>JAAIXJ010000872.1:14597-26554 GCA_013403705.1 Heliconius hermathena
GAACAACCTGAAATAGACATTCTTACGTATTACAATTTCCCACAATAAAAAAAATATATTCCAAATGTAATTCACGAAAAAATAATTCATTACATTAAAAGTCCACTATAATACAATTAAAAAAAAATAAAAAGTGCGTCAGGGACGACTTTAGTAAAAATGAATTTTGATCTGCCGTTGTTCTACCATTATCCATAGTGCGTTGCCTACAAGTAACTACCCCCGATTGACACAATTCCACTGCTTTTATCATCTTTTTCACCAACATCTTCCCTCTTTTACTCGAGTTCGTTAACAATATGTATATAAGAATACAGTATATATAGAGGACAGTCGTGGCGCAGGGGCACAAGTGTGTGACAGCTTAACGCGACTAGTTGTGGGTTCGATCTCTACTCGAGGAAATAAAATATTTAATGTTTTCATTTCTTCACTCCGGTGACAAGGCAAAGCGCGGCATTGACTTCCGCCACTTAAGAATTCGGCAGAAAATGGGGAACTCAATGTCATAACATTAGGTTCCCTCTGCCTACCTGTACAGAACTGTGTGTACAGAAAAAAACAATATAATAGTTCCATTCACGTTATAACAATACCAAACAACAAACAAACCAAAATCAAACCAAACCTATTAGAGATATGCTTACGTTTATAATAATGCCTACGTTTACGCAATAATTTTAATAAGGTATTCGCTTATCAATTGCATTTGCTCAGAGTGTTGCAGGGTCGCCTCTACTCCAGCCACAGATACCATTGTATCAGTGGCAGGCAATTACGACAATGACGTGGAATCCTACAAAGGGATTGCTGAGGTAATATTGTTATTTGAATTTAGCACAAAAAAGATACACCTAGTTTTTTTTTCAATCTAGTGTATGTTTAATTTTAACATAGTATCTATACTAATAGTAAAGAGCAGATAATATTTTTTATTTTAAATTGAGAGGTAGTCGTGGTGTATAAACGTGACGATTGTGGGTTCGATTCCCAACTGGAAAAATGTAATATTTAGTATTTTCATTTCCTCGCTCTGGTAACGAGGCATAGCGTGGCGTTAAGTTCCGCCACTCAACACTCAGTGCCTCCAGAGTTCAGCGGGAAGTGGTGAGCTGACTGTCGAACTTATACATACAGAGTTAGGATACAGAGTGAAGCTGTATATAATATACACTTATTAAATAATATTACCCAATTACTATTACAAAGGAAGGGATTAGGGAGTGTCGGGTCCGGCTGTCGCTAGTATCAGCACGGGGCCCCTCAATATTTCTCATTATGAGAGATCGTTCACAACAGATTGTTACTTGATTTGTTNCATTATGAGAGATCGTTCACAACAGATTGTTACTTGATTTGTTGATGTGCCTTTCAAAATATATTGGTTAAATTATAATTTATTATCACATAATGACTTGTTCCTTAGAAATATTCTATTTATATTGGATTACATCTCTTAAGATATATTATAAAAGATACGTTTCAGAAATACTAGCTAAAAGTAGGTTAAAATATATCCGTATATTGTTATATATTTTTTCAACTTCAAACTGTATCTCACATGTAGCAGGAGAGACAGAGGGAGTCTAGTGTTAAAGCACTCCGTTCCCCACTTGCTACCCTGCCACATGCTTTGACTCCACATCAAAGCCAAAAAATTAAAATATTAAATATTTAATTTTCTTAAGTAGGAATCGAACACAATCTGTTGCGTTTACAGTCACATACTTGCACATACCCATGTCACGACAAGACTCTATCTTTACATTTTTTTCCCCAATACCCTTTATCAAAAAAAAACCTCTAAAAACACCTTTAATATATACAGTTTCATAATTTAATCTCAACTACTAATGTACAAGAGGCAAGGAGAGGAAGGAAAGAAAATAGAGACATAAGTGAAATCGTTAAGGCCAGGAAATTGACTAGAGAGGTGCTCTATCGGACTATTTCCTGAACAATACAGTGTGAATACTGAACAAACTAACAAACAAGTTAATTGATTACAGAGTAGTTGAACTCTTTTAGCGTGTTTTGTCTTGCTAGTGGGTAAACGCGACGGTTGTGAGTTCAATTCTCACTAGCGGGAATTAATCATTATTTATTAATATTTTCATTTCTTCGCTCTGGTAGCAAGGCACAGCGTTGAATTTAGTCACTCAACACGCAATGCCTCGGCGGAAAGTGAGAAGTGTCTGCACACTAGAAAAAACATCTATGACATTATGAATAACAAGTAAGTAAAATATGGCACATTGACACGATGTGTGGACTTCAAACGCGACGGTTTTGGTTTGAATTCTCACTCGAGAAAATTAATCATTCAATATTTCATCTCGCTCTAGTGACAAGTACAAGACAAAGCGCGGCGTTGTGTTCCACCTCTCAACACACAGTGTCTCGAAAATAAGAAAATCAGGTAGTAATTAAATAAGTTATAGTAGTTTTCAATTTAAACTACTTCTTTATTATGTATGTACCTACAAATTTATAGATCTTTAAGTAATAATCAGTTTATAGAGTAATAATATTTTATCTGTTCTCGTTTAAATGCATAATTACAAATAATGTATAATAAAAAAATTAAAATCAATAAAGAAAATAAAAAAAACTGTTTTAAGTTTTAATAAATTAAATTACTTATTATAAATGACAACTTAAGTACTGGGATCCATAATGAGATAAACATGTTTCATAATACAAACGAACATCGCAGCAATAGGCTTCCTCACTTAGTTACATTACGAACTCATAGTTATGGTTAGATAACAACTTAAAGGGATTACGTCGGTCAAGGTGTAAACATATCGATTAATGTATGCTTTCAAAATAAGTTTACCAATGCTATGACTTAATTTTATTATTTGTATTAATTAACTAGATTTCCGCTTGCGGCTTCGCCCGCGCTGTTTTTCTGTAAGATTATCGGAGTAGTAAATAAATAGTAAATAGCGTATAACGCATATTTTTTGTATAACTATAAATAAATTTACAAATTGAAAATATAACCTCCAAAGTATCATACCGCTGTATTTAAACATGCATTATCGAATCATACGACCGCAAAATAGTGTTCGCTTTTAGTTCACTATCGGCTCAGGGGCGCTGTGAGGGCGCTGTGAAAAAGTATTTATTATATACAACAAAGGTACAAATACTAAAATTAATATTTATGTAAATCGTAACTTTGTTTATTTTAAGTTATATTTATCTTTATATCGTATTTATATCGTATCGTCTTTATCTTTAGATACGTATAAGGAGGACGGTCGTGGCGCAGGGGCAGAAGCGTACGACTCTAAACGCATTAGGTTGTGGGTTCAATTCCTACTCGAGGAAACGAAATATTATAATAAAGATACATTAAATATCTTTATTTCCTAGCTCTAGTAACGATGTGCGATGTTGAGTTCCGCCATTCGACACGCAATATTTTATTTCATTTCCAAAATTTACTAGAAACGAAATAATATGGTAGCTAGTCAACATTTTCAATATTTATTTAGTAGTTTGACAAAGATTGTTAAGCGTAATGGCCGAAATCAAATTTTAAATAATGAGGCCAAGGCCGGGGGATTTCCCCAAAGTTTTCCCCTACTTTGTTTAAAGTTTCGTGCTCCTCGGAAATTGATGACCTTTTTGTACATAATATGATATTTTTAGTTCGCCTCGACCCGTGTCACAGTGGAACTGCATTGATCCATTTTGACCCATTTTGTTAAATTCATATTTTTAATCGTTCCTGAATCTTCTAATTGATAGGACGCGCAGCTGAAAATTGGAATTTAATAAAACCTACAAATGTATAATATATAAAAGACGTGGCTCTCAGATTTATTTATTTATTTTTTACTCTATAACATCAAAGAGGCCAGTTGTAGCACAATGACACAAAGTGTGACTGTATACGTGACAGATTATAGGGATCAATTCGGAATTTCGGTATCGAGGCAAAGTGCGACGTTGAGGCTCTAGAATTCGACGGAAAACGGGAATGAAATGAACACACACAACAGAATGTTTTACACAACAGAATGTTTTAATGTAGGTTACATCTACCTACCCTGCTGTGAGCGGGATAGAGCATGACGCAAAGAAAAAAGAAATCACCAATTTCTATTAAAAGAATAAAATATTTTTCAATGGTAACAAAAGTATTATTGTCATTTTCTGAGCTCTACATTATTTGTAATTGTTTTTGTTTTATTACAGCATTTTATAAAAAATGTCTTTGTTTCATAAGAAAAACGTTTAATTTCTTGTTAGCTAGTAGCAGCGGCGTCCTGTAAACATTGTTCTAAACTTTAAAGATACTAAGGCCCTGGGATAGTACAAATATCCTTATAACGGTTAGTGTTTACACTCTTACAAAAAACGGTAAAGTGCGAATCAGACTCGCCCGCTGAGACCTCCGTACCAATTTTAAAATTGTAGATCAATGAGAAGTATCTTACAACTTATAAATGTTTACAAACTTAAGTTGATAGGCACATGCAGTCATTTTGTGTGAAATAAACTACAAATATAAATTCGTTTTTTTTGCATACAAATATATAAAAATAAATATATAAAAAATAAATATTTCTGCTTTATAAAAAAACTTTTTCGAATTAAATCGTTAATTCAAAAAGGCCACGTTTCGTGACGGGCGTTAATTAAATAATACAATAAGATTAGTTGAACAATTTAATTTTTCATTAAAACGAAAATGGTTTTTTTTTTAAAAAAACCTAAAACTTTTAATATTAGAAGTTTGTTTCAGCTTTAGGTATAAACGTAGAGTTATAGAAATGTTAACGAAATCTCCAAAGTACCGGCCGCGTAATTAATACGAGCTAGCACTTGGCGAGGCGCCAGCTCGCGAGACGGAAGGTTTTCGAACAATACAATTTATTTTGTTTACGTGTGCTCCTCGTTTTATATTTAAAATTTGATCTCTCTAGAAGACTTGGTAAATATATTATCTATATATATAAAAGGACTTGTGCTGACTGACTGAGGTAAGATGCATGCAGAGCCGTAACCGCTGATGGTAGAAACGTGAAACTTGGGCAGATGTTTATTTTCATATTCTGGACATCCACTAAGAAAGGATTTTGAAAAATTTTAACCCTAAAGGGATGAAATAGGGGTTGAAAGTTTGTATGGATTTTTTTTTAAATCGGCACCGATTTTTATAAAATTNGCACGCACAGCCGTAACCACTGATGGTAGAAACGTGAAATTTGGACAGATGTTTATTTTCGTAATCTGGACATCCACTAAGAAGGGATTTTGAAAAATTATAACCCTAAATGAATGAAATAGGGGTTGAAAGTTTGTGTGGCAATTTTTTTAAATGGGCACCGATTTTAATAAAATTTAAAATTCAGACTCTTAAAAATATTTTATTGAACACGTGTTTCATAGTTTTTTAGAATTCACCCCCTAAGGGTTCAAATAAGGGGTTGAAAGTATATATGGGAAAATCTTTAAATCGCCACCGATTTTTATAAAAATTTAAATTCAGACTGTTAAAAATATTTTATTGAACACGTGTTTCGTAGTTTTTTTAGAATTCACCCATAAGGGTGGAAATACGCGGGCGAAGCTGCGCGCGCCCACTTGTCATATAATATAGAGATAGATTATTTGATAGAAGATAATATTAGACCAGCTTACTGCTTATTATCATATAAAGGGTAAAGGAATTTATTCATGTCTAAGACGATATGCGATCTTGTTATAATTTAAATAATTATATTAAACTAGCGGCCCGCCCGCAGCTTCGCCCGCTTAAGCTACATGATTATTGAACTAATAAACAGAAATGACTTCTAATATGACCTTTATTACTTTCATCTGTAATATTCTAATATGATTTTTTACTACATTATCGTAATTTCTATTATGACTTTTGATTGTTTTGAATTAAAAAATACGACCAACGTTGATATTTGATATTAATGAAAATATACATAAAGCTAATTATTTCTTATACGTATATATGTTTGTAAAATTACGTTATTTTTACCTATGTACATTAGTACGTCTCATCATAATTTTAAAACTGTTAAATGTGCTGAAGTCAGTGAATAATTTAACTTACTCTTTCAGAAACAGCCTAAAATGTTAAACTATTGATTTGAAGGATTCATAATATTCTTTGTAAAATAACTGTAATGATTGCATATTAACTCCTGTACAGTTTTTAAATTAGTTACATATATTATTACCTAAATGTACAATTGGTAAATATGTAGTTATTACAGAGTACACGTAGAAAGGCTGGTTTTATTTATGAAGGATTAGTGAAGGTTTCNCAGAGAAGTTGGTTTGTTGACGTACACTTTAGATTTAAGGAAACCCCACAGGAAAAAGTCCATCGGAGTCAAATCAGGACTGCGTGGAGGCCAATTTATGTCCCCTCTTCTGGAGATTAATTTTCCTGGAAAAATCTCACGAACTCGTGGTAGAGACACATTAGACGTGTGTGACGTCGCTCCATCCTGCTGGAACCATGTCCTTTGACTATAGCCAGGAGAATTCTGCAGTGTAGGCAACAAAAAATCATCTAACATCTTCACATAACGTTCTGAGTTAACTGTAAGTGCACGTCCCCTCGCGTCTTCAAAAAAGTATGATAAAATAATTTATTACTTTAGATTTAGAAGTTTCATCGAAAACTGTTATATTGAACTGTTCAATTTGTATCAAACTTCACGCTTATCGACAACGTTAGCAAAACTTACCACTGACAGAGTGATCTCTCATTCTGTTTGTATGGAACTTTGAACTCTCTATCTAAATTGTTATATAAACCTAGAATGAATACTTATTGTTTTTTATGATATAATGTGTTGTATAATAAATCAGTATTTTAATGTGTTAGCGCCATAGTGGTGCAGTAAGGATTTATTTTCCTTTTATTTTCAATCCCGCTGTATCCCGCAATTGGCAGGTTAGACAGAGGGAGCCTGAGAAGTTTTAAGACAATCCATTCCCATTAAGACACTTCTGTTCCTCACTTCCATCGAATTCTCGAGGCATTGCGTAATGAGTGGCGGAACTTAACGCAGAGCTTTGCCTCGACACCACAGCGAAAAATGAAAATATTAAATATTTCATTCCGTCGAGTAGGAATCGAACCACTACCTATCGCGTTTATAGTCGCACGCTTGTGCTCCTGCGCCACGACTGGCCTTATTCGCGATATTTAAATTATACAATAAAACCACTAAGTATAATGAACTTTAACTTAGCAGCAACTTAGCGTCAATACGAAACTTACTTTAATATAAATAGAATATTCAGGAATTACTTGTGAACTATAAATCTATTAACCTTGTTAGATCTAAACAAGCAAGGAAGTATTTATACATAACGCAGTTTATGTATGTCATTACCGGCTAACTAACGGTTCCACCAAGGAACTGAATACATTAATGCTATTTAAACTTTAATTATAATATTCTAAAAATATGGCAACACGCTACGGATCTAGTTTGATTTGAGTCGCCTGAAAAAGATATTTGCAGAGCAGTAGTCTTATAGAGATATTTTGTGTCTAATAAGATATTTGAATGCTTAAGTAAATTTCTTACAATTTTTTTATGTTTTAAAATTTAATGTCAAATATAAAGTTTTTATACGTTTTTAAAAAACCATATAAAATTTTGAACGTAGCGACATTTGAACCTGCGCCTTTTTAAACCTGTCTAAGCGCTCTGATCACTAAGCCATGCGTTCTACGTTATACGTAGATCCTATGGCTAAGTGGTTAGAGATTAAAAAAATTAATTCAAATGAAATCAACTGTCACGCTGTATCCCGCTTCCAGCAGGGTAGGCAGAGGGAAACTAGTTTTAAGACACTCCGTTACCCACTTTCTGCCAAGTTCTGAAGGCATTGCCAGGTGTTGAGTGGTGGAACTCAAAGCCGCGCTTTGCGTCGACGCCAGAGTGAAGAAATGAAAATATAAATGTAAATAAATATTTTAATTTCTCAAGTGGGGATCGAACCCAAAACCAGTCGATTTTACAGTCATACTTTGTGCCCCTGCGCCACGACTGACCTTATAGGGATAGATAGAAAGAGAGATAATTTTTCTAAAAAAAGTATTTTTTTAACTTTACTTTAACTTTACTAAGTGTTTATAAATCTATATAATTTTCCTTATTTGAGAATACATACATAAGTGTAGTGGACTAATGCACTGGTGTAATAGAAGTGTGCTTAAATCCCAGTCTCTAGAATTCATACATAGTAATAATGTTCAGTAGTAACCAAAACTCAATCACTCCGCACAGACAAACTCAAACGCCTATAGACTCATTACCTCCATTAAATCTCAATGATCAACAAAGTGCAAAATACTTGTACAAAGTCACCAAGGCCTTACTAATTAATGGTTCAATAATTTAAATGGCAAATAAGAGCTCGGTTTAGGTTTCGTGCCTCACGTCTGGGAAATATGAATAATAAGGCCAGTGGCCACATGGTTTTTTTAACGTAAATAATAGGGCCAGTCGTGGCGTAATGGCACATGCATGTGACTGCCAACGCTCTGATGTCGAGGGAAAGCCCGGCGTTGCACGCAATACCTTCAGAATTAGAAAGACACTAGGATCCCTCTGCCTACCTTACTACGTGCGGATGCGGCGTGAATATAAATAAAATAATAATGCTATTTCATTGTATTTATTGACGCAGAAAATACTAAACGATATACCTATTCCGCATTATTAGTGGTGAAGATAATTTTTTTATCAAGTTTAGAAATATTAGGATTTAAAGTCACAACACTTCGGAAAAGAAAAGAACCCTCCTATTTAGCTTGCATGGAAAAAAGTGACTTTCCCTTACAAATTTTGATAAAAGGTTATATAATTAGATATGATATCATGAGGTCAATTGTGATGGTAAACGCGACAGATTGTGGGTTCAATTCCCCTCAAGGAAAATTAAATATTTCGCTTTGCTCTGGTGTCGAAACAAAAAGCACGACGTTGAGTTCCGCCACTCAGCACGCGGTGCCTCCGGAATTCGGCGGAAAGTGAAGAAGCGGAGTGTCTTAACACAAGGCTCCCTCTGGTTACAGTGGGATACAGCGTAAAGCTGAGAAAAAACATTATATTCAGAAAGGAAATGAACCGTTTCTATATAACCTGGATGGAAAAAGATAACGCTACTTTCAAAATCTTGACACAAAGTTATACAATTAAGATGAATGTTTGAGAATTTCTTGAATAATCACCATTTCATAATTTCTTTTTCAACTTCAAAAAAGTTCTTATCTTAAATATTTTATTTCTTCTCATTTTAATTATTTAAAGGTCTTCAGATTTTTAATAAAACTCTTTTTAATTTCAAATTGTAATAAAAAGTTATTAAATAAACTTAATTATCTACCAGATGGATTCGAATCGAATTTAATTTTTACTTATCAGGAAGAAATTATTTAATAACTGATATAATATATGAAATTTCCACACACATTAATTCCAAGTACTGCAGAACCCTTCACTCAATCACAAGTGGGACATCCCCTGCGTTCGGAAGTTCCGGGATACGATGTTCGCGAGTTCATAAATCTCTTGAAAAGTCGAATGACCTACTAAATTGTGAATACAGTCACAGATACGGCTAAGTCAATGACGTTTTAAATATTTAAACAAGTCCATGGATTATTTTGTTAACGATGTCTTCAAATTTTAACAGAAAGTAGAAAACGGAGTGTCTTAAATCTACCGACCCTGCTGCTAGTGTAAAATTTTAAATATACTTAAAGTCTCAAGCCACTCGATAGACAGATAGATAGATGAGATGAGCAGTCACTTGACAAGCCAAAGGGATCTCCGACGTCGCCGACGTATTGTTCGTAGGTAACCAAGTGGAAATATTAAATCAATTACGACGTCGCTTTTCAATTAACGCAGAGTTTATAGTTCACGTTTCACTTACGACTGTGGTTGTTTTAATTTGAACTCGCAAATTAATTTTAACATTTGAATAAAATTAAATTGTCTTTTCCATAACTTTGATTTGAGTTCAGTCGTGGCGCAGGGGTGCAAAATGTAACTGTAAAATCGGCTAGTTGTGGGTTCGATCCCCACTCGAGGAAATGAAATATTTACTTACATTTATATTTACAGCTTCACGCTGTATCCCGCGCACAGCAGGGTAGGCAGAGGGAACCTAGTGTTAAGACACAAGAGCGAAGAAACGTAAATATATAAAAAAATATATTATCGTTTCTTTGCTCCTGTGTTGAGGCTAAGCGCGGCGTTGAGTACCGCGACTCAACACGCTATGCCTCCAGAACTCGGCGGAAAATGGGGAAAAAAGTGTGTTTAATTTTTAATTGTAGTTTTAATAACTTTGATGTATATTTTTGTTTGTTTGGTGTAGCGTAAAGCAATGTAGAGGGAAATGTAAAGCTATGGGTTTGTTTTTTATTCTTATTGCTTTACACTGTATCTAACACGTAACAGGGTAGACAAAGGGAACCTAGGACCCTAGCGTTAAGAAATTCCATTTAAATATTTCATTTCCCGAGTGGAAATTGAGTCTTATTTTTAGGTTTTCTATGTTGTGGATTAATATATATGTATATCATGAGGTTACGAATGAGGAGATTCCATGAGTATTGGTAATTTGACCTCCTCATCCTCCTTGCATTATGGTCCCGAGGGCCATTTAATATATAGATAAGATATTCGAATATTTTAGTTATTTACAGATGTCAACAAGTAAAATTTTCAAATATCATATAAGGCGAATTATGCGAATCAGGAGGAAATCGTGAAAGCAAAAGCGGTCCTGGACGCGGATCTTAACGCGGCTATCGAAGCAACTGAGATGATAGAGAGGATTGGTACCAGCCTAGCCAGCAGATCTAATCGGTATTAAAAAACACGGGATAGCCAGCAATAGTATCCTCTGAATGTAGAAAATGAATGAAATTGGACTACTGAAATAACCGTCCTCGCCTGAGGACTCAGATACGTGCTGTATATTTTGCACGAGAGAAGAGTGAATTGAGCGTCAGATCTATAACTTATGGTCTCACACTGGCTGTCCAGTCAAAATAAATTTGCGATTTTTGTTATAACTTCAATTGAATGTTTTGAACTTAATGATAAAAATCACTAAAAGGGGAGTCATCTCTTGATGTAAAATTGTTCAATTTGCGTTTATTAATATTCTGTCGCATTTTTTTATTCCATAGTAATTAGGGGAGAGGTAGCTTAGAACAGGTGCCCCCTTTGAAAATATGTGTTAACAGAGCTATTTTAAAAAGAAATTTTATGCATTTTTAAATTAATGCGTAAGGATCGCAGGGATTCGATTCAAGGTATGTGGTTTTATTTATTTCTCTTTTAGTTAGAATGTTTCATATATCATGCAATAAACTAGGGATTAATACATTTTTTTAACTTTTACTTTAAAAAAAAAGTTTAGTATTTTTCAAATGACCACTGAGGCAGCTTTGAACAAAATAAAGGGGGCAGTTTTGAATATTGTTCAAAAGACATGACTAGAAAAATTACAGGCTCAAAAAAAAGAAAGAATTCTGAACTTAGTTGCTTGAAGACACAAAAACTTACAAAAAAAATACCGCGAAAGAAAAACAAAACTATACTGAACTTTTCTTCACAAGAAACTGACTCAGAAATGTATTAGGACCTTGAATAAGTTGCTGCTGTTTTTTGAAAGATGGCGTTGCGGCACTCTGTGCATGGAATTTCATACGGTAACGAATCACCAAAGTAGTACTATATTTTTTTTTATCAGCTTCACGCTGTATCCCGCACACAGCAGGGTAGGCAGAGGGAACCTAATGTTAAGACACTCCGTTCCCCACTTTCTGCCGAATTCTGGAGGCATTGCGTGTTGAGTGGCAGAACTCAACGCCGCGCTTAACCTCGACACCAGAGCGAAGAAATGGAAATATAAATTTAAGTAAATATTTCATC
>JAAIXJ010000872.1:26896-49566 GCA_013403705.1 Heliconius hermathena
ACACTTCAATGGGAAGTTCTACCCCACCCGTCGTATTCACCGGACATAGCCCCCTCCGATTACCACTTGTTTCGGTCGATGGCGCACGATTTAAGCGAGCAGCGCTTCCATTCTATTGAAGAAGCCGAAAAATGGCTTGATTCCTGGATTGCCTCGAAAGATGAGTCGTTTTTCGGACAGGGGATTTAATTGCTACCAGAGAGATGAGAGAAAGTGGTCTCTAATGATGGACAATACTTTGACTAATGTCACTGTAAGCATTATATTTTAAATTATTTTTTTTAAAACAAAAAAAAACCAGCGATAACTTATTCAAGGACCTAATATTTAGAATCAGAAGAGAAAATGACAATTTACTGAGAAGAGAATGAAGGTACTGATACTGGTGCGTATGAAGACTACGAAATTAAATTGGGCTGCAACGTAATAAATATTGGAAACTTTATTTTAGCGAATGTCATTGTTATTTGTAGGATGAGTTGTAGAAAAAGATAGTCATGGTTTAACTGTTACATTTCTGAAACGAAAAGGTAGTTTGTATAAATTTTTCTTTCCTGAGAAAGAGGACAAGTGCTACGTTAGATTTTCAGCAGTCTTACGTAGACTACCCCCAATTTCAGTTGTTGGTACGTCACGTACTAATCCATGTTTTTCTTTAAATTTGATTTCTCTAAGTTCAAATTAGGGTAATAATTATTAAAATATTATTTTGTTTTATTTTCATAATGTTAGGTTTATTCTATGATTGGTCCCACAATGTTAATTACTTCTACGAGGCCAAAGTTACTTTTTTGTTTGTATGTTTTTTAAAGTTTATTAATACTGAGACTAATATTCTTTAACACTAGTACTAATACAACCGCAATATTAAACTAGGTGTTTTATATTTTTTAAGTCTTAACTTGGTCCTGATATTTGATTTCCATCGTTTCTAATGTTAAGTCTAGTAATAAAATTACTTAAAAGTTTAATAAGCTTTTTAATTTGATTGAATTTAATAATAGTTCAAAATGGGAGTCCAGATTACCACCTTCTCCCTATATAGAACTTTTGATTATGAATTAAGAGATAAACTCAGTCCGCTACAAATAAAATATCCATGAAATTACTTTTTAAGTGATATTTTAATTTATGTATATACTTGCTCCAAACTACTTATTATATTCCATTTTATTTATATGCATAAAAATTATACCTAATATGAAAAAAAAAAATTTACAATTTAATATAGTAAAAAAAATAATTTCTAGCTTATAATTCTGGCACGTCGATCAATTTCCATTAAGGCTCACGATCATTTAATCATTTCGAAATTGCCTCCCTGATCCTCGTTATTGCGTTAAACCGTACTCGACATAGAAAATTTCACGTTAGATAGGTACGTTTATATAAGATTAGCTTAGAATTAAATCAGCTTCAAGCTGTATCCCGCACACCGCAGGTTAGGCAAATGGAATCTAGTGTTAAGACACTCCGTTCCCCATTTCCTGTTCAATTCTGGAAGCGTGTTGAGTAGCAGAACTCAACGCCGCGCTTTGTCCCTTTACCTGAGCTAAGAAATTAAATATTTCTTTTCCTCGAGTAGGAATCGAATCCATAACCTGTCGCGTTTTATAATACTTATATATTAAAATAATTCATTTTTTAATCTTTAATCACCCAACGGAGCTAAAAAAATAACTGATTTTATCTTCTTTGTATTTTTGTTGAAATGAATAAAAACACAACTTGTTAGTTGTGTACCCGCACATTATATAAATATAAAAACAATAATGTACGTTCATGTTTAATTAATAAAATAAGTCATCAATGGATTCCTCTTAACTTTATTTTGTAAATAACAACTGTAAATACGGTGAAATAATTAATATATCTGGTTTTCATATCGCAGTTGACTCATTCGTACCCAGTTCGTCTTGTTTGTTCGCGCGTCAGTCTCACAGCTCACTGTATGAAGTTATTCGCTTCATTTGCAATTCGTTGTGGAAAATGTGATCGTTACAAAATATAATGATTTATGGAAATTAGAGAGAGTAAATAAATATTTGTATGAAATGGATACGAATATGTTTATTATTTTAATGTTTGTCGCCATTTAACGAAGTCTGTACGCTATGTAGTGATGTGAACTTCAACTTTTCAATTCGTAAAATTTTTTGGATTACTAATTCCATTTATCTGTTGGCGTATCTGTAGAATATGTTACAGTAAATTGCAACTGGTCCAGTTTTGACAGTGTATATCTATAATATTTACCTTTTTATTTAATTTTTTTAGGAAATGTATAAAAATCAAGATTTATTGTCTAGATAAAACTTGGTACAGATATACATATAAATCAGAGTCCCTACTGTTTTACATACACTTATTTTACACAGTTGTTTTTTGATCATTTCAAAATGATGAAAACAAAACCTTGGCTGCCACAAATGCAATTTAATTTCAGTTTATTAAAAAAACTAGCTTTTATTCTTCCAAATCTCTAATGCATGTTTAAAGAGAAGCATAACACTTTGAGTCGTCTTTGTGACTCACAAGATACATTCAGTGTGAGGCAGCGGAGCGTTAAAAGGCAACAATAAGCGGAGTCCTTACTCCGCAGTTAGTAGGAAAGGGATATATGTAGATAACTAGGGCAATAGTTTCACAAGAGTTTTGCTTTCTTGATCTTCTTCAAAGTGGGACACATGTTGCTGGCTGTTTGATATAACGTATTCACACTTCAAATACTCTCGTATACTTAGAGAAGTTTAGTCTTATGGAATCAAATATATGTATATCTTATCTCTTTAATCTTCTCATATTTACATAATTATTTATTTCTAAACATTCAGTAACCAATATTCGATTTTGTATTTATTAATATTATTTCTAAACGCTTACAGTTTGCAAGGCTTAAGCTGAGCATTCGTGTGAGTTCAGCACAGCTCAGATCTCGAAGATTGTACTGTTTTGTATATCGACACATTATTAATATTTTCTTATCTCTAAAACCGTACTTTACTTTATCTAAAACAATAATTTCACATATCTGGCAAGAGATGAAATAATCGACGCGCGAATTAATCCGGCAAATTACATACACACCACTAAATACTCGTATGAGGCATATGACGTACATAATAATGTAATTTCACTCAGTGCTTAAACGACACTCAAATACCTAATGACGTCAGCTGCAAGTGTCTACAGGAACTTGCTCTAATTGCTAAAAGAAATTAAACAACAAGGTATAACTGTAACAAAGGTATATCTGCGAGTAGCAACTTGTAGCGGAGTCGCGGCAGCTTTACTACTTGCTACATTTTTCTTTCAGACTGAAGCAATTAAACTTTTTTCCACCATAACTCCGTTTGAATGGCATTAGGCGACCTATTTAAGGGTGTAATTTATTTTTATCAGATTCTTGAAGCGTTCTTGTAATAATGAAATTATTTTTTTCCTTTTTCTTAAAGTATAATTGTTTTGTTTCTCTTTCGTTTAAAAACGTGTTTTATAGTGTCCACAATTGTACATTTATAAATTAAACAAAAAATCAAGAGAACCTTAAATTATCTACAAACACTATATTTATATAGATCATCATAGTTCAATTACTGCTTTTTAAACAATATTCCTAATAATCAAATCAATAATATCAATTAATAATATTAATTAATATTAATTATATTAGTTATATTAATAATATTAATATTATCAATAATATTAATTATCAATAATATCAATTGCACTCATACAAATAACCTACCTACTTTGTGTGGAATAGTAAAATCGTATAATGTCATACTGAATCCGTAGAGTATCGCCTCCGCCATTGAACGTTGGTATGAGTTACGAGATATTAGCGTCTTAATATGCCCTCCCATACTATTACTACTTGGTTTAGATAGTTTCACTGTTTTTATAGTAATTTTGACGGTAGGATAAACGGGGATTGAGCTTGAAATTTCTACTCAACTGCAAAAAATATTTAGTCTTTTTTTGCATTTTGTAAAATAGACATAAATAAAATAAGAACGTAACAAGATAACGGCTATATTAGTAAACAGACCGTGAAACCCAAAGATGCAAAACTTAAGAAGCTTCACACTGTACCCTCAAAAAAAAGGGTAGATAGAGATGGCACTCCGGCAAAGTTTTGAGTCATTGAGTGTTGACTGGCGAAACTTAACGCCTCGTTTGTCTATGATAGCGGATAATTAAAAATAAATTTAATATAATCATACTATTTGTAGCTCCGTCTGTCGTTGGTAAGAGAAGTAGGAGGGGACCTCGGTTGACCTCCGAAAACACAGTATCAAACATACCGGAGGAAGGTCACGTAAAAAGCATGAGGACCACCCGTAGGGCATGTATGAAGAGGTTGATGACAGTGGACGAGCTGAAAGCGGTATTTAGCGTTTTTAGTCTTATATAAATAACATTTCAGAACTTCACAAATCGTAGAGTCAAACATTTTTCTTCGAAACATTCTAATATTAAAAATTCCTAGCGTGTTACGACCAGATTTATTTTATAGTATTGTTGCAAATCTCATATGATATTTTCATGCCTGAAATATTTTTGTTACTTATTATATTGCCTGTTTAATAATTTTATAACTTCAATTATATGCTGCTTATGTTGTATTTATGCTTTTTACTTCTTTTGTTATACAGAGTGTTTTCGTCATCACCACTTTAAATGAATCACAGTTTTAAGTACTCCATAAAAACTTAATACAATTTAAACAAGAGATTTTTTTCAAAAACGAAAAAGTGTTTTTTTAAACAAAATAATTAATAAAATTATCGTTGTAAAATAAAACGCCATTTTTCAAGAATGACGAGCACAAACAAACCTATCAATCGCCGCATACACCTCATTCACGAAATCGAGTCGTAGGTAATGGCGGCGATGTTGAATTGCGTAAAATAGAACGAGAGATATCCATTTCTTAGTATGTTTTTTGAGAATGAAAAGCGGCAGATCGGCAACGCTTAGTAGTATTTTTGCAGTGGTAGGTGTTTACGTGAAAAATTGTTAAAGTTAATCTATAATTATACAAACTTTATTTCTACTGTAGCCTCACAGTTAGAGTGAGGTCTTTAGAATTCGTTAGTCAAACAAATTAATTAACGCAAAACCCGCAAAGGGACTCTTTTTTGTAAGTATTTTGCAATTCTGATGAGTCTGTTTTCTTTTTTTAAGCTATATAGGGTTTTCAAGATGTTATACAGAACGAACAAAGGGAAACGTCCGTTTTATACTGGTGCGTAATTCCTGACTGGGTTCCGTTCATTTATATTATTATTTAATTACAACGTCGAGCAATGTTTGTAATGAAATACGTGCGGTGTTGAATGTCTAACATTTTTTCCATATTTCGTTATTAAATAAAATTGTTATTCTAATATCGTTGCTAAGATTAAATATTAAGCTTTTAATTTGCGCAAGCTTATAAAATGAGCTTTTAATTTTAAGTGCTTATGTTCAGTGGATATGAGATATGAATATAAGTGACTACTGACAATATTTTTTTGCAGCTTTACGCTGTATTCCGTTTGTAGCAGGTTAGGTCTACCTACGAGAGATTCTTGTTAAGACACTCCACTTCCCATTTTCTTATGAATTCTGGAGTGATTGAGTGTTGAGTGGTGGAACTTAACCAACAAAGCGAAGTAATTAAAATATTAATAAATAATAATTCATTTCCCTGAATGGCAATCGAACCATTCTGCAAAATGACGGCCTCTACTGATTATTGTAGACTTGGAAATAGAATTCACTAAAAACTTGGTAGCGGCCAGACACTGGGCAAAATTAGTAAAATACTTAGTTAAAACAGTTTCCTTACTCTTAAATTATGACAGCATTCTAGAAACTTTCTCCTTGAAACTTGCTAATTAATCTTAAGACTTAATAACTTTAAAGTATTGGAAAGTCATTTGAAAGTAGTGAAAATGAAATAAAAGCCACGTGAATTTTATGAAAGAAGTTAAGTACAACGTGGCGCTACATGGCAGCGTCTGGCGCTTCAAAACGCGGTATATTAGTATATATTTCATGTACAGAGTCCGATTGGTTACGATTTTATTATAAGTATTATTCTATGATAGTTATTAGACAAAGATATTTTTCATAAGCTTGATGCAACATTCTTCTTCTTACTTACTTGTAATGTTGAATTATCATTATAGTATGAATTATCAATAGTTGTTACCTGAAATAAAATGAATAAAATTAATTTTATAGTAAATAAAATAATATTGTTATATTAATTTGTTTCTTTTAAATACCTTTCATATCTTATATGCTCATACAATAAATTAAATAGAATTGAATATATTATATATTTTTATAACTTCATGGAGGCCGTCACGGCGCAGGGGCACAAGTAGTGGGTTCAATCCCCACTCGAGGTAATTAATTATTATTTATTAATATTTTCTTCGCTCTGGCACCAAGGCAAAAGTCCGACGTTGACTTCCGACATTCAACACGCATATCTTCGAAAAATTCGGCAGAAATTGGGGAACGGACTGTCTTAACACTAAGTTTCCTCTGCCTACCATGCCGTGTGCGGGATACAGCGTGAAGCTGATTTATTTTGTTTATTTATAAGTTTCACGTTGTGTCCCGGATGTAGCAATATACGCAGAGAGAACACTAGGTGTGATTAGACATTTCACATTCCGCCCAATTATCAAGATTGTTTGTTTGTATTATCAAGATCATTGTGGGTTGAGTGGCGAAATGCCACGCTTGGTTGTGTTACCAGAGCAAGGAAATGACAATAATTAATTTCTCTGAATGAGAATCAAACCCACAACCGTAGCGCTTACAGTCAGAAGCTGTGGCAGGACTACCTTAGCAAACAAAATAATAAATTACTCGAATAATTAAAAAGTCTCTCTGTTGAAACAATTAGAGCAGTTTTAAAGAGTGAAATTATGTTAATGCGAGAAATAATCTTGGTCGTGTTGAAAACTCCGCAACTTCGCTCATAACTGGATGTTGTCAGTCGCCACCACCGCGGCGTGGTGACGTGCTTTGAAAAGTTTATCATATATTGTATATACAATGATATTTGTGATCATTTTAATATTTTTGACACAATACATTCATATCATTTTTTGGTTATATCTTTTTTATTTATTTTCTTATTATTTATTAGAAGTGGACTAGACGTAGACATTTAGACTACAACAACGTTTCTATGTAAAGTATCAATATCGACAATATTATGGGAAAATTTATTATTTTTATATTTTTCCATATATTTACCAACATAGCTATTTATATATTTATTTTCCTATGTGGAAGTGAACAATAAATTACTCTTTTTTACAGATTACTTCATAGTCAAATTATGCATACTAAGTCTCCATTTTCCATGCGTAATTCAAT
This sequence comes from Heliconius hermathena, assembly GCA_013403705.1. Classification (NCBI taxonomy): domain Eukaryota; kingdom Metazoa; phylum Arthropoda; class Insecta; order Lepidoptera; family Nymphalidae; genus Heliconius; species Heliconius hermathena. The sequence continues at coordinate 34,286 of JAAIXJ010000872.1, forward strand.
AAAAATCATAAGAAAGGTCAACACTTACGTTGTTAATCAATAGGGCACTGTGACTATTATAGGTGTCAATACACCAGGAGGCGAGCGTGTGCTAAAAATTGCGCGTGCGAATGACCACTTTCAAGGGCTACATACATTTCAGGAGGATACACAAAAGTGCAAGGCGCTGTGACAAAAATTAAAGAGTGTAGCTCCTAAAATCCAAATCTACCTGCGTGTTTTACACCCATATAGCCTTTAAGGGTTAAGACGACTCAACTTTCATTCGATAACAATAGACTACGAAAATTATATATTAATCCCTCATTGGTTTTAGAATAAATTAAATATCTCTTATATTCTCTATTCAAACTATGCAATTTGACCTCTTCTTATATCTTGGAAAGCAAACTTTTGCATCGATCAGTCTTGTTATATGCACAATGGAACAAAGGAACTCCGAAGCTGAAATAGGGTTTAATCGATTATATAGACATTGCAGGTAAACATTTTTTTACGTTTATTTCTAATGGAAAAAATATTTTACTGCAAAGATTTTTACAGTAAAATATTGTTAGACTATTTTCTGAAGAATGTTTAATTTAGTTTAAATATATTTATCATCTGTACACGATATCAATGTAACTACAGACAAATGAATGGATCACCTCGGGGAAATGAAATATTTAATATTTTTATTTCTCCACTCTGGCAAAGAGCGGCGTTGAGTTCAGCCACTCAACGCGTAAAGCATCGAGAAACCGGTGGAAATTAAGTTAGGCAAAATACTCTTAAAATTAAGAGTATTTTTTACATACGTAAAGTATTTTTAAATACTTTCTAAGTACGGAATACAGCGTAGCAGAGTAGCACAGCGTAGCTGCGTAGCACAGCGAAGAAAAAAGAGAGGAAAACAACATTTCAAAATTTTAGATAGTCTATTTTTGTATACTAGGTACCTATATAAAAGGATCCGATATAAAAACAAAAGTCGAGTATTATTTAATTTAATATTTATTTTTTGTACATTTAAGTTTTTACCCGCATAGAATTTCCAATTACCTACATATTAAAAGTTGTATAAGTGATAACTTTCGTTGTGTCACATCATCCCATAAGTTGAAAGCTAATAAACATTTATATATATATGAATTCAAATCGTCATATGTTTGTTGAAGTTTTATGCGCAAAATGTCTCATGATAACTCAATGTGACGAAGTGTTTCCGCTGGATTTTAGTGTCTAGTATTGATGGATAGCGTAACCTTTATCTACCTTGTAGGTTCCCTCTGGAACCTAGTGTTAAGACACGCCGTTCCCCATTTACCGCGGATCTGGAGGCATTGTGTGTTGAGTGGCGGAATTCAACGCCGCAAAGAAATGAAAATATGAATTTAAATAGCCTACAACCAGTCGCGTTTACAATGACACACTTGTACCCCTGCGCCACGACTGGTCTCTGTTTAATACTGGCCAAAAAATATGTATATATAATATACATTCATTCAAACATATTCAGCACTCTACGTAATTGAGAACCGGATATCGAAGGTCGAAGGTTTAACATTTTAATATTATTGGAATTTATGCATTTTCCTGTATAGGTAGACGGAGATAGGGAGGGAGTTCTAGTGATAAGTCTACTGTAGTATATTGCAATCCGAGAAAGAAATCAATTCTGTACTTTATGCACCCACACTGAGGAAATTAAGTATACATTTTTTTTAGTTTCACGCTGTATCCCGCACATAGCAGTTCCCATTAAAACCATACCGTTCCCCACCGAATTCTGGATACATTGCGTGTTGAGGAAAAGAAAATGTTAAATACTGCATTTCCTTGAGTGGGAATCGAACCCACCTGTCGCGTAGACATTTGAACGCTTCCACTATATCACGACTGCCTTCAAATACTACAAATGTTATATCAAAACATTAATCTACTATCATCGCTTGACCCTATACGAGTACGTCCAAACTACGCTTTACCCGTGCTCAAACGTTAATATGAAACACAGATTTAATTTCATTAGCGTCAGGTCACCCACGTGGAGGTAAAGATAAATTAACTTCGAGACTACCCACTGTCGACCAAATCTCATTTCAGGTGACTTAACCAGATGTGCTCTGAGTATATCTTCTACGAATATTTTTTAGCTTCACGTTGTATCCCGCATTTAGTAGAGTAGGCAGAGGGAATCTAATGTTGAGACACTGTTATTTTTATCAAACAGCAGAAAATGACATAAAAACGTAACGGAAAATACCAGAAGCAGTTACTAGTTGATAGCCAGGCTGTGCTTGCTCCAGTACTCATTTGATCATAAGTGAAGTGAAAGAGTCGAAACGAAAGCTATCAGAAATGACGCTCACAGTACCTCACGGTCACACTATGTGCCCCTGCGCCACGACTGGCCTCTATATAAATATATATAGACAATCACTGTCATAAGTCTGTGTATCGTATCAACTTGAATTAAATTATGTGCGAAGAGTAAATTGACGTCGTATATCTTGTAACTTTATATTACACGTTGTCTTCTCCGTACGTTATTATGTGCTCATTATATTAAAAACGGCTACAGTAAAATTAAAAAAATATTTTTAGAGTATTTTTTTTATTTTGCTTTATAAAAACACTGCATTGCGTATATTTAGCTAGATATTCTAAATATTATAACCGTTTTTTTTTTAAGTGAACATTTTAGTCTCCGCCATGGAACATAAAAAAAATATAATTTCGTAGGATATTTTGACATGATTTTTGTATGTAGGTCATTCAAATTCAGGTTGCGTTAACAAAGGAGTTGTAACCGAGCGGCCGCTGTGTAAGCTTACGTCGCATCACAGTTCACGAAGCCTAACACTCTAAATATTAGAATTAAAATTTAATCTTTGATATGTTTCCTTACATAAATATAAATTAAATCGATAGATTATATATTTTTAGTGGAGAACGGGGTCTATAGTAAATATTAGTTTCTCTACATTCTCCAGAAAAAGGCAGAAAATGGTCAGTGATAAAAAAAATTAAAGAAATATCCATCTTTAGAAATTGAGGCCATTGGTCGGGCAGTGACACAAGCGTGCGACTGTAAACGCTAGTATTGACTATTGAAAAATGATAATGTTTAATTTCCTCGAGTGGGAATCAAACTCTCAACCTGTCATGTGTACACTTGCGCCCCTGCGCCACGACTGGCCTTAAATAATATAGTTTATTAACATTTTAATTGCAGATTACTGCATTTATATTTGTGTTCAAGGTGCGTTCATTCACAAACCAGTGCACTGTACTGATTGATATTTACATGCATATCCAATATGACAACAAGAATTGCTTGTTGTCATATTTTGATTCTATCCAAATTTTGATTGATTAATTCGAAGAATTATAATCGTTATACATATATACATAAAGCCAAGCGTCTCTTATCCCGAGGTAAATAAAGTAACGTTACAGTCTGTAGACTCTGTACACGCCAGTAACTACTTTTATAGGCAATTTTTACATACAATTTAGATGCAATTTTCTTGAAAATATCCAATTTTGTAAATAAAATACAGTTACACATTTTTATTTTGTGCTTATTTTTTATTCAGTATTGAATAATATACTGGGCAAGCTTATAAGATAAACGACTTAAAAAATGATAACATGCGGAGACCGGAGATTCCGAAAACGGAACGGGAAAGACGGCCACAAATTTATGTTACAGGCATATTTTTTTTATCCAGCACATAGCAGAATAGTCAGAGGGAACCTGGGGTTGGGTGTTCCATTAAAATCCTTCAGTTCACCACTTTCCGCCGCTTTCTGGAGGTATTGCGTGTTGAGAGTACAAATAAAAATGATGCAAGAATATAAAAAAAATCACTCTTGGAAAAGCTGTTCAAATGATTCACTATAGTCTATTCATTTGGGCATGAGACAAAGAGATAATTATTAGAAGTTAATAAAATAATTTAGGTCATTTATGATATTCGACTTTTAATAAGTCTTAAAGGTCTATATCAATTCTACAAACCTCTGTTATACATATAGTATTATTTACAGTGCTATCAGCGTATTACTTCCATAGTTATTATTCCTATAAAGCAACCTCTTCTGGTTTGTATACCTTTTAACTGGAGGCTCCTCAAATAGAGTATAGATAAGACTAACATATCACATTTAACTTAGCTTTTAAAAAAATAAATACCATGCTAATGCATGGACAATACACATTAATAAACGGTTACGGTGATACATAAAAAAATCCTTTAAATACGAACATTACTGTAAATGACTGTAATTATATAGTAATAAAACGTGAGTAGGTGTGACAGACAACACACACTTATTGGTAAACTGTATGTCATTTTCTTTGTGAACGTTAGCCGAATAATAAATATTCTATTTCATAACAGTATTAAATAATAACAACATGTATTACTATTATTTATTACTTCGGCCATCACGGCGCAGTGTGACAGGGTCTGACTGTTAACGCGATAGTCATGGGCTTGATACCATCTTGGGGATTTTTTATTTTATTCGCATATGGCAGGATCAGAGGACAAATATATTTTCGAGGCACTGCGTGAGTAGTGGAACTCATCGCCACATTTTGCCCTGTAACGAGAACGAAGAGATGTACATATCAATAAATAATAATTCATTATCTGCTTAATAACATTTTTAATTTTATGTATATTTATCTCAGGGAAATGATTATAAAATAAAAACAGTTTCTATTTTTTATCACGCTATATATGAGTAATTATAACTGCGTTGGATTTAAATTATTTTTATTTCTCCGCTTTATTAGACAGATAGCGGCCTAGAAGTCACAGCTCAAATAGCTGTGTGAAGATGTGTCTTGAAAGTAATAGAGGAGGAGCCGATGATAGCCAGATTTTCGTTTCATTATCGAAATTAAAAGTTCCTGTGTTTATTCACACAACACTGGTAAGTAGTTCTACGGAATATGGAACACAGGAACTTTCAGTTTGTATAACTATTCGTTTCGTCTGGCTTGATTTGACTCGTCATCCGTAAGGAAAAGAGTTTATTTATTTAGGATCGTCAATAGAAGAGACATTACAACATGGTCAAATCACATCGAGTTCTATTTACAGATTAAATGTTTTACCAATTTAAGACAATCATAGACAGATGCTAAAAATTAAAATAACATATTTTTTTTCCTAATAGAATCGTCAGCCTTTTTGTTCTAATTTCCTCATATTATCTCGTTAAAAGCGTTATCTAACCCACACTAAACAGAAAACCACTTTGTCGAGGCAGTTCTGAAGTGTCCGACTTCAAGACCTGCCCGCGCTTGTGGCACCACCCTCTAATTAATTTTATATGTTTAAAGAAAACTTCCAAGGAACACTACTACGTTTTCCAATTTTATACTATTTATAAGAAAGAAAATTTAACATTAGTAAGCTGATAAGGAACCATAGTAATCTATCTAAGTTTATTAAGATAAAGCAATTTTATAGCATGACCGATTTCCACGATATCGAGTATAAGGTCTATTTAGTCGTTGAAATTGTGATCCTTGGAACGCTATCAATTATGGACACTCAGTTCAGAATATTGTTTCAGAAGTAGTTTCTGAGAACATCGATATTCCATTAATATCTCATTACTGTGCAACGTCGCTACCTCGCGTACTGTAGAGCGTGGCATTTGTTATAGGTACTTATACAGGTTACTTATAAATTACGGACAAGCTTAATACTATTTTGTATTATGGATTCGTATTGCTATTGCTTTTTGAATAATATGTTGAAAGCTATTTTTTAAATTTTTAAAGTGTTATTCCACACTTAAGAAAGAAAAGTATAATACTTATTTAGAAAACGTACAATTTTTTTTTTAGAAAATAAATTTTTAGTACAAAATCTCATGTATAGAAACGATTGCTGTTCACAGTAACCAGTTCTAATTAAGTACTTTTTTATATATAGATATATTTTTATTTCAGGTATGCGAAGTCAACATAACATAAGTCACGTAGATGTCATTTATATATTTCAGTAAAGCCATTGCGTATTGACTATCTATAGAAGTACGGCGTATTACGTTGCACTTTTTAAATTTTTTTTATATAGGCAGGATAGGGGCAGGAGGGGGGAATTCTGGAGGTATTGCGTTTTGAATGGCGTAACTCAACCCCGCGGTTTAGACTCGACACCCGAACGAAGCAATGAAAATATAAAAGTTAAATAAAAATTCTCATATAATTAAGGTACGAATGAAAGGCATTCGCGGATGATCCGGGTGATTAACTTGGTCCTTTGTTCATTAATCTTTAACACGCATCTAAGCCTACAGCAGTAAATTGTGAAGTAAATTATTTACCTGAATATTATCCATATCTACAGAAAAAAGAACCCCTTAGACTTATTTAAGATTTAGACTTAAATTAGGAATTTGGAAAAGGCAATTTCCCTGCTATTTTTTACATAAAAATAAACACAATTTTTTTTGTTGTTTTATTACCGCAAAATCGAATTTCCAAATACACTACTACAATTTTAATATTTGAAACCAATCCTAAGCGATACTCCACTCGTATTTCAAGAATAACTTCGTAACTCTGTACATTAACGAAAACACTATTGTCACATTGTCAGTATATTATTTGAAAGCAGCGCACTCTGGAATTGGTGACAAACTTTATGTGAGTGTACGTGGCAAACGAGGACGTTAGATAATGGAGCATCCTTGAAAATTTCATTTAGATAACATTTAGGTAACCTACTAGGACTTAGTCGACATTATTCAATTTTTTTGGAGCTTCACGCATTACGTGTTTAGTGGCGGATCTCAACACCGACGTCTGCCTTGTCACCAGAGCGAGGAAATCAAAATATTAATAAGATTAAAAAGCCACTAAATCAGTACTAATTTACAGTCTTAATTGGTACAGATTTTTGATAAGATCACTTTGTTGTCCGTCTGTCAAATATTCAGGTCTACGGTTCCTTGAAGCTTCTTAGTCAACGCAATTAAAAGATTAATATAACGTTTTTGCTGCATGTTTTATGAAAATCGACGCATAATCACAATATGGGGTACTCGCCTTGGACCTACAGTTATGAAATTTGGCTCGAAGTGAAAGTTTATAATATAAATAATGAAAAAAAATATGAAAAGTTAAAATTTATAGGTATTCCATAGAAAAATATAATTAATAAACTACTAAACTACAACATATATTTCTACTTAATTTAATAAAAAATGAGTGCATACGCCCTCAAAGTGAAGGTAGCCAAGTTTTTTAAGTTGAACTACAATCCTGAGATTGGAACGGAACCCTCAGTGGGAGAGTCCAACTCACACTTGACCGGTTTTGAATAATATCAGTAAAATTTCGACGCAGCTTGGCGAGAACGCATGGCTTAGTGGTCAGAGCGCCTGATCGGTTTCCAGGAGGCGCGGGTTCGAGTCCTCCTGCGTTCAAATTTTTATACGTTTTCTAAATAAGTATTTTTCTTTCCTAAGTGAGGAATAACACTTTAAAAATGTTTAAAAATATTTAAAAAATAGTTTCTCTCTTGCCAAACGATAATTCTTAGTAATTATCTTTGGGTAGCGGAAATTTGTAAAAATCTCCCTACAGAGATGCTAACAACATAAATAAGTTGTAACAAGCGTATAAAAATTTCGACGTAGCTTGGCGAGAACGCATGGCTTAGTGGTCAGAGCGCCTGGTCGGTTTCCAGGAGGCGCGGGTTCGAGTCCCGCTGCGTTCAAATTTTTATACGTTTTCTAAATAAGTATTTTTCTTTCCTAAGTGTGGAATAACACTTTAAAAATGTTTAAAAATATCAGTAAAATCGTAATCTACGTCTATAGGCTCTAGGTTATTACACAGCGCTCGTCGCAATCAAATATAGTGCTAAATATAAAACGCCCGCTCATTTGTCGTTCATAATGAATCATTATCGTTGCGTAGAGGAGATAGAGGGACGCAAGCGTGTGTCTGTAAACGCAACAGTTTGTGGATGTTGAGCGGCGAAATTTAACACCGCACTTTATAACTCAGTTTGAAAGTAACCGTATTCCGGAAAAATACATTTTTGTCACACCGGACCATATTTTATTACACCTTAATCTGTAAACCTTAGTCACCCATGACCATAAATGGCTCAATAAATTACTTATAATGACTGAAATTGGAAAATATGTACTGAAAGCCTGTAATAACCGCTTAGTTATAGTTAGTTTTGCACCAAATATACCAAATTATATCTCAATCCACCATTACCATTTTATAAATATTCTTAAATTCAAAATAAATAAGACTTCATTTCATCCATCCATTTATTAAGAATGTAGAGAAAAAAAGTGTATACTTTTACACACATATATACCTAATTATTGTTCAATGACAAGAAAAATTTAGCTTTTTTTTAGCTTCAAGCTGTATCCCGCACATAACGGAGTAGGAAGAAGGAACGTGGGAAACTAATATTAAGACACTCCGTTCCCATTAAAACACTTCCGTTTCCGCTGAATTCTTGAGGTATAGTGTGTTGAGTGGCGGAATTCAATGCCGTGCTTTTGCTTTTTTACCAGAGCGAGAAAATGAAAATATTTGTATATTCCATTCCTCTGAATTTGAATTGAACCCACTATGTTGTCCCCTGCGCCACGAAGGCCTCAAAATATGTTTAATTTAACCGTAATTAGTTGAGCTTAACGTTATTTTTCCAATAATTTTTAAAATTTGTCATTATCATTATAATCATTTTAAAAAACATTTCTGTAATGAAATCGTATAGTATATATGTACATAATGAAAATCGTTGTAATTTATGAATTTTTAACAAAACGTTCGTTAGTCGCATGCAAATTTTGGTCATTCAAATCAGTTCAGGTCAAATTTTTTCAATAGAATTCGTTAATTTTTTAATATTTCATATCATCTAATAATATATATGTACGTATTTTAATATTTTATACCAAAAAGCACGGCGTTAAGTTCCGACACTCAACACGGAATATCTCGAATTACGGCAGAAAGAAAAGATCAGGGTATCTAAATACTATGTTCTCAACGCGACGGTTCTCATACTGCTATAAAGCGGGATAAACGAAAAACAAAAAATAACAAATTAGGTTATTAAAAAATAAGAGTTCGGGCGGCATGTTAATAAAATACATTCACTTTAGTAGCAGTAATTTCTTTCTTGCAGAAAATGGTACAAAAAATACTAAGAATATTTCCTAAGAAAAGCAACGGTTTTACCTCAAAGGTAGCAATATTTTTCTTTGTCGTGTGGAACATTAACTATTTATATGTTTTCTTTTTACTTACCTTATTTATAGAAGTTAACATTTAAAGATGTATTACAAATTTATATTGTAATATTTTACTCTTTAGTGCATATAACAAGATAAATAGAGAGAATAGTGTTCAAAGTCAAAGTTAATTGTCACGGTTAGGGATCGAGTACATAACCTGTGCGTGCGTTAAACTAAAAAAATATAAACTAAAAAATATGTTTATCAAATCATTCTATTTCGTCAAGCATCACTAGGAACTGACTGATCGAATATGGATTAGAAAGAAATAACCAATCAATAAACATCTCCATACTACACAGTTAAAGTTAATATCAAAGATAGAATCGAAGGGCTTAAACCAGTTCCGTTTTCATATACAATAAAGACATTTAAATTATATGACAACCGCAACGTACAGCTCCGCGAGTATTATGTAGATAACGACTCTACAAATCACGACAGTATTATTCCAAAACTGCATTGTCTCTTAACAAGCTGTAACGACCAAATTACAGTAGACAAAATTTATTTCATTTTTAAACCTCCGAAAGTCCCAAAACGTTCTCGTTTTCTTTGACTGCATTGTTGAATTTTTAATATGTAACTCATTATTTGCTCTATGCGCAACGTTTGTTGGATTATAGGCTTTATGTAAATGTAATTAAGATTTTACTTTTGTTTAAAATTAAGCCATGAAGTATTGAATTCTCTTCTGGTCTTATTTAAGACCAGAGCCACAAATTGAAAACATTAAAAATTTCATTGCCTCAAGTGGGAAACGAATCCACCTGTCGCGTTTACAACCACACGCTCGTGCCCCTGCACTATGACTGGCTCAGCTTAAGTTGTTTACTTTTTATTAGAAAAGCAATATAGGCGTTGTGCGTCAAAGTTATAACAAGGAGGAAACGGATCGGCTGTCGATCGGAAAGTGAAGGAGCTTCACTTTAAGTAGAATTTAATATAAAATTATTATTTTTGTAAATTAAAGTTGTTTCTGTAAGACCAGGCGTGGTGCAGCAACACAAGCGTGCGACTGTAAGCACAATAGGTTGCGGGTTCGGTTCCCAGTCCTGGAAATTGAATTTAATTTTTCTTGATATTTTCGCTCTGGTAACGAGGCATGGCTCGGCGTTGAGTAACATGCAATGCCTTCAGAAGGTAGAAACTGGGGAATAGAATTGTCTTAATGCAAACTGAATGTCATAATACTAGGTTCCCAGGTTCCTTCTGCCAACCTTGTTATGTACAGGATACAGAGTGAAAAGACAATCAAAATATATAAATGTACAAAAGGCGGCCTTATTGCTAAGGCAGAGGAAATAGCAAATTAAGATAAGGATAGGGTGCAAATAATACATTTAAGGGTATAAAATAAATAAGAATGTAATTACCATACATAACAAACAATACAATAAGTACTGTTACAATATAATATATTATAGATATATAAAAATATCAGTATACAAACATATACACAACATATATGAATAAATATGTTCATATAAATATACAAACATATATACAAATAAATATATATACACTACTATATATACATATATAAAGTTAGAGCTAAATGGTAAAATATGTAATGGCAGGAAAAAAAAGGAAAAGAATCTAAATCTTAAAGTGCCGTAAAGTGTAACTTTAAGCGACGTTTAAAGGTTTGAATGTTTTGGCATTTCTGACATCTAAAGGAATGGAGTTCCATAATCTACACGCAGCTACAGTAAATGAACTACTGTAAAAGGAAGTGAGTGTATGAGGAGGTATTTTTAGGGTTTTTTCTCTCTCACTTTTTAATTTTGTACTAATTCTATAAACATAAAAATTTTAGATTCAATTTTTTTTCCTGCAATTAATACATTTTTTAGGGTTCCGTACCTCAAAGGTAAAAACGGAATATTGTTGTCTGCCTGTCCGTCTGTCAAGACCAATTGTCTCGAGAGTGCGTTAAAAATATTTCTAAAAATATCTAGCTTCTGAATGAACGCAATCAAAAAATATGAAATTCAATACACATCTACAGTTATCAGATCTGATACAAATGAAGAAAAAAATACAAAAAGTGGAAAATGATAGGTGTTTCACAGAAAAAAAAAATATTCCAAAATTATAATTATAATTTATGTCATATAAAATGAGTGCATAAGCTCACAAACTTAAGTTTGTCAAATTTTATATAATAAGTACTTCCCTCTGACCTATGATATTGAAATTGATACAAAAGCCGTGGTGTGCGAGACCGAATCCCACTTAACCAGCTTTTTTTACACAGAATTTTAATAAATTAAATTTTTGTAGGGACATCACGTCTGTATGTACATTTGCTGATGTTTTATCAACCTTTTGTAAATTAAATTATTCGTCCGTTCTGAAATTTTGTAGAGAATTACATTAACCAGCGGCCATTGTTGTCGATTAGTCACTTGTAGGGGGTGTAATGAAACGCTTGTCGTGACCCTTCACGTTGCGTATTAACGGCGGTACCGACATGTTTTCACAAGAAGGGATCAAAGCGGCACATAAATATTATATATAAATAAAAAATGAAATCTAAAAAAATATTTTCATTTGTATGATCAATACGAAAATACTTTTGCCCTGACCTTATAAAAAAAAGAAAGAGGTAAATATCCATACATTATAAGCTGGTGAAACATAAGCCTCCTAAAGTCTTCACGTTCGACTATATCTATCAATATTTACGATTCAGTCACTGTTCGCTATCAGAGTTAAGCCACATGGCGAGCGCTACGTTGTCAACAACTTTATACATCGATAATACTATCTATATTTATTTATTCTCTCCAATCGTGGGGCAGGGGCACAGGAGTGTGACTGTAAAGTCGACTGGTTGTGAGTTCAGTCCCCACTCGAGGAAATGAAATATTTATTTACATTTATATTTTCATTTCTTCGCTCTGGTGTCGAGGCAAAGCGCTGCGTTGAGTTCCGCCACTCAACACGCAATGACTCCAGAACTTGGCGGAAATTCGGAAACGGAGTGTCTTAACACTCGGTTCCCTCTGCCTACCCTGCTGTGTGCGGGATACAGCGTGAAGCTGATTTATTTGATTTCTTATTTAATTGTCTGAACAAATAAATAAAAAATCTAATAAAACTTTGAAACGGCTGTACCGATTTAATACAGGCTTTACAGTTTTCGCTAATGTATTTTCTTCACAAATAAAAAAGTTATATCAAAATAAAGTAATTAGTTCACTAAATTTGTTTCTAAATAATTATTTTAATGAATTGGTGAAAACTTTAGTTAAGTTTGCAATTACAATTAATACAAACAAGAATATAAAAGCCACAAAAAGAATTCAAATACCACAGCGGGGTTATCTCGTCGTCAGCTTAGCGTGTCGTTATCACGTGCGTCAGTTTTCAATCAAATATCTGCATTGAATCGGAACCAAATACAAACAAAAATAAATGTATTCAATGGTAACGTTTTTAACTTTTGTTTCGTTTACTTTTGTTTCGAACAAATCCTTTTATGCCCTCGCAAAATAATTACGATACGTAAAAAAATAACTATGTATACGAATAAACATTGCAGGACAGTATCTAAATTCTGTCGACCCACCACCAGGGTCGATCATTTTAAATTATTTTCATCTACCCGATTTTACTAACTAAAACGCGACAGGGGTGAGTTGCGCCACTTGATAAACAATGTCTCTTGAATAACAGTAGGCAAGGGGAACCTGGGAACCTAGTATTAACCCTTTGCACTCGTAAATATGTTCTTTTGTGATTACACTGCACTTGGGTAATTATTCCGTCTACTTATCTATCTAGTCGGAATTTTTATGTGACATTTTTTTAAGTATATATAGCAGACATACGAGTGCAACGGTAAAACGTTACTTGTCGCCAATGCAGTGACATACGAGTGCAAAGGGTTAAGACACTTCCCTTTCCTACTTTCCGCCGAATAAAAGTCTATATAAAGTATATACTAAGCTTTAACATGTGCTATTCTAGCTATCAAATGGACATAACTGAGAGTTCAATATGACGCGTGATACTTTTAAAGTACCTCAGATATGTTAGATTATATCGAAACGATTAAAATAATGTAAGCTCCTATTGGCAGTGTGCGAAGTACTAGGCGGGGGTGTCATAATCGCTCGCAGCGCTCATGGTGGCCGAAAGTAGAAAAAATGTAAGCTTTGTCACCTGTTAATGTCAAAGCAAAATGTTCGACTTATCGTTTTATTACGCCAAGAAAAATGAGAAATTGTACAATGCAAGAAATTAATTTTATAAAGCAATACAATGCATAAATGTATTGTAATAGATATATTTATAGCCAAGTATGTAATGACAACTCAATCATTTATATAAAAAATGACAAAGAAATTAAGAACAAATTATGTAATTCCCCTCAAAAAAACATACACAGATACATACACAGATGTGGCAACTTCAACAGAAAAAAAACATTTTACTGGGTTTTCATCTATCTGTAATGATAAGCACTTATAGATCTTGCAGGTGTGACATTCAACAATTTTCAATTATAATTAAAACCATCAGCAACGATATTTAGCTGATAAAGGTTTTCCAGAAATAAGAACAGTTATAGATCGAAGTGGAAAATAGGTGAAGATTGTTTTGCCTCCCATCCTTCAAAATAAGAGTGAATTGTCCGGAGAATAAACATAAGAAACATACAATATTGCCAGTGTAAAATTCACATCGAAAGGGACTTTTATTTCACTGCATTGATAACGTTGTACATATCTGCAGTGGATTGGTAAATTTACAGCCACAGCCCCATATTTAAAAATGATCTAAATAAACAAGAATAATTAAAATAATTAAAATTAAATGACTTTTATTTCTAAAATTGTTTTAGTATTTAAGTAATTGGTTAATAATAAACATTTTTATATTGCGTATTTTAATAATAATAAAATAATTTCTATGATTTATTTTCTTTTTATGGATAACACATTACTGATATCAATTCCAGTAAAATAACGTTTTCACAAGTATTTTCTAAATGCAATGATCTTAAATAATGTACAAAGTAAAATCTTCACAAAATGAAAAATTGATTTCCGTACGCTGAGTGGCTCTGTAGTCGTGCACGGAACCAATAGCACTCCTCGATAAACTGACTAAAAAAATCTAATTAAATTAAATCATATCAGCTTCACTGCTGGACACAGCAGGGTAGGCAGAGTGAACCTAGTGTTACGACATTCCGTTCTCCCCTTTCCGCCAAGTTCCGGAGGCATTGCTTGTTGAGTGGCGGAACTCAATGCCGCTCTTTGCGCGAACCGGAGCGAAAAAATTAAAATATAAATGTAAATAAATGTTTCATTTCCTCGAGTGGGGATCGAACCCACAACCAGTCGATTTTTCAGTAACACTTTGTGCCCCTGCGCCACGACTGACCTCATTTTCAGCTTCACGGTTTTCAATGTAATAATAATAAAATATATAGATGTAAATACAATTGAGGCCAGTGGTGGAGCAGGGGCACAAGCGTGCAACTGTGAACTCACTCAATAACAGGTTGTGGGTTTGATTCACGCTCGAGGAAATTTGTTGAATTCTGCTACTCAACACACAATACCTCCAGATTTACACGGACAGTGGGGAGCGGAAGTAGCTTAATGGAAACGGAGTGTCGTAACATTAGGTCCCCAAGCTCTGCCTACCCTCCTACGAGTATGTGCGGAATATAACGTAAAGCTAAAAAGAGAAATGTAAATACTGTAAATTAGTACTAACGAATATTTTAATTAATTTCGTAACATGAAAAGACTTTAATATTTTTATTTCTTAGCTCTGGTGTAAGCGCGGTGTTGAGTTCCGCCACTCAACACGCAGTGCAAATATTTAGTATACTGCACATATGACTAACAATTAACAATATTATGCAGAATTTTATCAACTCAACATCTGAAAACAGTTGCCCGATCGACCACTGCAAAACAAATAAAGATAATATCGATGGCTCCTAAGTATAAGGGCCAAAGTGCGAA
>JAAIXJ010000830.1:0-15387 GCA_013403705.1 Heliconius hermathena
TAATTCAAGCGGGCGAAGCCGCGAGCGGGTCGCTAGTCATCAAATAAATTTCAGATATATAGAACGTGCCGAAGATAAAATATAAAATGAAGCCAGTCATGGCGCAGCGGCACGAGGTGTGACTGTAAAATCGATTGGTTGTGGGTCCGATCCCCACTCGAGGAGATGAAATATTTACTTAAATTTATATTTTCATTTCTTCGTTCGGGTGTCAAGGTTAAGCGCGGCGTTGAGTTCTGCCACTCAACATGCAATGCCTCTAGAATTCAGCAGAAAGTGGGGAAGTGGGGAAACACTACATTCCCTCTGCCTACCCTGTTATGTGCGGGATACAGCGTGAAGCTGATTTGATTTTTGATTTTTAATAATAATAATTTTTATTGTACACCCATTAAGAAGACAAAAATAAAATAGGTAACAAAAAAACAATTAGTTTCACCAAACTATTTTATTTTTTATTGGAGTCTAAAGAAAACACTAGCCGATATCGCATACATATTATGTATTTATTTAGCTACCATACGAATGCCAGAATATTTTAGTGTCACACTACTGAAATGCCTTTTCTGTTTACTTCAACGAAAAAAACAGAAAAAAAAAGCTTTAATAGAAGAATTTATTTTCTCTGTCAATCCAATAGGTAAAGAGAGACCACCCGACGGATTAAAATACATTTATTGTCTTCTGGGGATTGCTTTAATTCTGGAAGAGACTTTTCACTTTTTAACTGACTTCTGTAAGAAAAAAAGGTTATCAATTTGACTGTATTTTTTTTATATTTGTTACCTCAGTACTTTTGACTGGGTGAACCGATTTTTATTTGAAAGTATTTTTATTTAAATAATTTTTTTTTTGGATTTGGGACTACACGGGGAACCGTGTCTTCCCAAATCCCAAAAAAAAAAAATTTTTTTGATCCATTTCTGACAAAGATACCCTATAGGAAAATCACATAAATCTTAAATTTGCATTAGGAATGTGCGCGATAAATGGACGAAAAACTCCAACGCCAACTAATTCCGATTTTTTTTATTTGAAAGAATATACTTCAAGAATAGTTTGGTGAAAGTTTGGTTAGATTCTGATTATGGGATCCAGTTGAATTTTTTTAGTAAAAAATATAATTATACTGTAATAGTTACAAGGAAAAACATTGTTAAAATTGTTGTTACAAGTGAGATTCCTCATCGTTGCATTTCTTTTCAATCGGCTTCAAAAAAGGGAGAGGTTTCCAATTCGCTCGAACATTTTTTATGTATGTCAATATGTCAATGTTAATTTGCACAATATCTAATTAAGACTGGAGTTTTACATAGGACAACCACTACCTACTCGTTTGAGAAGCATTCTTTTAAGGTCTACCCATTACTATGTAAAATAAATGATTTTTTAACAAAAAGAACTTCAAACAATTAAAAAGTAAAAAATAATTTTACATAAAGTAAAACGTACTTTGATTTTGTTAAACAAAAATAATTAAAAAAGATTTTATAATACTTATTTAGAATTTAAAATTTTAAAAAGATTTTATAATTTTGAAGTCGGTGCCAAGTAAAACAAGCCGTCTTAGTAATTCAATATTGTTGTAAGGTTGCTGTAGCATTAGCATGACATATTACCCATATTTCAACCACTACTGGAGTGTTGGTAAATCTATACTATAATGAAACAGTTAAAAAAATGGGGGTACATTAAATATTTTTTGGAAAAAAAAACATTTAGAGTAATACAATATAGACAGTGATAGTACACGTTATATGAAACCACTCAAACCTCGACTTGCAGTCGTCAATCAGGCTGGTGACATATGTCATATAAACATCATTATATAATAATATATATTGAGCGTGTTGAGTGGGGAACTCAACGGCGCGCTTTGCCTCAACACCAGAGCAAAGAAATGGAAATATAAATTTAAGTAAATATTTCATCTCCTCGAGTGGGGATCGAACCCACAACCAGCCGGTTTCCTGCTGGCGGAGGGACACACAGTGTGACTGTGAAACCGAAGCGACTGGCGACAAACTGGACTTAGATAAATATCAACTGTCATTATCGCTGTTAGTCAAATGTACTTTCAATATATTAGTATAATTAAATATTTCAATGCTTTATATTTATAATTATTAATCTATCACAGTCTTATTTTATATTTTTAAGATTTTACACAATTAATCTAACTCGAGGAGCTAATTATACAAAAATATAGCTCGAGTTATGATACACAAATATCAAAACTAAACGTTCTCCGATATTTCTGTTTAGAAATTTTAAATTTGCAAATCTATTTAATTCTATAACACGCTCTTTTATTTATTTCCAATAGTTCATTTCCAATAGTAATAATAATGAAAAGTCGTGAAAATTTATCATTGTCATTTTTAAAATGTGTACTATAATTTTTACACATAATGTTTGTATGAGTACAGTACCTATATACAGATACACAGATGTATAAACAAAACAATTGCAATAAAAATACTCACTGCAATTTCAGTGAAAAATTCTCAAAATCAGAATCTGGATTTAAAGTAACTATTGGGTGCCAGAAAATTTGTTGACCTATATTTCTTGAAATACAGAAATATTTATTTCTTCATAAATAAAATAAAAAAAAACGCTTGGAAATCATTTTTACGGAGGAAACGAACATTTCGAGTACGATGAGGCTTACGGACGAGCTCAAATTAGGCCGGGATTACACTCGGTGCAGTCGTTCTCTGATTGATTTTTGTTGGTTACTCTTATGCACGATACTGTAGCTATTACCTGGATAGCCGCAACATATGTTGAACTTTAAAATTGTCATCAATATATTTATTATGGCCATTGGTGTAATTGCATATCGTAGATGGTGCAGATTTTCATATTTCGTACAATTTTTTACTGAAAATATTTATTATAATTTTAAATTATAGTTCAATATAAGCAAAATTAAGTCAAAATTATAATAAATTACCAATTTTATTTTGAGAATAATTTGCAATGAAACCGTGCAGTTACTTACTGTTATTTGTTGACAGAATTTGAAATTTAAGCAAAGTTAGTTCGTTGCGGGTTTTAGACACGACTAGCCACTCGATCGGTAAACCGCTACCGGCAAGTTCAACTGGGATTTCGAATTTGGGTGCATTCTGAGTAACTGTTACAAGAAGCATTTAGTTTAAATTTAACACAATAGTATTATATTAACATATAGCATGGATAGAATGTATAAAAATTATAATCAAGAACTTTTTAAGCTAATTATAGAAAAAAAAATATTTTTGAGGTCGTCGTGGGACAAGGGCGTGACTGTAAACGCGACAGGTTGTGAGTTCGACTCCCACTCGAAGAAATGAAATATTCAATATTTTAATTTCTTTGCTCTGGTATCGAGGTAAAGCGTAGCGTTGAGTTCCGCCACTCAACATGCAATGTCTCCAGAAATCGACGGAAAATGGGCAACGGAGTGTCTTAACATATCAAAATATATATTTTTAAATTATGTCATATTTTATATTATAAAAAGTTAATATCTTTCTTTTATATTATATAAAAATATCTTACGTCGTTGCGGTAGACTTTTTTAAGTATACGATATAACGATGTTCGGACGTCATTTTATTTTCAAATTTAGGCTTGAATTCACTAACAAACTACTTTAACACCTCTTCATCGTTATATCGTATATTTTAAATATCGTATATTTTGTGTATAAAATAGCTATTAACGTTCGTGCGCGGTATTCTCCCGTATTTTAATGCCCTCTTACTATCAATTTTATTGATATGCCGTAAAAGCCAAATTTGATCTACATAAAACGAACAACGCATCTAACGCGTTTAATTGAATAAGAAATAATATTGTATTGTTTAAAATAATTTCGAAAATATCCCTTAATTTTTTTTGTAATTTCTCTCCAGCTCTCCCGTTTTTGTCAATATTTTGACTTCTTCAATAAATGGGCTATTGGGCAACATAAAAAATATCAAATTGAACCAATAGTTCCTGATATATGAATAGACCGCTCAACAAAATAATTTTTCCCCTTTCTAATATTAGTAGAGATTATCAAGTTTTATACTCTAAATTATAATAGGTTCGTGAAGTATGTTATTTTTTGATAATTAAAAATCGGGGATTGGTGACTGAAGGGAGCAGATGGCAAGGCGAAGTTACATCTATATCTTATTAAATTTTACGATATTTCTTTTTACTCCTTCTACATACATCTTTAATAGTAGCCTCGGTCATAACTAAAACACAAACAGTTTAACAATAAAAATAAACCTTTATTTGGGTTACAGAATAATTTACAGCACTGTTGAAAAATATCGTGAGTTTTGACCGTTACTTGTACTATCCGGATATAAAAGTAAAAAATGGCTTTAAAAATTCTTAAATAATCAAAACAAACCTTTAACCTTTATACATTTTACCTGACGTTCAGACACCTTGCAGTAGCCCGCGGTCACGAAGAAAATGAGATAGAATCCTTCTGCCAGTTGACACAATTATTATATTAAACCACAGTCTATCGGTTAAACCGGCGCAAGAGTTTCTTATTAGATACTTATAATTAATAGTCTATCTTATTATATTAGATACTTAATGTCCGTTTAACTTAATTTATTTTTATATAGTAATTTTCCTGGAAAAAAATCTATCAGCAAAAAATTGATGACAATGTACATAAACGTTAACTTTAATTTATTTGACGTTTCAAAAACAAATAGATTTTATGGAAAAACGACAAAAAAGAAACGAAGTCGTATCATAAAATTGAATAATAACAGTACACATAAGTTCGCCATAGCAGTAAAATTATATTTGTATAATAATATTTGACTTCGAAAATCTTATTTAAAAAAAAATCTTTTAAATCGGTATTATATCCACCGAGGCTAACTTTTTTACTGTTAAATGTAAATAATTTTATGTTGAATGCAATAAAGATTATTATATATATTAGAATGTCACATCGATTAAAAAAGCTATTTTTTATTTTAAATTAGCAGTTATTATTAAAATCATTTTCTTGTTTGTTTTTGTACAAGATAACTTGTTCTCGGCGTTCACATATTATTACCTCTATATCTAGGTTTGGATTACTGTGTGTTGATAACTGTCTTATAAAAAGTTCCATTCTATAAAACTTTATTATTCAACAATTTCATCCCCGATAGTGATCTGATAGCAATTACAATTACTGAGGCAGCCGAGGACCTCAGGAGTAAGATCTCTTTTAGTTGCGCCAGGGACGTAAAAATCAAAGTCCGAACGATCGCCTCTATTCTGGTAAATAGTGTTGCAGAAAAGCTCGCAGGACTTATCGTGGAGGAGGCCCTAATGAACCATTTTGGGGGAATCGTAATGGCGGCCATATTATCAAAGGTCAAGACACTTATACTTATCGGAAATATAAACCAACTATCCTTTATCGACAGATTAAACCTCTTTCAAATGCACTATATCGGCCTAAACCTCGTGACGGCCATCAGTCAAGAGCTAGCGAGATCATATAGATGTCCACTGGATGTGACATATGCGCCCAACGAAGTTTATAACGGAATCTACTTACCCCGACAGACAACTCGTTCCCTGAGAGAGTCGCGATACACGGGTGCTTCCATCCCTATTCCCCCATGAGGAGGCAATAAAAATATCACGAAATCAACTAACTGCACCGCGATTAATATAATCAACGACCACAAACTCGGATTTTATAAAAGTAACTGCAGACGATTCAAGATATAATTAACGTTAATTTCATATTTTAAAAAGAAAAAAACAACAGTTTTAATAATCAATTAAGAACAAAAAATGCACGTACAAGAAAAGTCTGTGGCGCATAACAACTCAATTAAAAAAAAAGAAAAAAAAAATCTTTATAGCCAAATAATTATATATATTTCAAAGTGATAAAATAATTTTATTCAAATATGAAGTTACTTGCTTAATTTTTTGAACGTCAAATAATTTACCACCAGTTCATTAAAGCTAATGCCTCAGACCTGATAAGCACCGGCGCAAGAAACTCAGCGGAATTTTTATTTTTCATCAAATAAATACAAAAACACATTTAAACATTTGTAATAAAGATACTTTGAAACAGACTGGAGCGAGCATTTCGTTCCCAGATTTGGCCCGAGACTTTTGATGTGGATTCGATTAACTTGACTAACGGGAAATGAAAAATTTTACATTTACATTTCCTCGCCCTGGTAATTATTAAGATCCGCTGGTAATTATTAAGATCCGCATTAAGATCCGCCACTCTAAACGCAATGCCTCCAGAATCGGCGGAAAGTTGGGAACGGAAGTGTCTTAAGTCTTAAGTCTCTTAATACTAGGTTCCCAGGTACTGACTGCCTATTACTAGTGGCTGGTACTGGTTATAGGCTGCCTATCTTGCTGTGTGCTGAATCTAGTGTTAAGCAAAAGAAAACGAATCAAATTTAAAGTGAACGACTAGAGAATACAAAATATTAATCTCAAAAACTGAAATGTAACTGGTTGTATTAATGATATACGAGAACAGTGGTTCAACTTACCAATTAATATTCGATATTAATCATGTAATCCCTTTATAATCCAGCGATTCCTACTATCAAAGCGATACTAGCTGAATTAAGCCTTTATACATACATATATTACTAAATAATTGTAATGAACTCCATACCTATGATATTAATCTATCTGTACATAATACTACGTATTATTATTATGAGCCTTAGATTAGGGTCATGAGCAATATCAATGGAAATAGAATCGGAGTTTTCAAAAGATGAAAAGAAGAAATAACCGAATTTTAATTCTTTTATTTTCATAACACATTCAATTTTGAACTTTATTTTCAGTTTTCAACTTCACGCTGTATCCCGTCTATAGCAGAGTAGGCACGGGGAACCTAGTGCTAGGACTCCCCGTTCCCCACTATCCACCGAATAAAGCATTGCGTGTAATTACTTATTACAAGATTGTGAAAATTAAAATGTTAATAAATAATAGTTATAAAATCAGCTTCACGCTGTATCCCGCACACAGAGGGCAGAGGGAACCTAGTGTTAAGACACTCGGTTCCCCACTTTCTTCCGGATTCTGGAGGCATTGCGTGTTGAGAGGCAGAACTCAACGCCTCGACACCAGAGCGAAGAAATGGAAATATAAATTTAAGTAAATATTTCATCTCCTCCAGTGGGGATCGAACCCACAACCAGTCGATTTTACAGTCCCACTTTGTGCCGCTAAGCCACGACTGGGCTCATAAATAATAGTTCATTCCCATAAATGGAACCATCGCGTTTACACCCTTGTGCCATTGCGCCAAGATCATCTCAAATTTCAAATTCGATGTTTGATTTACGAAGTAAATTAACAGCAATATGCAATTGCTATTTATCAAAGTTAAATAATATACGTATTTACAAACTCCCAATCCTATTATACATTCTCAGAAAATAAATATACATTAAATTTCAAACTGCCTCTACAACCAAGCATTAGGTAAAAAGATGCCAAAGTTTTCACATTATTTCAGTGTAAAGGCAAGAAGTGAGGAAGTTTCTGGAGGATGCTTAAATTGTCGCTACAGTACACAAAACTGTCAGAGCGCAGTTGGACCATCTGTGACCCACGACCACTACAGGGTGTTTAACAAAAAGATAAAATCTATTTACTCCACTGTTGTCGCGTTGCCGCAAATACGACTATAAATAAATGATTCGGGTCGAACTAAAAGCTCCGCCTTGGAGTCTTTCTATTTGTTGATTTCTTAATTTTTTTTTAAGTTTAAATTTATATTTTAAGAAATACATTACATTTTACACATATTTGTAACAATATGACATATCTATTATATTATATATATAATGTACCTATGTGTAAACAAAAACAGCTTCACGCTTTTAGCCACATAACCGGGTCGATGAAATAATTTAAATATTTTAAACTTCCCCCAAATTAATGTTATATCCACATCCGTGAGTAACAGTCAAACATTGTACCACTGCGCCATAATGGCCTTATATTAAACAGCACTAGCAACGCTGTACAGAAGCATTCCTTTTACTATCGTATAACTTTTATTTTAATACATTAAAAGATAACGTTATTATCAATTTAATTAATATAATAGATAATGACATTTTAATTTGTAAAATATAAATGAGTAGACATAATCATTTTATACCTATATTGTATTTTTATATACAGTGTTACTAGAATTTTATAGCACCACCAATATTATATAGAATAATTCTATTTTCTATTGTCCAAGCAGTATGTTATTTTTAATTTATTAAACTTAATAATTAATTACACATTAGTTTGCAAATTGTGAATGAGTATAAACACTTTCTTTATGTATCGCACAAAAACATATAAAAACTGTTTCAAATGAGTCAACTTAATAATTATATTTAATGTTATAATCTACTCTAGCTTAACGCTGTATTCTTGACCTTCCTCCAGTATCTTTGATACGGTGTTTTACCTGTGTTTACGTGCACAAACCTGCTGAACACGTTCTTCTTCATTCTCACACTGACATTCTCGCTGGTACCTGCCATTCTGTGTAGTCTGTTCATTGTGAATTCGATCAGCTAAGCTGACTCCCACATCCTACGAATAGATCGCATCTCCACAGCATGCATCTTTCTTTCGTTCTTCTTCTGTAATACACACGTTTCGCTGCCGTATTGTACTGACATTTCACCATCTCATCAATCCAGCTAAGGCATCGTTAACCCTGTTACCGGCAGCAATACGCCTTTCCGCATTCATGTCGTATCTTGCATCTCTACTGAACACACATCCCAAATAAAAATATACATTGCATTCACTTGTCATTTACACAGATACCATTTACACTGATCTTGCATTCCCACATACCCCCGTCGCTGCTTCTTTCATATAATCCCTAAGGTTCTGCCAGCATACTTCAATATTTCCATTTCCAGATTCACCGCTGTCTAGCTTCTTGGAAGCTCTTTCTTAATATTCTTCTCTAATCGGTGGAACTTGAAGCTTCCAGCTTCTTATGCTCCATAACTTGGCTTCGAATACGCTAATCCACTAGGAATAAATCGATCATACTTTTCCTTTCCGCTCGCTCCCATGTATACATGTGAATTTGTTTTTGGTCAAACATCGTGTTTGCTACAAAAATATTCCTTTCCTTACAAATTTCCAATATAATCTTTCCAGCTTCATTTATTCTCCTGTCACCATACTGACCTAGCGTTCCCTCGTAACAGATTCGCGCAGTTCCGACCCATCTATTCAAAACACCACATATTATGAATTTTTCATTCCTTCTAACACTACCTAGAATGTCCCTGACGCTCTCCCAAAACTCCTAGAGTTTGCCTAATGGAGCTGAGGATACCGGTGAATAGGCCGCTAACAAGAATACTCTTGTTATCCCCAGCTTGAGGCGCACCCAAAGCAGTGTCGGGTTGATCGCCTTGTATTCAACCGCTACACTAACCAATCGAGAGGACAACAACACACCTACCCCTTGACAGCCCCGCTCGCTCTCTGGTACACCAACCGAGAAAGCGACCCGACTGCCCGGTAAATCGGTAGTGTCATTCCTCTCTCGCTTGGTCTCAGTTACTGTCACATCTAATAATTCATTCATTTTTCTTCTATCGTTCCTCTTACAATTCACGTGGCAGCTGTAGCTCCGTCCTCCACCATTTTCTGTAAAAACATTTAGATAATTTTGTATAATAATTGGAACGTGACGCTGCCCGTATTATTATTTCTATATTCAAATCACTACTGGAAGAGTATTTAATGATATTGATTGATAAATAATAATAATTATTAGCGAAATATTGATAGATTATGGATGAAAGTTAGTCTCTGTGGTTTTTAGACACAATGAACCACTCTCTTGGTAAGCCGCTACCGACAACTTTAACCCAGATTGTGTTCAATCTGTTTGGAATCATCAATTTGGAATACTTGCTCGCTAACTTTTTTGTTTCAAAATAAATGAATAATATAGATATTTGGCAATAGATTCTTATATTATTTACATAATTTTTACTATAATCTTTAAAGTTCTTTTGTATATAATAAAAGTTTAATGCTAGGTACATAGCATCTTTATACATACAGTTTTAGATAGACTAAAGAATCCTGGGAATTCAGTGTTGAGACACTGCGTTCCCCACTCTCCGCCGAATTCTTGAGGCATTGCGTATTGAGTGGCGGTACTCAACGATGCGCTTCGCCTCGTGACCAGAGCGGGGAAATGAAAATATTAAATATTTTATTCCTCCGAGTGAGAATCGAACTCACAGTCACTCGCCGCTCGCTTGTGCTGCGCCACGACGGCCTCAACATACACATAAAGTTGAAATAAATTAAATTTATTTCAAAAAATAAAACATAGTAAGCCTATTCATTTAAATTAGGCTGATTCAAACGAACAGGAACAATAATTAAAAAGTAAAATATTTTATATCGACAGCAGATATACATATCTTTGTGGTAAATGTTCACAAAAACAACCTCTTGTTTATTTGGATATTTCAATATAATTATATTTTACATTGGTTTCATATAAAGTGAAGTGTAATTGCGAAGAATATAACCGCTAAACCGTTTACGTTACCAACAAAACAATAAATGTTCAGATTTACAACGTAATAAAATCGTTGATTGCTTTTTCCATTTTATTACACTTTCAATAGCAATAGATGTATTCTGAATTATAAGAACAATTACCAAGGAAAATCCAACCCCGAAAATAAAACTTTTTGTTAATTTACTNTCGAGGAATTGAAATATTTACTTAAATTTATATTTCCATTTCTTCGCTCTGGTGTCGAGGCAAAGCGCGGCGTTGAGTTCTGCCACTGCCTCCCACGCAATGCCTCCAGAATTCGGCAGAAAGTGGGGAACGGAGTGTCTTTACACTAGGTTCCCTCTGCCTCCCCTTAGGGATAAAGCGTGAAGCGAAGTTAAGTTGATATAATAATAATACAGGCCAGTCGTGGCACAGGGGCACAAAATGTGAATGTAAGCGCAACAGATTGTGGGTTCATGGTTGGGGTTATATAAATGTCGATGGATCATGTTATTTCAAATCAAAAAAATAAAAATAAATAAATAAATCATCTTATTTCTGTAGACAATACATATAATAAATAACATATATACTACTAGAAAGATATACTATTATAATAGATATACGATTAACATTGATATGTATTTCGTGAACCCATAAGATTTTCCGCTACCACAAAATGCTCAACGCGGCAAAAGAAGTTTTCTCTTCAAGAAATATATATGAATGTGGCCTATGAAATATAAATAATAGTAATAATGTGTTAATAATATAGCTAAATCATTGATTTGGTAAATGTGCCAAAGTTAATTAATACACTATCTACTTGCCGTTGTAATTACGCTGCACTATTCTGCATATTAAATTAGCATCTACATATTATGTTTACTTGTATGTTTTTTTTTTCACCGTATCCCACATGTACCAACATAAGCAAAGGAAGCTTAGTGTTAAGACATTTTGTTCTCCATTTTCCGCTGAATTCTGGAGGCATTGCGTGTTGAGTGGCGGAACTCAACGCCGTGCTTTGCCTCAACACCAGAGAGAAGGAATTAAAAAAATGAAATGAACTTCACGCTGTATCCCGCACGGAGCAGGGTAGGCAGAGGGAACCTAGTGTTAAGATATTTCGTTCCCCACTTTCTGCCGGATTCAGGAGGCATTGAGTGTTGAGTGGCAGAACTCAACGCTGCGCTTTGCCTCGACACCAGAGCGAAGAAATGGAAATATAAATTTAATTAAATATTTCATCTCCTCGAGTGGGCATCGAACCCACAACCAGTCGGTTTTACAATCACACTTTGTGCCACTGCGCCACGACTGGCCTCGAACTGGCCTGGAAGGAATTAACATTTTAAAGATTTCATTTCCTCGAGTGGAAATCGAACCCACAACCTGTCGCGTTTATAGTCACGCTTGTGCCCCTAGGCCACGACTGGCCTTAATATTTTATATTACATATAAACAAAAATATTAATCGAGTTACAAATTTTTTATGTCAACGTGTAAGCCATGAAGAATGCAAAATATACTTGGGGATAAAAAATATGATATACATACGTATATTGATACACATCAATATTAATAATTACTACAAAGCCTAAGAATTTGTTTGCCTGAACACGCTTATCTCAAGAACTATTATACTGTTTACCAAAGAAGGCTATCACACACATCTGAAAATGGTTTCAATGTAAATTAAGCAACTGCTGGTTATATTATTTGTACTGTAATTCATTATTAGTTTATAATGCTCCGACTTACAAACTTCTCGACTGTTGCGTAGAAAAGAAAATTTAAACTTTTATTACAATCGTTTCAGTATCAAAGTTTTGTAACTAAATCATTAGGAGTTGCGTGCTCTATATTTAATAGAACTACAGTTCAACTTCTTTATTATGACTTTTTAAACGGATTCTTGCTTAAGATATATTGTATGTTCTACGAATAAACATGTAGGAATTTTATTTTTATTATCTATAATTATGAGGCTATCGTGGCACAGAGAGAGAGAACAACATCTAAATCTGAACGATTGTAGGATCGATTCCGACTCGGTGAAATTAATCATTTTCGTTCTTCTTCTCTGTCTGTTAAGGTAAGCGGAAAAAAATGGAGATCGAAGTGTATTGACATTAAGTTTTCTCTACCTAAAAGCCCTTATTTTAGCGTAATACTTAGTGGTCAGAGTCCTTGGACGGATTCCAGCAGACGCGGGTTCCAATCCCGCTACTTTAATTTTTTTTATAGGTTATCTAAAATATTTTTCTATCCTTGGAGTGTAATTACATTTTAAAAGTATTAATCTATATAATACATCTACATAAAATGTTATAATTTTTAAATATATCTTTAATAAAAATCAGCTTCACGCTGTATCCCACACACAGCAGGGTAGGCAGAGGGAACCTAGTGTTAAGACACTCCGTTCCCCACTTTCTGCCGAATTCTGGAGACATTGGGTGTTGAGTGGCAGAACTCAATCAGAAGAAATGGAAATAAAAATTTAAGTAAATATTTCATCTCATCGAGTGGGGATCGAACCCACAACCAGTCGGTTTTACAGTCACACTTTGTGCCGCTGCGCCACGACTGGCCTCTTTTAAATATACCTGAGAAACATATTACCCGTATCTATCTATTGTTTACTCAATTTATTTATTATGGTTCCTTATTCTGAAAACTTTAAAATTGTTACTTTATGTTATATAATTTATTAAATAAATAAGTAAATATCGTGACCAGGGCAAAAATTGATATGTTTTGTTGTTGAAATGCGTTTCTTATAATGCAATATATGCAGAATACTATGTTACAGCATTACATTTACATATCCTATACATTGTATTTACATACACATAATTTCATATGAGAGTACCACATAAATTTCTACATTTAACAAGTATAATGGCCTATGGCTCATCGTAAAATATTACACAATATCGTATAGAATGGTTGTTTTCCTTGGTAAAATAGTAATTTCAGCCCCTTTTGCTTGTACATTCCTCTTGTGTCAATAAAGACAAGATTGTTAAGCTATTATTATTTTATTATACGCTTCTGAAATCAGCTTTACGGTGTATTCTGCATACAACCTACGAAAGAACCTACCCTAGATTCCTTCGAACTTATTGTTAAAACACTCCGTTCCAGACTTTCCGCCGAATTTTTCGAGACATTGCGTGTTGAGTAGCGGAACTCAACACCGGCCTTGACTTATTGCTAGAGCGAAGAAATAAAAATATGAATAAATAATAATTCATGCTCGAATAGGAATCGAACTCACAACCGTCGCATTACAGTAACACCCTTATTACCCCTGCGCCACGACGGTCTTTCTACCACTTCTAAATCTTCGAACAGATAAAAAATCACAACTTCCTTTGATTGTATAATATAAAGTCGGCAGGAGTGTATAAAGTAGAAAATATGCGTCCGCTCGTGTTTTGTTTTAGCGTTTATAAAGCGGGGTGCCTTTATGGTTTATAGCTCAATAATAAAGACCGTAAAACCCTACGGACCCTCGTCGAAACTTACTGTGCTTCACAATGAAGTCGTTGCGTTCGAGACCCTCAACTCCAGCTTCTCTTGAATTATTCTATCCTTTTGGTAATAGAATAGAAGGCACCAGAAGGCATACAGTTTTATTTTGCTTTTTCAGTTTCACAACGTCATGATACAGTTAGTTAGACTTTGAAATTGTACATTAACAAATAACTATAATATAATAAATAGTATGAATAAGATAAAAATCGATTCCTAACGATGTTCGCATGTGAATTCTAAACAGATAAAATCTGTTTAGAATTCTATCTTCACTAGTGTGTATTAATGTTTGTATTTTGTGTGTATTAGTGGCTTGAAGAAAGAGATATCAGAGAGTAAAGCTGATAATATAAAAGATTTGTAACGAGGTGTCGTAAAAATTACATTTTTGTGACATTACAATGGCTAGATAAGCCTTACAAGATATACGTTGTGAGCCAAAATCCAAATTGTTTTTACTCATTAAATTTAAGGCCTTTTGAAGCTTCTAATTTTTCCTTCTGTTTTAAACTTCAGATTCATATTTTTCAACTTCACATTTACATTATTATACTTTAAATTCGTCCAACTAAACAAAATTAAATTTTTTGAAGCATATTATTACAAAATTTATTTGATAAATATATTCTTTTCAGCTTTATGTATCCCGCATGTAGCAGGATAGGTAGAACGAGCCTAGTGTTAAGACACTAATTCAAATTCGAATAATTTTATTCAAAATAAGAAGTTACATCTTCATTTTTTTTCAATTTACCACCAGTTGACTAAAGTTAATGCCTCAGACCTAAAAAGAACCGGCGCAAGAAATTCAGCGGGATCTATTTTTTTTAATTCAATTTTAAACAAATACATATTTAATTATCTGTGACAATGATACCTTTGAAACAGACTGGAGCGAGCATTTCACTCCCAAGACGTGTTATCATTTACAAAATCATTAATTTGGTAATAACCTTTAACACGCAAACGTCTTTTCACATTTTTTTTAAATCGTGATATAGAAAATTCTCTTACTTTTTCTGGGATCCTATTGTAAAAGCGTACACATTGTCCCATAAAAGAATTACGGATTCGATGCAACCGAGTTACAGGTGCACCAAGATTATGCCTATTTCTAGTGTTAATATTATGAAAATCACCAATTTTGGTAAAATTATTAATGTTTTTCTTAACATACATAACATTTTCAATAATATATTGAGATGCAACTGTCAATATATTAATTTCTTTAAACTTTTGCCTTAAGGAGTCTTTAGGGCCCAAGGTATAGATTGTCT
>JAAIXJ010000830.1:17418-49229 GCA_013403705.1 Heliconius hermathena
AAAAGACAGTTTTGATCTACATTAAATGGCCAACGTAACTAATATACTTATTTATATGTTGAGAGTAAGGTAATAAATGAAACTTGCGCCAAAACTGCGGTTTATAGCCGGCGTGATGTGTCAACAATTAAATGCGTTTTTCTCTAAAACTATTCGTAATTTCGAAATAGTGTAAAGAGCAAATTTTATCTTCGTTTAACGTAGAAAATTAATAAAGTATTTAAAAGGATAAGGATTGATACCATTATGGACAAACATCCCTCACAATAAAAAATATATTCAAATTACTATTTTTAGACAGAAATATGCTCACTGTATGTTATCCTTAGAAGATACAAATATGCTGTCGATGACTTTTTTGTAGATCTTATTAAGAGGAATAATACTCTAGTACATTGTTTTCATGTAGGACTTACCATTAAAGCAGCGCATGCGTGAAAGTGTCTCAACGGGTAGGACTTTATACACATTTATCATATTTATGTCAAATTACATTAAAATATACATATAATAAACTATATATAAACCTTCCCTAAGAAATACTCTACCTAACGGTGAAGCGCATCAAAATCCGTTGGGTGGTTTAGAAGAAGAAGAGTTAGAAAGGCCAGACAGAGGCGGAAGGCGTTCTTATTTTATAATATATAGAGATAGAGATAAGACAATGTTTTATTCTATCACTAATAGTATCCGCAGCGCATGCGATGGCAGATTTCTTATGATTTATAATCTATAGAGAAATTACACTCTTTTTATGCTTTCACAACAATACATATATTTTGAGATGTCCCTCTGCACTACGATGGTGGCTCTGTTCTAGTCAATTTGCACATTTTCCTTTGAAAATTAGTGGCATAACTGTAACAGTTACACATGGTATCGTAAACTTTTTTGTAGATATTGATGTCTTCTATAAAATTGTAGTAAATTACTTTGCTCTAATGTCAATAATTTCCACAGCGTACGCGATATAAGGTTTTTTTTTGTTATTTTTTTATACGTTAATCGCCTAATTGTAAAAGAATTTTCCAAATCGGTCCCGTAGTTTCAGGGCCTATTGAATTCAAATAAAGAAATTGGAGATCTAATCGGTTGTCTTCATAATGTTAGTGATATCGATGCCTCCCCCCGCCCCGCAGAGTTAGTTACTCGTCACGGTGCGCGAGGCTACACGCCGCATTTTTTATTATTACATGATTTTCTTTAGAGTGATATTTTTAAATTCGTTATATCTTTTGAAAGAAACGTCCGATTTTGTTAATTTAAAAAGTACTTTACACGTATTAAAATTATCTTTAATAAAATATCATTTATTAGAATAAAGATTAATGCTATAGAATGCGATAGAATAGAGGTATGAATAAAATGGTTTGATTATTGTCGGCACTTTCATCAACTTATAAAATATAAAAAAGTAGTTATATTGTCATAACTACAGTAGTTGGACATATGGTATCGCGGACTTTTTTATAGATATTGATGCGTTCTATAATACTGTAGAACATTATTTTGTTCTATCATCAATAGTTTTCGCAGCGCACGCGATGATAAAATTTTTTAGATCAATTTCTTCACACCTTGGGTTACATTATTGCATTTTTCTTAGAGATCCCTATTTTTTTTGAAAATGTATGTAGCGAAAGAATTTTTGAAATCGGTCCGGTAGTTTTTGTGTGAAAACAATACAAACATACATACATACATACATACATACAAAAATACAAATCTTACCTCTTTATAATATTAGTATAGATATAGATTATACCTATAATTTATTTGGAGATTGTTTTTCATTTTGTTGGAACCAAACGTAATTAAATATAAATATATCGGTATACCTCATCATTAAACTTATTACTTTTGTATTTCGTTAATGAGACGTTCGTTTAATGAGTAAGTAAATTACATTTCTTTTATTTCCTTTATCACAAAATGCCTCTTCGAAACAGTAACTAATTGGAAATATACCGACATTATACCTAAACACAGTAGACGTTTGTATAATCTGACATTAAACATAGACAAATACTACGATATAATATAGACTAGAGTAAAACCAGGATAGATGCCCCACCTTTTAAAAAAGCATCCTAGTTTTAAAAATATAATTTTTATAAAAATTATTTCTTTGAATTAAGCTAGTTTAATCCTCTATGGTGAATTATTAATTCCTTTGTTACTTATCAATTACATATTTTACATAATTTCGCTTTTCGTGAAACGCTTTTTTTGGGGATAGATGTCTTCCTATATTGATAGTTGCCCCACTGCAAAAATACTAAGAAGGATAGGTGCCTGCAGTATGGGATAGGTGGCTATTAGCTTTTTATTCAAAAAAGAACATTGGTAGTTTCCACCACGCTAAAATTTAATACGTGACAGCAATAAAAAATTAAGAAGATATTTCTTAAAAAAAATGCAATATCTGTCGATCGAATATGTTTCATCTATAAATGAAACCAATATTTATGTATGCAGATTTTTTGTCTGTCTAAACTATTGACTTCAGTGGCGAACAGATTTTCTAATTCGAGTTTGTTGTCATTTTGTGTCAAATCAGCGGATCTTTCACTAATCACTTTCATCAACTTCTCTCCGCTCTAAGCAAAGACCAGTATGGTTGATATATCGTCGAGGCATTGAATATGTAAGCATTGGCATTCCCAAGGAGTGTACTTGCAAGCTGATGTCCAGATGAGATGACATCAGCGGAAAGTGGGGTGACGTAGATACTTTTAAGCATTTTTAGCGTTAGCTGCTTATAAAAGCATAAAAAATGTATTATAATTTTAATTTATTATCATAATTAAAAAATGTATTCCCAAATTTTATTTTTCTAAATAGAATTTTTAGATCGTGGGGGATCTATCTCAATGGACCATCATACCATCTACCCTGGTCTGGTTTACCCTTTGTCCAAAAGCGTACTTGAGCTTAAGGGTGTATGGGTTAAATTTTGTCCTAATTAACGTCAGACAACAAAAATATATGTAGTAGTTTTTTTTTTATTTTGATCAAAATTCAGTTGGATCCAATATAAACATATTTTGTTATACAAGATTGTTTTGATATAAATTCACTGTGATCGGAAAATTTTTATGCAAGACTATTCAAAGATGGCAACATGTGTGCGATATTATAGAGGTATATTACACATAAATAACATTACTATACTTTTATCGTCCTGAATATTCTTATTTTATTTTATGCAAGTCGTAGTCCACAACTTCAATTGCTTTGACTATCCTAGACTCCCTAAGGTTATATTCAGCGTTCTACCCTGCGTAATTCGGGCTGTACTTGAATTAATAGTCTAATATGTAGTTAAACTGTATGCGGATACACTAACTTGAAAGTGGGGCCCTTTCAGAGGTTGCGCCATTTTAAGGTACAAGCTCACCTATGTTAAAGTAGAAATGCTTGTATTTAAATATGTTTTTAAGAATAATGTAAAAAATGTATATTTAGTACTGCCAGACCCTTTACGAGGGCCTTGCACTAAATTTAACCAAATTTAAAATTTGATTAAATTTAGTGCAAGCTACGTTATACTAGCAAGCTTTAATTTTACATTTACGATTTACGGACTATTTCAAGACACCTTATAAGCACCCAGACCAGTCCGATAGCTCAATCATCCTCCCAGAGAGAGATGTTTTTTTATTTGGGGCTGCCTCCGACAGGGCCCCACTTTCAAACTTTTCAAGTTAATGAGTACACATACTGTCTTAACCACCTATTAGACTAATGGTTCTCAAAATTTTAGCTTTGCGAAAATTGCGTAGGTCTGTGGGCACTGGGATCTTGGGCTATCAGTAAATCAAGAGCTTTATGTATCATTTTGTAACTACATAAGTACTCACTTGTTTTGTCGTGGCGCAGGGGCACAAGCGTGTGATTGTAACCGCAACAGGTTGTGGGTTTGATTCACACTAGAGGAAACTAAATATTACTTATTTTAAAGTATATTACGGAAGTGTTTTTTTTTTCTAAATGTATTATATATGTTTATGTAATAATATTCTTTTATTGTACCAAAATACAAAAGAAATAAAAACATAAAAAATATCTAGTGTACTAAGGTGAACTTATCTCTTCTATAAGAGATCCAGCAAATCAGTGGAAGTGGATGAGTGACAATCAGCGGGTAAGAACATAGTACAATTTAAGAAATTTAAAGAGCGAGTCTGACTTGCGCTCTGCTGTAACCATTATTTATTGAAACGGGAATAATATAACGTTTGTTCTATGGGAGTCCTCTTAAATAATTATTTTAATATTTTTTTCAGTATTTATTGTTGTAGCAACAACAGAAATACTTCATCTGTGAAAAATTTTAAATCTCTATCACGAGATACAGGCTATCCTGTTGTTGACACACAGACAGGCAGGCAAACAGCGAAATCTTAATAATAAGATACGGTGGTACCATTAAGATGCGGAATCCTAAAACATATCTAGGTATTAAAACCAAATAACAAATTACATTTATCAGCCTTCGACTAGAGAATTTTAATTAAAACCTGATAGTAAGTGGAACCTTTACCCATGAACATTTACAACGTGAGGTGATTGCGGGTGCGTCGCCGTCGCGGCGCCACGTACGTTGAAACGTTAAACCATGTATCCAGGTTGTGCGGGGGTAAGGCTATATATAACAAAATGTATATATTTTTTTAAATTTTAATGTTTGTTATTTTAATATTGTTGCAATTTAAAAGAAAAAAAATGCCTTTATTCTCACATGGCCAGGCATTTATTATTTTATGTCAACCCAGAACGTATATTATAATATAACGCCACCGCACCTACATATTTAATTATTTGATTAGATTTTTAAGTGCAGTTTTGGTTATGTGTTTCTATACAAAAAATTACAAACCTGCACTTAAAAATATTTTGCGGTGTTTATAAAAATTTCAATACGTAATTCGTAATTTTGGAAACTTTGAGTCACAAATCCGCTTATTCGTAGCACTAAAAATGGCATCAATAATTAGCGAGCAATAAGGCAACAAGAAATCCAAATGTCGCAAAATCTACAGATTTGGTGGTTTTTAAGTGCAGGTTAGTTTCGGCTAGTTTACATTTCGGTCAGCTTACGCTGAATGTGAAAGCATATTGAATGGTCGAATTCTCCATACCGAGCCTCTTCGCTTTTAACAAGACAAGAGTCATAGCCGTGAGAGCGATTCTGGGGTACCGGACGGTATCATGGACGGTGGCAACTTTCTTGACAAGCGATCCGCCTTTGAAGTGCAAGTGCAGATTTAACGCATTCGGCGCAAGCAAACGATCGCGAGGCGTGCAATTACCGCAGGAGGAGGTCACGTGAATTAGGAGGGTTTTAGTGGATAGTGTAGGGCTATTTCGATCAGTCCTAAAGTACCATCCATGCGTAGGGCCCGTCAGTTCTACGCACGGATGGTTTCGTAAGCGCATTTCCCAGTGACAGTAAAAGTTTCTAACGTAAGCTTATTTATTCATTGTCCGAAAATCTTTTTATGGATACGCCGCCCGAATGGGAACTTAAATGGGTTTTGTAATTTATGTTAGGTAACTTATGTTTGATACACACGTAATTAGGTATATATCGGTATAACTTGTCATTAAACTTAATACTTTTGTGTTTCGTTGATTTTTATAAATGAGTACGTAAATTACATTTCTTTAATCTCAAAATGCCTCTACGAAACAGTAACTAATTGGAAATTATTAAGACATTATTCCTAAACCTATTCCAGTAATCATTTGTATTATCTGACATTAAATATAAACGAATACTCCTATATAATATAGCTTATGGTGCTCATAATGATGACACTATTAAATAAACCAGACTAAGACCAAATAGAACGACACAAGTATCCATATTGCCGAGAGCGTAAGACAATAGAAGATGTCCAAAAGCGAACTTAGGATCGTTTGTTCGAATGTAAATGTAAGTTTTTGGATGTGTGCTCATTATTTTTGTCCTCAATATAGCTCTATAATTGGCCTATCGTATTGTACAATAGAGTAAATTTATCGGTCCATAAATCTTGGAAACGTCGAAACATAAAATATTTTTGAGAAAGCTAAATATTAACAATAAATTTCTGGGACTGTAGTCAAAAAAAAACTAATGACTTTTTCCACAAGTTATTTTAAAAACTACTGGTATTTGTGTAGAATAATCACTGAGAGTAGTAGTATAACGCTAGCTTAATGGCAACATGATAAAAAATGTACTTGAGTCATGAAACAATAATATACTGATTCAAATCGCTATTCAAATCGCAGGAACTGAACACCTTAAAACCAATTTGTTCAGATTTTAAGATCCATAGGCGACCAATGCTTGAAGAGTGAAAATATTTTGATATAATAAAGTTATTTTTACTTAACAGTATTAAAATACTTTCACTTACTCACTCACTTTTGGGTGGTAGTTAATATGCAACTTCCCAGGATATAGAAAAAAATGTTTCACTAGTGTTTTTTTTTTTCACTTTCTTTCATCTTAAAAAACTACTAGTATTCATAAACAATATAACAAAAAAATATATATATAATTTTCAATCTAAAAGCAGTGAAATCACGTAATTCTTACTTGGACAATGGCCTACTTCGAACGTTTTTATAATAAATGACGAATAATCTCTACGAAATATTTGTGACTCTTCTACATTACCTAACTTTTGCATTACCTAAATTTAGTAAAAAATACTCTTTAGGAGTGGTAAATCGAGTTGCTGTCGTTATTAAAATAACATAAACATATTAAAGGAACACCGTCTATTGATATATTCCTACTGGTTGACTGAAAAAAAAAACACAAATACTTATTTAGGTAATTATTTAAAAAAAGCATTTGAAAAAAAATTATGTTCCTTACTTTATTTGTAGGAAGGTTCTTGAATAAATTAATTTATTATCAATGAAGCAAGTGTATAATAATAATGAAACTCTTTCTTTTGATATTTAATTATTACTTTAAAACAAGACAAACCCGACAGCAAAGTTAGTAAAATGAGTTCTACATCAGCTTTTTTCAATTTATGAGGTTTTCCTACGTAATATACGAGATTTTTCCTACATAAATTTCTATCCCGTGGGAATTCTTGGGCAAAAAGTGATCTCTATGTTGCTCCTCAAGCTCCTCTATTTTTCAATGGAAGTCCCATTAAAACCAGTTCATCAGTTAAAGCAAAATTAAAAATAATAAATTTTTGTATCGTGCATAAAATTATGTGAACTTTAAAAACATAAACATTTGAAATCATAGATGTGTCTATCTGTAACTTCAATTACATTTATAATGTAGGTATAGAACCTTTAGTAAATATTTTGCCAATTAAATTTAATCTTGTAATCTGTGAGAGTCAAAGCTCCACAGCCTTAGTATAAACCAACCGCAATTCACAAAGGTTTGTCACAAATTACAAACTAATCATAGTCAACCAATTGGGTCGCTCGGAAGAGGTTAATTTTCCCAATCTCACCGTGGCATTTACTGCCAACACGACACAGATTCTAGCAGAAAGGATATATTTTTTTATAAATAAATATGTTCATGTAGAATATTATCTAATGAAATAAATAGTTATAAAATATTTAGGTATTTAAATATGACACATAATATTGCTCAATTTTGCTCATAAAAAAATTCAAATGACCTTTATATACTTTTTTTTATATATTAAGTAACTCAACGCTGCTATGCGTTACAGCTTACTAGAACAGAGAAATAATAATAATTAATTGAACTGAGTTCGAATCGAACCCACAACCGTCGCATCTATAATCAGATACTGTACTCTTGCGCCACGATGACTTCATAATCAAAGTTGAAAATATAAACATTTATTAGGTATAGTTTTTATTAAGTTATCTTAAAATAAATTGTATACTTATAATATTTACTTTTACATATGCTATTTCTAGTATTGGTAGAGCTAAGGTTAAGTCCGTAAGTGCCAGCCCGCCAATTAGCTTTTACTGCCCTTGTGGTCCGATAACTATTCCACGAGACTTATCTATCGGGAACCAGTATAACGCCCCAGTAAGCGTTAACCTGATACTTTGCGCATTAACACTGTAATTGATTTCTGTACATTTCAAAATAGAAAAAAATAAATGTGTAAATGAAAAAATATTTTTCTCTTTTTATTTTTTTTTATACTGAAACAGACTAGTGTTTGTAGTGTGTAGTGATAGATATATTATAGCCTAATAGATACCTACCCAAGACCTACCCAATTTGTCTTCATAGTTCCCCACATTGTATTTCATAGGGAATACAGACGCCAGAAATGAGTTCCATTCTCTCGTAGTGCTAACAAAGAATGTAGTCTCAGAGGGTTTCGTTCATACGTTAGGAATTTCCACAAATAGCGATGTCGTGGAGCTGTATTCCTAGAGGTTCTGTGGTAAAAAGCTGCAGGGAGAATTAGGTTGTGCAATTCAAGGACACTCCCATCCAATCCATCAATGAAAGATCATCAATGAAAGTAGCTACGCGTTCTGTATGACACATGACAAATTCTAAGTGCGGGAGGTAACTCTTCGCTGGTACAGCACTAGCAGTATTTAAAACAAAAATATTTTTTAATCTGAACTTTTTATGCAACGCAAACGCTTAAGTTTCATATTATAATATTTGTTTAGATTTTTTCATAATAACAAAACAGTAGTCTTAATTTTTATTTTTCATATCAACATAAAATATTTACAAGATTTTTAAAGTTTTATCGATTTATATTTACAACATATTTATTTACAATAATAAAAAAAACTTTCGATTTTGAAAGCTTTTTGCAATCTATTATAATTCAGATATTTGCTTTGTTTATCGTATAAAACGAAACTTTTCCAATTAATCGCTGTCAAAATAGGCAGGTTATATTTATCTTACAGATTTGCGGGACAACTCGTTACAAACTCATTTGAGCACACGATCATATAACAATCAAAATTTGAGCACATTTGTTACGAAACTTACGAGCAAGTGATCGTTGTACTCCAATGTATATAAATATGTAGTATATTTACTTATCTATTTCTGTGTGTCAACTCATGAAGATTAAAATGTAAGATTTCTCTTTATTATATAAAAATGTGTTTCGTCGTCGTGATTTTTTGATCATTGCTAGCCAGAGGATGGCGACCAGGGCGCAGATGATACAAGGTGGCTGTATTATAATACACACACACACTTTTATATATATATATATATANTACTATTTTCTTCTTGAAGTGAAATATATAGTTGGTACTATCATTGTACACGAATGGAATGTATGCCTTAAAAAAATCGTGGTTATCCTTGATTCATTAATTGTAAATACAAAAGTGAAAATGATGAAGATGCGATGTCCTTTGTAGAAGAATTGATTAACATACATATATGTTTTGTTTGTTTTTTTATTGATCTTTAATAATAAGTTTTATTTAAAAGAAAATCGTGTTTCTTTTAGTGATCACTCACACAAATGCAAAATTCAGCTTAAGCCTCGCGAGCTGTACCTATTGGGATTTTATTCGGTAACATTTTTAACATAACTTATGTAGTCTATTGTTTAACTTTTTCAATCATCGAGACAAATATGAAGTCGCAGCTTACGAAGAGCTCGAAAGTGAGTTCTTGACAAGTTTCCAAGTCAACGATTGCAAGAAGCGACAATCTCGCCAACTCACTACTTATTTTCAGGAGACCAGCCCCATAACAGCGACGCAGATTTGCATTTGAAATAGACACTTTTATTTTGTTACATTTTTATTTTAGTATAGGCCGATCGTGGCGCAGAGGCAAAAAGTGTGACTGTAAAATCGACTGGTTGTGGGCTCGATCCCCACTCGAGGAAGTGAAATATTTATTTACATTTATATTTTCATTTCTTCGCTCTTGTGTAGAGGCAAAGCGCGGTGTTGGGTTCCGCCACTCAGCACGCAATGCCTCCAGAATTCTGCGGAAAGTGTGGAACGGAGTGTCTTAACACGAGGTTCCCTCTGCCTACCCTGCTGTGTGCGGGATACAGCGTGAAGCTGATTTGATTTTTTGATTTATTTATTTTAGTATTGTAGCGGTGGACAATTATCGTTATATCTATTTATAGTTCATTATTTTATTTATTTACAGCACATCATTTCACTACAATGAAAACTAAATATATAAGAATTAATAAAAATTTAATTTAATACTGTAAGCCCGTGGTATTTAATCGTATAGCACTAACACTAGGCAGCAATTACGTATAAATTCGTACGTTCAGTAAAGGGATACCATAGAACCAACCAGGAATTAAGGTATACGCAATTATATTACAACACATTGTGAACAGCGAGTATGTTGAACCCAAATAGAGAAAACGTAAAGTAAAATTTAATATGATGTAATTGGCGCCCGTAATTTTGGTTCAAACTATATGTACCAGAACTTTAATGTTCTTGTGTGTAAACAAAAAATATCGCTTTTGTTAAACTTTTACTAAGGCACCAGCCATCTCCTTATTTGCACATTTTTTAAACTTCACGCTGTATCATCGCACAAATAGCATATTAGGCCTGGAAATCTAGTAAGACTCTCTGTTCTCATTAAGACACTTCCGTTTCCCACTTTCCGCCGAATTCTCATGGCATTGCGTGTTGAATAGCGGACCTCAATGTTGCGCTTTTCCTTATAGCGAGGACATGAAAATATTAAATATTTCATTCCCCCGAGTGGGAATCGAACCCATAACTGTCGTGCTTACAGTAGTAGCACGCTTGTGCCCCTGCGCCACGAAGGGTCTCAATCTCTACTCTATATTGTTCGTAGTACTTTCGGAGGTTAGTAGTAGCGAACAAACAAACAAAAATCTATTCGATAAAAAAAAATAGCTTAGATAGCAATAATATTGTATATGTATGTATTCAATATACTGGTATACTTTTATATTTTATTTATTAATTTATTGCAGTGGAGTTTAAGAAATGATTATCAGATTTTTTTTTATTATGTAAGGCCAGTGAGGCCAGTCGTGGCTCAGGGGCACGAAGTGTGACTATAAATCCGACTGGTTGTGGGTTCGATCCCCACTCGAGGAGATGAAATATTTACTTAAATTTATATTTCCATTTCTTCGCTCTAGTGTCGAGGACAAGCGCGGCGTTGAGTTCTGTCACTCAACACGCAATGCCTCCAGAATTCGGCAGAAAGTGGGGAACGGAGTATCTTAACACTAGGTTCCCTCTGCCTACCCTGCTGTGTGCGGGATACAGCGTGAAGCTTTGATTTGATTTGATTTTTATGTAATTAAAATTGAAACAAAAATTGTACACCCTAGTAGGTAGTATACGTGCATCACGTAAAATACACTTGGCCGATTTTTATGAAGCTGTTCCCGATATTCCTTCATGTGAATTACGTATACGAAAGCTAAATCTACCGTTTTATATGCAAATTAAGGCGGAAAATATATACGTTTTTTTATACTTTTGTAAATTCATTGAAGCGTCTACTTAAGCGAAATCATTATAAATGTTAATTAAACGTACCTACTTATTTCGAAAATCTGTAGAACAATTTAAATTAAAAATGAATATTATTATAATTTTAAGTTAAAATTATTTTTTTACTTGTATCACTTGTTTATTTCAATAAAAAAAACTGAAAAAAACTGGTAAAATGCGAGGTGGACTTGTATACATAAGGTTCCGTACCAATTTCAGCATTGGATGTCAACGGAAAGTACAATTTATAAAATTTGACAAACTTGTATGTGATTGCACAATTAGTAGATAATATTATTTTAAGCAAACATTTATGTAAATATGCAATATAAATGTTCTATTTAAATTAAATCTCTAAGATCATAGTTGTGGAATCATTGTTAGTTATTGTTTTTATTGAATTAAATGTAATACCAAATATATGTTGAGGCCAGTCGTGGCACAGCGGCACAAAATGTGACTGTAAAACCGACCGGTTGTGGGTTCGATCCCCACTCGAGGAGATGAAATATTTACTTAAATTTATATTTCCATTTCTTCGCTCTGGTCTCGAGGCAAAGCGCGGCGTTGAGTTCTGCCACTCAACTCGCAATGCCACCCGAATTCGAAGGAACGGAATGTCTCACTAGGTTCCCTCTGCCTACCCTGCAGTGCGGGATACAGTGTGAAGCTGACTTTATAAATGAAAACATATAGGGTACTTGTCGTTGGCCTACAATTATGAAATTTGGCAAGAAGTAAAAATTTGTAGTACAAATAGAGGAAAAAAATCCAAAAAGTGCAA
Source organism: Heliconius hermathena (assembly GCA_013403705.1). Classification (NCBI taxonomy): domain Eukaryota; kingdom Metazoa; phylum Arthropoda; class Insecta; order Lepidoptera; family Nymphalidae; genus Heliconius; species Heliconius hermathena. Next base: position 29,675 of record JAAIXJ010000830.1, read on the forward strand.
AAATATAAATATATATAATATAAAATTATAGAAAAATACCAAATACAAACTTTTATTTGCACAACTTTGCAGCTTGTCAAATTTTAAAGTTATGCTCTACAATCATAAATTGGTACGGATACCACAATGTTAAGTGTCGCTCGCGCTTAACCAGTTTTTTATTAAAAAATACTAACGAAAAACTAATTTGGCTCAAAATTGTGCAAAACAAATTCTACACCCAACGATGGGCGCGCGTAGTCCTGTCGATGACTACTTTGCAATTAAAACTAAAGTTAATCGCACATCATAGGACAGGGTTATATAGCTCATATTTTTTTAGTTTTCATATTTTTTTTAGTGAACCATGAAGAGGCTGAGAGTGATCTTGAGAGAAATGGTCTCGACAGACAGACAAACATGTGATCCTATAAAGGTTCCGTTTCTTTCGTTTTGAGTTACGGAACTTTAAAAATGATTATTGGCCGAATATGAAACATAAATGAGTATGTTAATATAAAAGTGTGAAATTTCCATATTACTAGTAGTACGCATTTGGCCTTTTATATTTGTTACAAAGAGTATTTCTTTTTATTTTTACATTAAAAAAAACTAAACTAAACGAGCTTCACGCTTTATCCCTGGCGGGGTAGTCAGAGAGAACGGAGCGCCAAACGTTACGGTCTCTATACACCTCTTTCGCCTCGTCCGCTGTCATCAACCTCTTCATACATGCCCTCCGGGGGCTCTTCATGCTTTTTACGTGACCTCCCCCCAGTATCTTTGATATTGTGTTTTCGAAGGTCAACCGAGCTCTCTCCCTACCTCTCTTACCATTTACTTTTCCATCATAAATCTTTTTTGCCATTCTTTCATCACTCATTCGTTCGACGTGTCCAAACCAGCTGAGCACGTTTTACTTCATTCTCACCGTGAAATCCTCGCTAGTACCTGCCATTCTGTGTACCTCTTCATTACGGATTCGATCAGCTAAGCTGACTCCACATATCCCACGAAGAGATCGCATCTTCACACGCATTCGCATTCATCATTCTTCTTCTGAAATACAAACGTTTCACTGCCGTATAACAGTGTCGGTACCAAAACTGCATTGTGTACAGCCAAACGCGCAGCTGTGCTGACGTTTCGCCGTCTCATCAATGCAGCTCAGGCTCCGTTAACCTTGTTACCGGCAGCAATACGCCTTCCCACATCCATCTCGTATCTTCCATCTCTACTGAACATACTTCCCAAGTATTACACCACATCATTAACACCTTACATTAAAATATATTTTTTTATATTATTATCGTAGGTACATTTACCTACTTACAATAAAAGGAGCTTAAAGGTTTTCTACTTAACTTTTAATACAATTGAATATAATAAATGTTATACATAAAATATTTACAATTATAAATACATTATAAGATTCGTTTTAGTGAGTACGCGACGCTGAACAATAATAATTACCATACTGCGGGGCAATTCAAACACACGAGTTGGCACGGACCAACGTTTAACGATTGCAAAAGACAAACCTAGTTAACGAAGAAATTCGTTTAACAGCCATCGTTTGTATGGAACGCGGTCTAAAACAATTTATGCATTCATTCCTGTAATTAATTTATATTACGGCGGAGTTCCCCGCGACCATCTTTTAACGTTTCACTCGTGGCATATAAAAGTATTAATTAACAACGTTAATTTTAATGTGAATTTCTACACTTTACGTCATGACAAGGTTTTACAATTGGAACAAGCTAGCATAATTAAGCTAGACTGTTGGGTTTTAACTAAACATAGGAAACGGGTGCTATGGAAAACTTTGCTTAAAAATAAAGTTAGAACGTTCCGGATTCGGAGTGCGATGTTAGATTGCGCCGCGGTACAAAGTAAATAAAAGAAGTGACAGATATTTTTTGCCTCGTAAATATCAATTTTGTCATTCAAAATGTATATTTGATGCCACCGTTTTAATATTAGTCATTCTTTACATGACATAAATAAATTTTAGGAATTTTAATAATTTTTTTTTTAATTTTGTAAATATTTTAATTTTAACATTTTTGTGTGTAGGTAAGCAATAAAAAGTATTAAAAAAATCTATAATAATTATTTACACATAGTAACTAATAAGTTATAAAATAATAATTAAAAATACATTAAAAAAGGGAAGTTTAAACAAAACAAAAAAGCCAACTGCATAAACTAAATTAATATATAGTAACACGCCATCAAGACAAATTCAACGACTGGTCCGTTCATTAATCACTTCAAGGGAACAAAGGAACATACATACACAAATCCGCACTAAACATAACTTCTTTTGAGCTTCACCACAGCTTTTATCTAAAAGGTCTATTGAACGAAAATTAAAATAATAATTGTAAAAGCTTGTTACGAGCAAGAACTTTATTTCGCTTTATTTCTCTGTTTTTTATGCGCTACAAGCTTTTGCAATTATTATTTTCATTTTACTAAAATTTTTAATATTTTGTTCATTTCATCGCTGTGGTAACGAGGTAAAGCACGGCGTTGACTTCCACCACTCAACACCCAGCCTCCAGAATTTGCTAGAAAGTGGGTACCGGAAATGTCTCAATGGGAACGGAATGTCATAACACTATGTTCCCAGGTTCCCTCTGCATACCCTGCTATTTATGAAATACAACGTGAATCTAAAAAAAAACTATTAATAGATCATTGATACAGGATGTTTTTCCGACCAAATTTTATTTTAAAGTATTCGGCAAGACAAATCAAACGAGTCTAAAGAAGACCTTTATTAGTTCAGAAGTCCCTTTGGCCACTTTCCCTCATACATACATNGTCAAATTGAGCTTGCTAGATTTTACATACACTAACACACTAACTTACCAACGCAAGTAAAATAAAACCTAGACATAAAATAAATATATTTAAATTTGCGATCTGTAAGTAATAGTCATAAATTAAATTACTGAAAGTTATTTCTATTGTTTTATAGACAACAAGACGAAGAAGACAATACAAGGTTTAATTGTATTAAACATACTCCCTCCGCCTACCCTGTTAAATGCTGGATACAGCGTAAAGCTAAAAAAAAATACGTTTATTTTATCGTTGTATTAATGATCAATTTGTATTTTGAAATACTCTAGAATATGAGAAGATTCGTGTATACCGAATATACTTACCAAATATGTTGTCTTCACAATTGCAACTATGTGATGCTATACTAGGAACCACCACACTACACCGCAAGCGCTGTGTTAGGCTGTATCCCGCAAATTGCAGAGTAGGTAGAGGGAAACTAGTGTCACTCCCTTACCCATTTTCCACCGCTCGAGGCATTGCGTATTGAATGGCGGAACTTAACGCTGCGCTTTGCGTTGTCACCAGAGTGAAGAAACAAAAATATTAAATATTTCATTTCCTAAGTAGGAATCGAACCCACAACCGTCGCATCTACAGTCACACGCTTGTGCCAGTATGCCACGCCGGCCTTAAAGTATCATAATTTAATTTTACTCTAAAAGTACATAATATAGTTTAAAAAAGAATATAATTAAACTTACTTAGTAGTTCTTAGCAACAAATATGCAATCAAGTTTCAACTTAGCTTACACAATATAAAAGCAAAGTAGAAGTTGTATTAAAGCTATTCTTTATGCTTCACTAAGTAATGTATCACGCAGATTTTTTTCTTTTTCGTAAATGAAATAAAACTCTTAAGTGTTCCCTCGCTTACAACTGAGCTTTTCGCTTAATTGTTTATAGCACCATTACTTAATACGTTTGCAAGTATATTTATCAACCAGTTTTTTCATTTAAATACTAATGGTTCCACCTAGTTGAATTTTTCGATTCTCTATGTTACAATAATTTGTAACTTAATACACTTTTTTATCGCTGTAACCGTAATTTAAGATCTGTTTCAGATTCAGATACTGGACTGTCCTCGGTTCTCCTCAGCCAGCCTGAGCCTAGAAACTCACTTAAATATCAATCTGGAAAGACCAATCCTACTGATATTATTGGCGGATAGCCAAAGGCCCTATCTTCCTTGAGTAGATCCTCAAGTCCTAGTCCTAGTCCTTCCTTGATATTTTCCTCACCACAATGGCAAAAAATGCGAGTAAAATCGCAGCAAGGAGGTCAAACGCATTATTAAGTTTTTATAGAGTAGTTAAAACTGTGGTTTCATTTAAGGTGGTGATGACAAAACACTCTGTATAATTAACAGTGGTAATTATTTGCAATTACCATGAATATTTAAATCATTTTATTATAAAAATAATTTAGAGTTCCTCAAAAGGTAAAAACGGAAGCCTTATAGGACTATTTTGCTGTCGGTCTGTCCGCCCGTCACGGCCATTTATCTCGAGATCGCGTAAAAGTATCAAACTGAAATTAAAATCAAATATTCAAGTCTTCGAAGCACAATATCGTATTTTTTTTCCTATTTTATCAAATTTTATTATTTTAATTTCATAAAATAGGAAAAACAAGTCATCCGATATCCTGGTAATATTTAATATTTTGAACGCTACAAAATTGTTAATATTTTAGTTTTTTAAATGCCACAAAACCATTTAGAAACGAATGTGTGCCAATCCTTCAGACTGCACAACTCTATATTGGTCGAGCTCTAGTTCGGTTTACTAGTCTTACAGGCAGGATTGCTTTTTTCAAATATTGCTTTTAGAACCAATGTGAATTTCTTTATTTGCTATACTAACTGGACATCTTTACTGTGCATAGTCTTTAAATTGCATTCACATCTTAACCTACTTTGAAAAAACATAGATATTTGTTTAACACTATCTAAAAGCTACGACGGTCATTTATAAGACAGCAGTACTTATTTATTTCTTACTGCTAATTATAGAATATATATTCTAAGTAATTATTGTCAAGTAAATGTAAAATAAATATATATGATTATAAATAATATAGGTATATCAAGATAGTCGTGGCGCAGGGACACAAAGTGCGACAGCTTGTGGGTTCGATTCCCAATTGTCATTTTCATTGTCTTTGCACTGGTGTTCAGGTAAACCGCGTCGTGGAGTTCTGCCACTCAACACGCAATGCCTCCGAATTCGGTGAAAATGGAGAACAAAGTGTCTTAACACTAGGTTCCCTCTACCTACCCTGCTGCGCGCAGGAATAAAGCGTGCCGCTAAAAAGAATAATTACAAACTTGTATTTGTAGTTAATTGAAATGGAGCCTCAGTGGACGACTCGCACTTGACGAGTTTTTAAATTATGTTTTTATTTCCTCATATACCAAGGAATATATAGTTACAGTTTAATTATCTTTTTCGTTTGTGAAACAGTTGAAACAGTCTTTCTACTTTATCCATGAATTAATACAAAGCGATAATCGTATATTTTGCGGGATTTTATTTTAATTTATTATTCTCATACTCTTTCAGAGGCTCATTTTCTTTTGCGTTTAATTTATAATTATATCGCTGATATCTTTTTTTTTCTCTGCTATGTACTTTGCGAATCTTAAAGATGATGATCTACTAATATGTAAAACTCCACTGACGACGTCCACGTTCGTGACAATGTTTGCCAATAAACGCGTATTTCTTCACAAAAATATTCACATTTATTTAAAGATCAGTGATAGACACGATATTAATACAAGAAATAAAATCAACCTGATCACTCCTAGTTTTCGCCTTCAAAAAATAATAACTACTAAATAATTTATGGAAAATGGTAAACGTATGTATAATAAAATTTCACAATTGATTCCAAACTTACCACTTGAAAAAGTTAAAGTAAAAAATATTTTATCAGGCAATTCAATCCAAGACTATTATAATCTATTATAATAATAATAATAGTATGTGGAATTAAATTTGATTTTCACCCGGGTAGCTAATATGGATATATATTTTATCGTAAATTATATTTTACACAGATCGATTGTTGAGTTTCTTGCCGCCTCTTTTCAATAGAACTACCTTGAGAGCCGATGATAGTGGTCTTGTAGGACTGATACTACTAATATTTCTTTGTAACTTGACGATTTAAACGTGCTTGAAGTGTCCTAATTGACAGACACTAAATATTTTGATTTTAAATGGCTGCAAAATTCGCTTCCACCATTACAATAGAGAATAGTATTACATATTATAAACCTATTCATTACCAAATGCTCCGGGCTCCTTAAAGCTTTGTTTACTAATTAATTTTACTTAAAAGCTGCAATAAAATTTAATATATATTAAAAAAAAATTGCAATAATTTTGATTAAATGTCTGAAAAAGTATTGTCTTTTTTAAAATCAAATTTATGTATTGGTCTGTCAAAATGACGTGTACAAAGTCCTGTGGAATAATTACGAGTAGCCTTAAGCCCTCACCAATAGACATGGTCTACCTCCTGGCTGGCATAGTACCTTCTATGGTTCGAAGTGAGGTGGCATGTTCTGCGGCAAAATCACATTAAAAATAGAATCCTCCCTACCCATTCTATGGTTACAAGGCACCTCGTCTCCGGTTGAAATTCGCCACATTTTTATAAAATCTACCACAGCTTTAGATCGTGCCAGGGAACGGCTGTGGCAGACAGCCCACCCACTAGCTTCAGACTTTGTCCGCCTCGAAAAGTGCTTATCCCCAAGCCACAGCTTGCAGTGGCCCACTTGGAAGTCGTCCAGTCGTCCGTAGCCAGGTTGGCCAATGCAAGGAACACCTTGTAGAATGGGGATATGCTCTGAAGGGTCCAAACAACTTACGACTGTGGCACCAACTTACAAACCATGCCACACTTGCTCTCTTACCCCAAATGTTCATTTACCTGTTTGTAAGATGATTTGACTAAGGCAATAGAAAACGCAGTCAACGTGGCTAAATACTGGCAAAATACAATACAAACTTTCCAAACGTTGACACAAAAAAGAAGAACATTAAGACATGTAAAAAAACCAGTATAGGCATCATTTAGACTAAGATTTAGAATAAATATTTAAAATGAAACATATAAAATATAAAAATGATATAGAGAAATGGGATTCTCTATTGTAAATAAGTTTATATAAAAATTAAATTTGTACAGCATCGAGTTATCTATTAAGCATATATCTATCAATTTTATTAAAGTTTCATATTATATGAAGTAGCATTTGTAGAACGAAGCCTTAGAAACTTGTATAGTAAGGATAACTAGTATATCAGCTTCACGCTGTATCCCGCACACAGCAGGGTAGGCAGAAGGAACCTAATGTTAAGACACTCCGTTCCCCACTTTCTGCCAAATTCTGGAGGCATTGCGTGTTGAGTGGCAGAACTCAACGCCGCGCTTAACCTCGACACCAGAGCGAAGAAATGGAAATATAAATTTAAGTAAATATTTCATTTCCTCGAGTGGGGATCGAACCCACAACCAGTCGGTTTTACAGTCACACTTCGTGCCGCTGCGCCACGACTGGCCTCAACTAGTATATACTATTATGTTATGTAGACTTGTGCTTCAATGTATCAAAAAGCTCATTCTTTTACTAAGATTTATTTCCTATAACAAGCAAAATCCTTTTTATCTTAATATTGTTCACATGGTTACATACTTATTAATGATTTGTTTATGATGTACACATAGATAATCTATAATTATTAAGGGAAGGACCTCAGGGAGCAAGTCCAAAATCTTTGTATTTATAAGTATGTTATATAGAATAATGTAGATTTGTTTTACTGTTTTTATTTATGTATACTGTTTGTTCCTCATATTTCTTTTAACAATATTTATTATAAAGAACTCATTATTTATTTTCGTTAGGCGTTTAATATTACTTAGATTCCGACAGTTTCTATTTTCCAATTTGTGAGGCATTATTACTTTGACACGTGCGCCTATAATTTTCAGCCAGTTTTATCTTCATTCTGCATTTCGTATATATTTGTAGACAATGCTAGTTGGTTCCTTGGTGGATGCCAACTCTCACAGTGCCTCATTTTCTTATAAATACTATGATATTTAACTATTTTTGATGATTAGCAAACACTAGTTAACTAAAGCAGGACAGTAAAAAGAAATTGTTCACCCGTAAACTAAAAATAATGAAAAATAGTATTGATAAAAAACAACAACTCAAGTTTTCCTTGATGAGGTGAATTTTAATAACGCTTTAAACGTCTTTGATATTAATCAAAGACTTAAAAATATTATCTATATTGTAAAACAAACAAGTGAACCTGAAAGTAAATGTAGCGAGCAAATCGTTCAGGTTTTGATTTTTTTTTGATAAATAATATTTTTCTATCTATGTTATCATTAATATAAGACATGCTTAAAACGCTTAAATATATAAGACATTTTTTAAACATTTTTAAAGTGTAAATTCACACTTGAACGTATGGCTCAGTGGTCAGGGCGCCTGGTCGGTTTCCAGGAGGCGCGGGTTCGAGTCCCGCTACGTTCAAATTTTTATACGTTTTCTAAATATGTATTTTATATAAGCATGCTTAAAACACTTAAAATGCCGAAATAAAGAACAGATAAATTATTAGCATCGTGAAAAATTGTGTTATTTAATTTATATATATTTTTTTACTCTTTCAACCAAACGCTTACAATGAAATTTATACCATAATAGTAAGGCTGTCAAAATCCTGTCTTCATCCCCGGCTAATACAGAGACAGCAAATGTCAATTTAAGATTCACAAGAGAATAAGAATAATAATGTGAGGCTCAAATACAAAGGAAAAATAAAATCTCTTAGAAGCTTTCCTTCTTCGATTCTTTGTAAGCTCAATGTGGGGGATATATTCCAAATAACATTTAGATATTCACAGCATTCTACTGAGAATACCGTGTACTGACACGGTATGCAAATTCACATTTTTGTTCACAATCCGTACATATATTATAAGTGTCAGACAGAAAGTAACTCTGTCTTTTTGTCTGTCTGTCTGTGTAGCAATCAAGACCAAATCGATGATCCGATTGTGATAAAATTTCATATAGATTTACTTGGGGGTCTTGGGATGGTCATAGGTTACTTTTTATTTCTCATATCTTTAATATTCTTGACATATACTAATATATTAAAATATCTTTCTCTGTCTCTGTATTAGCCGGGGACATGCAATTTTGCCATGTTATTTTATCCGTCGCTAAGCAACCGTTGCTAGGCAACAAGGAATTTTGTTATTTGAAGAAAATGTCGCCTAAAATGAGCTTCCTGAACGCTTACATGACAAGCGCTGACTCAATCTTATGAGACACATAAAAATAATGTTTTACAAAAAACATTGTCCTTTAAAAAAACTTTAAAAAAGTCCGCGATGAACTACAGTAACTATTTTAATATATTTAATTTAAATGTATCTTCTTGTTGTTAATGTATTTTCTATAATTTAGTATTCATCCTTATTAAAATAAATGTAATAGTCACCTTTTAGCATTTCATCTAGATTGACATTATAGCTTACTGTACAACTTTCTAATAAATAATTAATTGAGATATCAGTGAATCAGCAAACCTACGAGCCGCACGGTATGACCGACCCGAACGGACAGACGTTGACGATTTTGTGAATTTCATACATTTTGATCTACTGTCAATATTTATGTAATTATTTGCTGTTTATAATTAATTTATATTTGTTTTTTTTAATTCTTTTAGCTTATTCAATTAGTAGATTAGTTATAATAGATTTTTTAAAATTTCTTGGTGTGGTCAGAGTTTTGGCCCTGCACAGCATCGCCCGCTACTTTTTATTTAATGTTAGATATTTAAGTGTATTTAGGAAAGAATGGTTGGGTACCTCAGTTCGGTTATCTATACCGTTGTTAACCACTTAAATAATCATAATTAAATGTGTGTACGCACGCAACGAAGACGTATAAAAACGTTTTTCCCGAGTAAATCTTTATCTCGTGGAAATTCCGGGATTAAATGTAGCCTTTGTGTTGCTCCATATCTCCCTCTATCGTTTACTGAAAGTTCTATAAAAATGAGTTCAATTTTTCAGGACATTAGCTCGGAATAATAGAAAGATAGAAAGACAGTTTTGTGTTTGTGTATTATGTAAATAACCACATGCACTTTCAAAAACACAGTTATTTTGTGATCACAAACAGACACTTCATTTTTATTTATAATAATCAATGAGACGGAAGCCTTGCAATTATCAATTATTCTTTTATTATCTAATAAATCTCGGGGACAGTATATATCTTTGATATATCTTAGTTTACTGTTTTATTATAATATAGATTATATTTCGTGTTACTTTTAATTTTAATACTTTTAAATATTTATTTTACGTTGATAATATTGATAATGTAGCTGGTTTTGTTTAGTTTTTTTTATTAATATTTTTCTTTGGTTACGTTTACTTATTATTTTTGTTTATTTTGAGTTTAGGTACGTGTAAGGAACGGGAGGAAAAGGGATTTTCTAGGTAGGGTTTTTTAAGTCTTAAATTTCACGCAAACATAAAACTCTTGCGTAACTCCGAGTGACTGCGAATTTAAAAAAAATCATATGGGAAAGTGGAAAACGAAATTTTTAGTATATTTCACACAAGAGAAAGTAGAGCGCTATACCTTTTATTTAATAAAATTGATAGAAAACAGTAATCAGAATAAGTATAATATAAATAGCAATATAAAAACACTTTATAATGTCTGTCAAACAGTCCTAATCTTTATTATATAGTAGCATAAGTAAAGTTTGAGCTCAGTAATTTAAGTTTCAACAAAGTCTGTAAACTATAACTAATATTAATAAAAATAAACTTTTGAAAAACAACCTTTATTCAAAAAGTAAGTTGTACAAAAATGAAAATAATATTTTTATGAAATTACAAAAGCTTGTAGCGCGTATTTAGTTCATTTATTATTAATCTTTACATAACATACACGTTAATGTGAGCAAGCACAAAGGCACAACTAGTAGAACTGTGGAATTGTACCTTCCATTATCAGCTTTTCAAATAACTTGATAGTACACAACTAGGCTTCTATACCTTCCTATGATATTGAAAGGATTATCCCGTAATTCCTATTCGTTGAGGATTTCTTCCTGATATCATCAGCATTAGCTCAGCAATGTCACCAGATGGTGAATACAAGAAGCTCCAAGGAAAGTAGATCTATTTATTTAATGTTAATTTCAGCTTGATACCTCCATGTCATCTGGAGATAAATTGTCTTGACAGACTAGTAGACGGACAAAGTATAAGAGTCCCGTTTTTACCTTTTGAGGTACGGGACCCTAAAAAAATGCTTTCAAATGAAATGGAATGAATATACGAAACTTAACTGCTCCTTTCATAGAGTCGGTTAAAAATGTAACAACATTGGATATCAATACATCCAGGCACGTTTTAAAATTAATTCTTCTTTTTTCCGAATGACTATATCTTCTTTAGTTACAAAAAACACATATTAATTGCATTCATATATTATGTATACTCATACTATTGAAGGGAAAATATATAGTAGGGCTTGTGAATTAATTGGATTGTGATTTTATATTATCATCATATGTATTTCGATTTCTATACAGCGCGTTAGCGTACTTTTACCTACCTATTTATTTTATTTTATCACTATATGATAGAGTTACCAGGCTTACCTACATCAAGCAGTAAGCACCTAATCAAAAGACATTTCTGCATTCAATACAAAACTTACTTAGATTTTTTTTATACGATATTTTAGTATTGATATTTGCTAAACAAATTGCGAATTTGTAAAAAATTCATTTAACTTACCTGTTATAAGAATATTGCTGCATGGCGCTAAGACGTTTACAAGTATAATATAAGGAAAAATTGTTAAATATTAAATAATTGTAAAGCATACTGAAACCTAATTTAAAATAGCACGAGGAAATAGCTTTTATGTTCAACAATTCTATTCAGGATGAGTGAGAACACTAAATGGCTGTAAATTCTTATTATCTTATCGACAGCTCAAGATCGAGCTACAAGTGGTACGCCGCAGTAATAGTAGAGGAATTTGAACCAAAAATTTTACTAATCGAATATTTTGCCGCAATTTGCTATTAAGATAAGAAGATATTGCAAAAGTAATTTGTTACTGAAAAGTATTGAATGTATCATAGTTCATATTGAGAAATTATCCCATGTGTGAGAATTAAAGTTAATATAGAGTTTAGAAATTTCATTATAAATAATTGAAATAGCAATTTAAGGTTCTAGAAGTAACAGAAGTTATAAATTTATATATTTATTATTATCTTTATCAGTATAGAGAGTAATACAACACAAAATTATAAGAAAAGAAGTTTATGATATCAACCATTTCATTATTTATTTAAGTACATAACAAATTTATATTAATTTATATTAAATATTTATAATATAATTTATTAACATTAATTTACAATTTATTTATTTAATCAGCAAATACGAACATACAATATCCTAATACTTAAAAATACCAAATCATAAGAAAATGTCAACTGCCAACATGGCCTTTAATTAAACGTTCTACATTTATAAAATATTATTTATGGAAATATAATAATTATATATAATGCTTATTATTTAATTATTTTTTAACAAAAAAAATTCAAACAATAAACTAAAAAGTTAAAAATATTATAATTTTACTTAACATAAGGCAAAAAATACTTTGGTTTTGTTAAACAAAAATAATTAAAGAAAGATTTTATAATTTTGAAGTCGGTGTCAAGCTAATGCTACAACAACCTTATATAGTAAAGTGTTACATATGCTGCATATCAAATTACTAAGAATGTTTGTTTACTGCCAAGTCAAGCCAACCAAGTCGGTGCCAACCGACTTGGTTGGCTTGGTTTTGTTTAACAAAATCAAAGTAGGTTGTAGTGATCAGACAACTTCTCACTCATCTGGTCCGTAGTTATAAACAGTACTTAATATTATTTTAAATAATTATGACACAATATTGTTAATCTTACTAGCGACAATTAACTAATAATATTAAATTTAATAATAAATTTATATATTGCATGATTTAGGCAAAAGTCATCAAAAGTCTCACTTCCTAGTGTATCATTTCCCTGTCACGCGCGCTTCCGAGCGTTTGGGGAGGTCTTACTCCAGGGGCAGACATAATAAGACGCTTCCATCTGACATAGTTGCTAGGCCGGTACCCGACGTGACCATACCATCTTAGGCGACACTCTTGAATATTGTTCACTACGTCACGGAATGAATGTGTTGCGTATGCGGTCAGACCGCGTTACTCCGCACATCCACCTTCATTTTCGTGATGTGAAGCTTCTCAGTGTGCCGAAATAGTGCTGGCCAGCATTCACTGCTGTATAAAACAACCAGTCGCAAATAAATAGTATTAAAACCGGTATTACGTCATCTACTACTTTGCTTAGAATGTATGCGAGATGGAAGTTTTTTACCGTAGATAGACTTTACTTAAGACTTTCTTATGTCTGATTGTTAGAGGAACTGCAGCATATTTGGAATACTGCAGGTAACTTGGAATACTTCGTTATCTAAATGAATATAAATGCCGTCTCTATTTTATAACCATAAACACAACGTCATAAGACACACAGAGTCATTGAGGATTAAAAACAAGACATCATCTTGACATTCCGGCTACCAGCGCGAAGGGAATGAGACGCCTGTTTTGAAAACTTTTTCGGGAAGAATGCAATCAGTGTTAATCATTTACTGTTATAAGTAAAATATTCATTGTAATTATTTAAACAATTAAGTGACCTTGTTAGTTTCTTATACAATTTAGATTTTTGGAATATTTTTAAAATAAAAAATATCACATGGAGTTTTCGGTTAGAATGGTATGTTGTTAATGTGGAATACTGACAGTGAGCATAATTTGGAATATTCCAAATTATGTTGTACACTAAGAATATAGAGTTGATAGATCTAGCAAAACAGCATTACGTGACTATCCTATCACTACCACCTCATTGTACGCATAAAGTTCACTTTCATGGACTAAAATACTACTTCAGTGAAGAAGTTCGAGTGTTTCTCAGAGAAGCTAATTACTTAATAATTAGATACAATTTTTAGATATTTTGATTTAAAAAAATTATTACCTAGACACATAAAGACTATAAAACTGTTATAAAAAGAAATCTATTATTAGTTTCTAAGAAAAAATATTTGGAATACTATATTCCAAATTACCTGCACCCTAAGTCAAATTTAGCTTTTGTATTTTTTTTAATTTTATAAGCATTTGGTAATGTTTCTGGTTTTTGTTCTGTTTGATGGTTATTATTATTAAAGTTTAATACTTTTGCAATAATTTAAAGTATTTTTTATTGAGCCATCCCATTTCTCTTTAAATTTATTCTCAAAAAACAAACTAGTATTCCAAATATGCTGCAGTTCCTCTACTGTATTATGTATGACTCGTTATTATAAAGTTTATTTATTTGTAACTTTATTAGATCTTTAAGTATGTATTATATATTCTTAGTAATATATAATATTTCTTTAAAGAGACTGTTGCCATTCTTATAATAACACTACATTTTATTTAATTTTATGTATTTAGTTATAATTGTATTAAGTATTGAGATTGATTGAGTTGATAAACGGCTTTTTAGTGATAATTGTGAATCTAACTTGTAAAAATATATCCTTCTATTGAAATTTATGACCTATTAATTTATATTAAATGGCTTTATTTTTAATTAATAATGTACCGTACAAATTATAATGCCCTTTTATTTCTGAGACAATGAATATAAGCTTAAATACAACTTTCAGCTTAACTTTTACTACTCTGTACTTATTCGTACTTCCCTGTCTCATTGCAAATAATAAATCACTATAAAGTCAGTATTACTCATAATTTTATCAGGCCCATTAAATATTAGATATATTTTATTAAATTATCGAACTCTAGTCACTTGGTATACCTATTAATAATAAAACAAGAAGATTCACTTTTTGACCCTATTTAATTCCATTATGAGTAGAACTACTCATATGTGTTATATTAAATTCAATTATTAATGTAACAAACTAAGAATAGATTCAATATTTAGTAAGAAATGTGCAAAATATTTTCATATTTCAATTTAAATGTCTAACGCTACAGTAGATCTTTGTCTGTGCAGAATGTTAATTAAATGATATTAAAATTTAAATTTAAACGTAAGCTACTTCAAGCAAAATAGTAAAGTTTTAATCTCAAAGCTATTTAAAAAGAAATGGTAATATAAATATTTTTTACTAAAATCTTGCCCCCACCTGTCCTCCTTTTTTAGGGTTCCATACTTCAAAAGATAAAAACGGAATCATTCTAGAATCATTTTGTTGCTCGTCTCTCTGCATAGACATGCAGAGAGACGAGCCCGTCAGTTTGTCTGTCTACCCATCTGCTAAGATCATTTATCTCAAGATCGTGTTAAGGTATAAAGATTGAATTTGTATCAAATATTCAAATCCTACGGTCCATTGGAACACAGAATATTACAAAAATATTTTTTTTTTTACATTATTCAAGGCGAAATGAATATTTTAATATTATAAATATTTTTTCCTCTTAAAAGTGTTCAAATCTCGTGGGTGAAATAAAAAAAGTTTAATTTGTTAAGCCTCAGCTCGACGTTTAATTACCTTCTACGAATTGTCATAACTTAAGTCACCGCCTAATTTATACACTCTTAATAAAGAAATCTTTATAGTCCCATTTTATCATTTCCCATTAGGAATAACAAATGTTTAAAATTATATAATATGAAAAAAATTAAACAACCAAAGAAAAATACAACATTGATATTTAGTATTTGGAATAATTTTATTTGGGCAACCTTTGAGTATAGGGGAGATGACATAAGACAGGAAGTAAGGAAAGAAAGGAGTATACTATTATTTTACAATTCGCTGCCGGTTTACATACTCATTTTATTAGGAAATTTATCAAAAAAAATATCAGCTTCACGCTGTATCCCGCACACAGCAGGGTAGGTAGAGGGAACCTAGTGTTAAGACACTCCGTTCCCCACTTTCTGCCGAATTCAGGAGGTATTGCGTGTTGAGTGCCAGAACTCAACGTCGCGCTTTCGCGCCTCGACACAAGAACAAAGAAATGGAAATATAAATTTAAGTAAATATTTCATCTCCTCGAGTCCCCACTCGAGTTACCACTATAATCGAACCCACAACCAATCGATTTACAGTCACACTTTGTGCTGCTGCGCCACGACTGGCCTCAAAAACAGAAATGGCCTCAAAAAATATCACAAATATTTTCTTTAAATTACTATGGGATATAAGAGGAATATCGACTTTCGCCACTCAATATATTGTCCCACTTATAACAGAATAGGGCAGGTAGAAAGGCCCTAGTGTCAACATAAAAAAATGGAGAACGGGTCCAAATTCGAAACGCTGATTGTTGGCCATTTATTAATAAGCAGAGCCATCAGTAAACCTTCGTCAGTTAATATAGTCATGTGCAACTATCATTCTTGGAATGAGCTATGACAAAATGTGAACATGTATATCAATTTTAAACTTTTTAAAATTAAAAAAAGATTGAGTTACGTACGTATTTCGTTATTACATACAGTTCGCGAGGCGTAAGCTGAATTTTACATTTGTGAGAGTATACACATAGTGTAGATGTGACGACAGCTTGAAGCGTGGCGAATCCCTTGTTGGCTTAAACCTGTTAATTTAGTTTTTTTTCTACCGGCCTGAGAAGTGGTGCATTCCTTTTTTTTAGGTAACTATACTATTTGGAGTTGTCTTAAAATCTTTTTAGTTTTTTTTGTTCTATGTATATATTATATATAATATTATAGCTTAGAAAAAGTTGTCACGATCACAGTACAAGAATAGAAAAATGCATGTGACCAAACAGTAAAAGATAAAAAATTGTAGTCACGCTGTTCTTGATGATATAACAGAACTATTCATTATTAACACAACCAACTGAAGCAGACGAGAGTAAAAATGATGAGGATAGGAGTCTGGTGTAGGAGAATACATATATTTATATATACATATTATTTGATATGTGTTTATTTTATTTTTTTAGTGACCACTGTACATTTTAGTACTTTTTTTAGGATTCCTTAAGAGTTCCGAGATATCAAGCTAAATGTAAAAACATATATTATATTCTATAGTACTATGAAGTACAGAAAAAGGCAAGCTTTTAAGTAAACGCAATAAAAAAATACGAGCGTTTGTGCATCGATTCGCAGTATTTTGTATGAAATTTAAATTTCGTAATCAAAATCTATAAAATATTTTTCATGGACCTACATTTTTAAAATTTGGCACGAAGTAAGAACTTACAATATAAATAAAGAAAAAAACTCGAATACTGAAAATTTATAAATATTTCATAGAAAAAAACATTACAACCTTATATCTGTAATTAATTTCATACAACATATGCACTATGTTTGCCCACAAACTTAAGTTTGTGAACTTTTATAAGTTGTACTTCCCGTTGAACTACAGTCCTTTCTGTCTGTACCAATTTTCAATTCGCACTTAACCTTTCTTTTTAATTCGTTAATTACATATTGTTAGGCACAGTCGTGTCATATTTCACTTTATTTTTAATTACTCGCTGTGGTCACACCAAGACCTGTATTGAGTTAAACCACATACACGCAAAAAATATATTTTTATTTGTTTTTTACGCTTTTCTTATTATTTTAGGCTCTTTCTAATATTATGGAATAGTTGTCCTAACTAAAATTAGATAAGACTACATACTATACTATAATATTTATAAGAAAATCGTAACTGTAATCGTAACAATATAGTAGAACAATATAATAATAGAAGTTGTTATTTTTATTTTTTTGCTTATCTGCTTATAAGTTTATCTGTTATCTGCGTTCCAATCTAAAAATGGCTCAACCTATTTAAATGCAGTTTTCACTTGATTATGAGTATTTTCGCAATGTTACTTTAGTATTTATTGTTTTCAATTGGTTCATAAATAAAAAAGTTATGTCAATATAAAAAATGTTGTTCGACTAAATTTCTGTAAAATAACTGTGTCTATTTTACAGCAATATTTATTTCTGTAAATGATGATTTCAGATCCAAAAGACAAAACAATTTTTTTAGCCAATTCAATAAATCACTAAGACTCCGCTGTTCGTCTGTATGTTTGTTTATCCACCCGTCTGTCACAAGACTGTATCTCAAGAACCGTGAGAGTTAGTGTTTATAGATAAATGTAAGGAACCCTTCGTGCGTGAATGCGACTCGCACTTGACTGTGTTTTTAATGTACAAATATGTTGTTATAAGAGCAGGAAAATAATTCAGGTTAGCAAAAATAAATAATTGTGTATTTCAAGCGGGCGAAGCCGCAAGAGGGTCGCCAGTACGAAATAAAATTCTTAATATATCACAACACCAAGAAGAAACAACTGTTTTTATCCCCACCCCACAGAAAAACCGGACTTCATAACCAACACTAGTACACAGATTCTGCCGTGACATATGCAAGGCATCTACTCTATTACAGGGGAACTTGATAATATGTGGTTCAGCGTGCGGCTAGTGGGAATGTATGGTCAAATTCCAATGTCGTTATTACAATGTATCACGGGGTTGTCAGTGACATAATAGGATTTAGAGCTTTTTTCTTACTTTGGAAGATGATGTTTACGAAGTTTGTTTGTTTAATTTTTGTTTTAGCTTCACATTGTATCCTGTACATAGCCGGGTAGACAGAGGAACTTGAGAACCTAGTGTTAAGACACTTCTATTAATGTTTGTTTATATGTATGTTTGTACACGCATATCTTCTGAACTACTGGATGGATTTGAATGAGTTCGATTTTATTGTAGGTACAGTTATTAGACCTGAGCAGGATTTAGGCTATATTTAATTTCGAAAACTGACACACTAAATAAAATAATTAAATGCGTTCTTAACAAAAGTTGTTTAGCATGATGAGCAGCTCTCATTGATAAATACAAGCTGTATCTAGAATATCTGACGAGTAACCATAACAGGCCGGTAAAACTAAAAGAAATAATAAAATGCTGCCTAAGCAATCAAGTTGTTCTCTGTGATAAATATTTTCCACTAATATAATATAAAAGTTGAAGATCTGAAACATCTGATGAATAATCAAAACAGTCCAACTATCTGTAATCTCATAAAAGAAGTATAGGAAATAATGAAACGCCATTATTGTAAGCCACAGTTGTTTAGTATAGCTAGCAAATTTAATTGATTAATGAAAAACATTAAAACTTCGGCCGTCACACAGTGCTGTATATACGTCGCGTGGAAAATTTACCTTTGCCCATAATCGGGTATTATTATTTTGTTTTTATTATAATCTTAATGAGATTTAAAACCAATCCATATTCTCAAATTGGAGGAACTTCTCTCAGCCATATTCTCAAATTAGAGGAACTTAAATTATTTATTAGTGATGAAATAAAGGTGGAAAAATTACGGTTTATTTAAATTTTTTCAATTTTTTATCACTTCAATAGAGCTTTAAGATAAAAACACGTCGATTTGCATAGGTTTAATTTTTTTTTAATGTTACACGTAATTAAGAATTAAAATGAGACCTACACAAATCGACGTTTTTCTTCTCAAATTGCAAATATCG
>JAAIXJ010001710.1:0-44831 GCA_013403705.1 Heliconius hermathena
AAGTGTTGTTGATTGTTCAAAAGCTGCTTATGGTGTACGAAAGTTTAACGTTAATAAGTAAAGTTCAAGTTTCCATTCAACTTTGGGATTAATGTCGAAGTATGTTAGAATTAATGATCACTACTCAAATGAAATTTAAATAAGCTTACTTCAGAGCTTGTGTTGATGGGTCGTGATAGATTGTTGAACGCCGCCCTTTGTCTTCTTACCAGACCGAGGAAATGAAAATAATTAATTCATGCTAGTGGGAAGCGAACACACAATTGTCATTTACACAGGTAGACTCTGTGCCGCTGTGCCACGACGGTCTTTTACTTTGAGGTGACTGACCTTTTTATAACCATTACATTGCATATGGAGCTCACCTGTAAATGATTGAGCAATTAAATATAATTTACTTTATTTTTTCCTATCAAGGAGATGTAATAATTGTGTCAATTATTGGTAGGTCTTATAAATAAATAAACACAACTGCGATGTCATAAGGGGTTATGTTTTTAGCCCTGTATAAATTTATGTCCATTCTTTTGTTCCCTTATAACTGTTAAGCCAGTGACTGTATTTAGGTAGAATAATATATCTTACGTTACTTTTAATTCGTCTTGATGGCGCGAGTGTCACTAAATATATTAAGTAAGTATGCAGACGGATTTTTGATTTTGTTTAATAGTTAACTTTTTTCTGATTAGCTAAAACTAACACTGCTCGAAGGTACAATCGGTTACAACGAAATGATTAATATACAAACACTAAAGAAACTTGTTGAGTGGTAGAAATAATATTGCTACGTAGTAATCGACATACCTATTTTATATATTATACAAATATGACTCCAAATGTGATCGAACCTACAATCGTTGTATATAATTGAAAGAGTTCTCAATTGAGTCACGATGGCGTCTAGTATAATAAAAGTGTGGTACAAATACAACTTGACGTTTCTACTTCCGGTATCAAAATGTATTTATATCTTCTTGTTTTCTGTCCATTTCTACGTTATTACTGACTCGGCCATTTTATTTTGTAGCTTGTGACATTTTCTACAATTTATACTCTATTATTGTATATGGTAAGCGGTGTACTGCTATGAACACGAGGATTCAGTTCTTAAATAAAAAAAATAAAATTAAAAATTAATATTATGATTTTTTTTTATGGAAAAGACAAGGCAAACGAGCGTTCGGGTCACCTGATGGTAAGTGATCACCGCCGCCCACGACGCCGTGCAACAACAGAGGAGCTGCAGGTGCGTTGCCTGCCTGTAAGGTGGTTTGGGCTCCAGAGCCCGGCATTACCTGATGCGAAACGCAGTGGCATAAAGCCACTACTTCACGCCGGTTTTAAATGCCGGGGGTGGTAATAATCCGGTCGAGTCTGCCCATGCGTGTTGCCATTGCTGGCGACGTGACTCTACCACACGTACTTTAGTCGCCTCTTACGACACCACCAGTACCAGGATGATCCTATTCTAGGCCGGGATCACACGGCACAATTAACAACGCACAAACGATTCTACTGAACTTAAAAAAATTTAATTTGTCATGTATATTAGTAGGTTAGGGAGTATAGGAGAGTACTAATAAGCGATTTTCTATTAATTTTCTATTTTACATACACATAAATACGATTTTGCAAAAAAACAAAAAAAAAGCGACAAAAATAGTTTGTCACATAAAAATAAATGCATTATTATTTATTTTAAGAAAAAGTGTCTTAGATACAGTTTATTGTTGTACTAAAGTCCTCATTTTCAAGGAAAAATTGCGACAGAATTACCTGCTGCCTGCAGGCTAACCGTCTGATAGAGTAATTTAGTTGACTCCGGCGACAATGGTGTCTTTTTATATATATTTAGGTATTTTTTTTTATTTTAAAGTTATTATTTTTAATAAATCAAAACCAACTTCTTCTATTTTTTCCGAATCCGAAAAATTAGCTATAGAACATAATTAGAACAACTCTTAAAGTGTAATCTTTTCCAATAAAAAAAATCATCGTAATCGATTGGCGGGATAATGAGTTGTTCTTCCATTTGTTGCGCACATACTTAATGCAAATTTAAGACTTGTGTGATTTTCTCACAGATACCATTTTCAGAAATTGACCAAATATAAAAGTATGTAAAAAAATTAATAAAAACCTTCTTGACTATGTATGTAAGCGAGTGTATACTAAATACTATGTAGAGTGCACTCGGAGCTATAAATTATGTAAGCCTACACTCAAATAGTTTAGTAATAACTACCCAGAGTTCTATTATTCAGATCCTGGCTTCATCATCAGACTAGCTCATCGATACCATGTATATATAACTGCCGAGTTTCATTATTACGTTATGATATTGTTAAAAAATATGCATAGATTTTATTACGTAACTATAAGCCGACCTAATGAAAATGTATTAAAGATTTAATTTCATACCAACAACTGTACCACAATAAGCACACCGTATCCATTACATTAAAACTCTTCAGCATCAGAAAATAAAGTTAGATAAGCCTATCTCGAGCGAGAGATCACGATTAATCCGCATTAAGACTCATATTGACGTCACTTCTAACATCTTTATCTTGCTCGTAAGCAGACGTAGTGTCTAAGGGGAAGTTATAGGAATTTATTGAAACGCATGTAGTCATATACTTTAACACTTATTTATCAATTTCGTTTTTTATTTTCCGCCCATCGATTTAAGACGATCAGAGATGTCTCACATAACCCAACGCCGCAGTTTTTTTAGTGCGAGCAATCTATCATTCCCGTTGCGTCTAGCAAAAAAAATGTGTACTTGTATAAGTGGTAATAATAAAATTTGTAATATCTTTTATGTTCATCGCTAATACGCTAAAATATTTCGACAATCTGTAACTGATATCCCAAACTCCTTTGAAAATATTATTTAATAAATAAGACCTCGGCTCGTGATGTGTCTAGTGGTTAGAATCGTTTATAGTTGTGACCGTGAAGAACCCATAATCTTTTAGAGATTCAGAGGTAACAGTATTAAGAACTTTATATTATGCCATTAGAAGGTATCGCTTTAATAAGATATTTGCCATCAGAAGTTGTTCTTGTGTCAGTTATTAATATAACTGTAGACTCGACAATATAACATTGTCATAACTCGAAGCTCGTCCGAAGATAAGTCTTATTGAACCCTCCGGGACGTTTGTGTGTGATCTTTCCGAAGGTACTTGTTACGCTTGTTTATATTAAGATTGTATTAGAATGGTGATTCGTTCGTGATGTTGATTGATTTGTGTCTATAGCAAAATATAATAGTCCCTGTTCCAAGTCCATCCATGCGCAAGAATATAATCTCCTTATAAAATCCTTTACTTTCCTCCACATGGTATAATTAAATATAATTACAGTATTAAAATATATTGAACAATAGTTCAATATATTTTAATAAGAATCATAATATTAACTTATTTTTTGTATTTATATTTATATTAAGTTGTTTAAATTTCGAATTTATTGGTGAGTAAGTATGTTAGCATTGATCGTATTGTTTTCGATTTTTGTATGTTAGACAGAGAAATGAGGTTGTCGCACCACAGGACCACGAGCGTGTGACTGTAAACACGATAGTTGTGGGTTCGATTTCCTTGTTGAGGATAGAGCGTGCAGCTAAAAAAAAATATTTGGTTATAAAATAATGATAAACACATTAACTTCCAAGTATAATAACACAGTATTTGACTTTTGAACTGAACTGAAATAATCTCCCTCACAACAATATCCATACAAGTACAGTACAAGAACTCATAAGTAGGTATTAAACCGAAATTATAGAAGTTTCCAACTTCGAAGCTGCGATTTCATTTAACTTTACGCGGCGTGTTGTGTGAAATGTTACAATGTAGATTCAAAAGATTAAGCTTTCTTTCATTTTGTGTTACTTTTCACTTTTAAATATCGTTTTCATGTCTCTTGTTTAAGTTTTATTCTATATCCAGCACATAGCAAAGTAGGCGTAAGATCATGGATCAAGATCAATGTTCCGATTAAGACACTTCCGTTCCCCACTTTCAGACAAAATTTGGAGCCATTGCGTGTCGAGTGGGAGAACTCAACGCCGCGCTTTACCTCGTTACCGGAGCTAGGAAATGAGAACCTTAAATATTTTATTTTTATGTGCTTATTGAACAATGGAAGAAAAAAGTCCCTGAGTTTCTTAGGCCGGTCCTTCTAAGGTCAACCTATGAACATTAAGTGATGGTAAATTATTTGACGTGAAAGACACAAACCATGTTACTTCTTATTTTGACAATTTTTTTTCACTTTTCGTTTGTAGTTCTGCAGTGGTGGTAGGTACTTCTTTAATATAGATAATTCATATAATAAGAACGAAAATTATTGAAATCGCAATAACTATATTGAATAATGCTTTCATAGGAAAAAATACCGTCATAAATATATTAGTAGTCTAGAAGTAGATATGGCGATGAATGAGAATATGTAACAATTTTTATTATTAGAACAACCATTCGTCCGTATAGATGTAGTCATGTGGTGTAATATTGATTACCTTGATGTTTTTATAGCTTCACCCTATATCTCGTAAAAAGCAGGAAAGGCATGGGGAACCTGGGAACTTAATTAAGACACTTCCGTTCTTCACTTTCCGCCGAATTCTGGAGGTATTGCGATTCGAGTAGCGTAATTCAAGGCCTCGTAGTATTTCGTTACTAGAGCGAGGATCTAAAAATATTAATATAATATATGATAATTCGGTCCCTCGAGTGGGAATCGAACACACAACCTGTCGCAGTTACAGTCGTACGCTTGTGCTCCTGCACTATCATCCTGAACTATAAAACTTAAAATTCTGTTTTTTCACATTTCCGCAGGAATTTTGAGTGTCTTAGCACTAGATTCCCAGGTTCCCTCTGCCTACTCAGCTATATGTGATGTGTGATTAAAAAAAATAACAAAATATTTAAAAGATTTAGATATAGTAAAGAATACTTCCGCTATTTTACCGTAAACATTTTAAAAGTAATTCTATTCAACACAGTTCACAAGGACCGTCCATATTTCCATAACAATATACCTTTTTTTCTCCATCTAAAAGAGAATGTAAATGGAATGGAGTTGACTGGATCACTATCTATAGCGGCGATAAAAGTAGGAGCAGGTATTTTTTATAGTTTGTATCTCTAGAAATTTGAAATATTTTTCATTATGTTAAAATATTTTATACTAGCGGCTCGCCCACGGCTTCGCCCGCTTAAAATTTGTTGATATTTGATATTTATAAAATATACATAAAGCTAATTATGTATTACACATATATTTTTGTAACTTTGTTCTTTTTACCTATATAATATACGTCTCATCATAATTCTAAAACTCTGTTAAATGTGTCAGTGAATAATTTAATTTAGGTTGTAGGATTCATAATATTCTTTGTAAAATAACTGTATTAATTGCATATTAACTCCTGTACAGTTTTTAAATTAGTTACATATATTATATGAACGAACCAACCAAAATNGACAGACAGACAGACAGACAGACAGACAAGAAATTCAAAAAAAATCTTTTTGCTTTCTATTATTATTTTTAAGTGTCCCTCTATCCATTTCAGTCAAAATTACTAAATGTACAGACAAAATATTTTTACTGTCTTATTATATATATAGAGATTATATTTATATTTTTTTCTGTAGCTTTACAGTTTAACCTGCATAGAGTGTAAGTAGAGTGAACTCCTCATCTTCGAAACATTGCGTAATGAGTGTCAAAATTTTACGCCACGCTTTATCTTGTTATAAGAGCGAGGTAATGAAAAAAATCCATTCCCTCGAATGGGAATAAAACCTACTTCCATCGCTTATACAGTCAGAAGTAATAACGCTGCGCCACGAGGGCCTTAACAAAATAATCTATGCTCACATATAATATCAGTAAGTGAGACAAGAACACTCACTCTACGTACATTTCAATAGCGTCGCATTAGTGCATCTAACTGCGGGTAATGCTAATGTAACACTCAACTTAATCTTTATTCCTCCAAATATATGTACATCTCATTAAAATTTACTTTTGATTTATAATTTAAACTAGTTTTCTTTAAGTATGTCTTGCTTAGTGTTCGGTATCTCAAAATTTAAACTATGGAGCCCTGTTTGTCTATTTGTGCATCTGTCTTAAACATTTTACTCGACATCAAGTCCAGTCGTGACGCAGCGGCACAAAGTGTGATTGTAAAATCGACTGGTTGTGGATTCGATCCCCACTCGACGAGATGCAATATTTACTTAAATTTATATTTCCATTTCTTCGCTCTAGATTCCGCTCCCCACTTATCGCCGAATTTTGGAGGCATTGCGCGTTGAGTGGCGGAATTCAACGACGTGCTTTTGCCTGGACATAAAAGCAAAGATATGAAAATATGAAACATTTTATTTCCTCGAGAGGGAATCGAACTCCCAATCTGTCGCATTTACCGCCACACGTTTTTGCTACTGCGCCTCTTCGCACACTCAAAGTACATTCTATCTAAAATGGGATAATCATTTTCTCAAATGGCTACTAAGCCAACGACTGTTACAGAATACGACAAAACAAATTTACTTAACTATTTCAATACACAATAATATAAAACAGTATTTTGAAACTCCTATCAATTACAGTATATATTTATTTCTATGTAACATCAAAGAACACGCGGGAATTCATGTTTAATGCAAAGCTTTGTTGCATTGGCAATGGTAAATGTATGTTGTATTCAATATAACAAATTAGGAGCAATTGAAGAAAATATTTTACTTTAAACAAAAGAATGATAGTTCAATTTGATTGTGTTCCTTAATTTGACGCTCTATCCCGCATATAGCGGGGTAGGCAGAAAGAACTTAGTGTTAAGACACTTGGTTTCCAATTTCCACTCATTTCTTTAGACATTGTGTATTGAATGGCGAAACTCATCCAATCCACAACCGTGATGATTATAGACAGACGCTGTGCCAATGGCTACAACGGACTCACACAACATGGTTTATCGATGAAACCATGATCTGAATAGTGGGGTTCTTCAGGGGCTACTAGTAGACCAGCCGAGTTTAGACTCATAAAATTTATAGCTTTTGAAGCTTGTAGTACTGAATGATGAAAGCATTTTTTTACAGTACACTTTGTTACGCATATAGCAGGATCAATAAAAAGAACTTATTGTGGAGCTCAATATTTCAAAGTCAAAAACATAAATCTCTATGATTTTAATATATTACACTGACAACCCTACTATGTACTGCTGCAGAGTACAGGGTGAAGCTAAAAGAAAAAACAGCGAATCAGACTTGCCCACCGAGGGTTCCGTACAAAAATTGGACGTCTCGAGCTTTTTCTGAAATTCAAGCATAGCTTAGCCAAAGCCCTTTCATCTGATACCTCTAGACTTAAACTAGCGGCTTTAATACCAAATTTTGTCCCTTTTTGAAATAAAAGCCTTTATTATTTTGTAGGATTTCACAAATATATTGTTTTCACTACCTATTAATGTTAGCTGCCAAATTTCATAATTCTAAGTCAAAAGTTATGGAAGTAGCCTATTAAATAATATCCCTATTAAATAATCGATTTCCTTTATAGTGTCAAAATAGTGTAAATGTATAATAGAAATAGGTTTATTTTTTTCAGAAAATCATGGAGCCGTAGATCTGAGTATATGGTTTGAATTTCAACTCGATATCTTGAAGCATTCCTGAGATAAAGGCTTTTGAAGGACCGACAGACAGACAAACGGACAACAAAGTAATCTTAGAAGGGTTTCTTATTTCTTAAAAAGTACAGAAACCTAAAAATAATGCAAATTGGAGTAGGTACTTATAGAAATAAATTATTTATTTAAAAAATATTTTTAAGAACAAGCTCCTAGATATTTTTCCATTGTGAATTGTATTTTATGAATTTGATACATACTCATATTGTTGTTGTGTATTATGCAAAAATTTGTAATCCGCCGTCTGCTACGAAATTTTACCATTTTTCATAATTCAGATCATAATGCATCAAGTCAAATAAAAGCATGTAAAAAAAATCTATATTTCATACAAAATTTAAATTCAGTGTATGTATACTATCACCTAATGACAATTCACGAATAAATTATAGTGGACAGTATGCATGTAATCGACAGTACAATGATCGCGGTTAAAGCGTTTTGAACTCATTTATCCTATAAAATTATTTCATTTTAAAGTCAATCTTACCCAGATTGACTTGACTTTGACAGATAGGAGCGATGTTTTACATTAAATTTTAAATTTTAAAGCATATTGCAAGAGTGTTTTATTTATTAGTGCTCTCATAATACTTTGGACCCATAGACATTCACAGAAACCTTTTAAAGTACATGAGTATAGAAGAAATACTGAATTTTGTAGTGTGTCAAAGTTACCTTCAGAAAATGTAGAACTTGTGTCAAAGAACCATTCATAAAAAGATAGTTAAAATTATTCTTCTTATTAATAACTTAAAAATTTACTTACTTAGCTTACATTATCGTAACTTCCATAAAATTTTTTGTATATTTTAAAAAAATATAACTTAAGGCACTTTATATTAAGAAACTTCCATTCCCCACTTTCTGGTAAAAGAATTAAATATAATTCTGGAAGTTTCACAATCGGTGCAGTAGTTTTTGAGTTTATCCACCACAAACATACACACATACAAATCTTTCCTCTTTATAATAATATTAATATAGATGAATGTAGCTGATGTAATAAAACAATTATTCCGCAGTTTGTCTTATATTACAAAAACAACATGCTTGATAGAATATTTGAAGGCAAAGTAAAAAGAAAACAAGCCAAAATAATATAAAGATAAAAAAAAATAAATCAGCTTCACGCTGTATCCCGCACACAGCAGGGTAGTAGAGGGAACCTAGTGTTGAGATACTCCGTTCTCCACTTTCCACCCAGTTTTGGAAGGATTGCGTGTTCAGTAGCGGAACTCAACGCCGCGCTTTGCCTCGACACCAGAGCGAAGAAATGAAAATATAAATGTAAATAAATATTTTTTAATCGAACCCACAACCAGTCGGTGTTACAGTCACACTTTGTGTCCCTGCGCCACGACTGGCCTCAACTATAAGCAAGCAAAAAAAATCTATGTCATATGGCAACGTAGGTGGAGGGAACCTCATGTCAGGGCACTCTGTTCTTACTTTCCGCTCAGTTTTCAAAGATTCTGTGGTAAATGGCAGTACTCAACAAATTGCTCTGTTTTTTTCTTCCATTAGGAATCAAATCTGCACTCGCCACGTTTACTGTAAACACTTTGTATCTTAATATTAGGATAGAGCACGCATCTAAACAAAGCAGATTCTCTTAAGCATTCAAAGCAAAAAAATATATAATATATCAAGTAAATAGTTAAATTCGACTTTTTGTATTTCATGTATAACAAGGAGATTACAGTTTATTTTGAAGACCTCGCAAATACGACAAAAGATTGACAATACGAGTATAAACCAACATAACTTTTTTAGTAAGTATATTTACGTTAGTTGTTTACTTCTAACTTTATGAAAAAAAGAGTGGATTCACTTTCGAGAAGGGTAAAAATTTGTATTTATACTATAAGTTGTTGTTGAACTGATTTGACAAAAAATCAATTATTGTTATTGAATTAAAGATTCGAGACCCAAGACGTTGCGTAATAAGCGGCGGAACCCAATTAAACTCACTCACCGCTGCGCCACGGCTTGTTACAGGAGCGAGGAAACGCAAATATTATTATATATAATTCATTCCCTCGAGTGGGCATCGAACCTACATAGTCCGCGTTTACACACTATGCAACGACAACTCCAACTTTTTTCATATTTCTATTTCAATAACATTACTTTCTGTTAATTATCTACAATATTGTACTACAAGTCTATTCAATTTTTTTTCAATTTTTCTCAGTACCCAAGTAACTTTTTGAACGCTTTTTAAACTTTATAAAACTGATAGAGCCACAACTTTCAATGAAAGAGTCTGGAAACTTGAACGCTTTGTAAAAAAAAACTCTAAATGAAAAAAAATTGTATACATATATTTTTTTTTGTTTAAAAAGTTATTTAGCAAGTTATTTAATGTTTTAACTATTTTTCATTTGAGGCCAGTCGAGTGAGTGTAAACGTAGAACTGTAAACGCGACAAAGAAGAGTCAGAGAAAAACAAATATTTAATATTTCCTCATCTAGTAACGAGACAGAGCACGGCGTTTAGTTCCGCCATTACCATGCAATTCTACTAGAAGGCGGCGAAAAGCGTCAGAATGGGAACCGAATGTTCATTACAAATATTAGGTTCTTAGGTTTAGAATAACAGCGTGACGTTAAAAAAATCTAATACTATGAAACAACCAGCTTTCACCTACGGCGTCGCCGGCGTGATCCAATGGAAATAACTATTCGTTGTCATATCATGTAATTATGGACTAATATCATGTAATTATAGCCTTCCTCAATACACGGACTATCCATTATAATAAGATTTTTTCAAATTGAACTAGTAGTTGTTGAGATTAGCACGCTCAATCAAACTAACTAACGTCTGATTGTAAAAGTGATGGTTGTGTGTTCTGCCTCCATTTGGAGACATACATTAGTTTACTTCGCTACTTTATAATTTCGTAGAATTTCGTTATTTAATAAATTCTCAATCAATAAGCGAACCACAGTTTCGGGGTTCTTTCAATTGAGAAAAAATCTTATGTTTTCCTGTAAAAGAATAAAATGTTTACAAAATTTTGTACTTAAAAGAAAAAAAAAAGTAAATTAAATACATTTTTGTCTCTCTGGAGCGTCGTACATAATTTATTTGGTAGAGTGAATTAAGTCTTCTCAAATATTAAAAAGATACCACAGGACCTATCTCGAGATTAAATAATGTTTTAGGCGTAAAAAAAATACAAAAAAAACTGAAAGTAAAAACTATATAAATTTCTTCTTCCAGTAACAGATCTAAGAAGGAATTATTAAGTACTTTTTACAATTTTTAGAGTTCCGTACCTCTAAAGGAAATAGATTCTTTATAGGATCATTTTGTTGTCAGTCCGTCTGTCAAAATCATTTATCTAGAGATTGATCATTCTTCTAAGTTAATGCAATCAAAATATACGAGAAGGAAGCATAATTTTTGGTACATTTAGTTTGAAATTCGCAGCGCAACCTAACCTGTTAGTTGCTTCCCGTAGGTAAATCTTACTCGTACAGTTATGAAATTTTGCAATACAAATAAAGGAAAATTTATAAATATTTAATAAAAAAAAGTAATTAAATGTATACATAAGCAAACTTAAGTTTGTTAACTTTTACATTTTTTACTTCCTATTGACTTTCTGACAATCCTGACAATTTTGAGACAGTGTCTGTGAGTAGCAGATCTTAATGGCGTGTTTTGTCTTGTTACCAAAGTGGGGAAATAAATACAATTATTACCCCGAGTGGAAATCGCACCTTCAACCGTCACAGTTTACAGTCAGACGCTACAGTCGGTATATATAATTATCTAATACCTTTGATGCGGCACAATGATATAAAGGAATAAAGTAACCCTAAAGAAAACGAGATAATTCTATACAATTGAAAGCAAAAAAGAAATTGGCGTATTTCTTTGAGCTGTTATTTATTGAACAAACATTGGCTTTGATTATAACCGTTGATAAAGATAATAGTTTTAATAATATAAATAGAAACTAAACGGATTTTATATTAATAAGTTTAATAAGATTAGGCCAGTTGTGGGGCAGGAGTACAAGCGCATGATTGTAAGCGCGACAGGTTGTGGGTTCGATTTTCACTGGAGGAAATGAATTATTTATTAGTTTCTTTTTCTCGCTCTGTTAACGAAGTAAAGTGTGGTTTGAATTTTGCTGCTTCAGAATTCGGTGGAAAGTGGGGAACAGAAATGTCTTAATAGGAACGGAGTGTCTTAACATTGTGTTCCCAGGTTTGCTCTTCCTAGCCTGCTATGTTCGGGATATACAGTAAAATTATATTTAAAAAAATAGGTTTAATAAGGAAACGGTCGTCGTGGCACAACGGCACAGCAACTAACTGTAAACGGACTGAACGATTAGTGATTGGGATTTTCTCTCGGGGAAGTTATTGTAACGAGACAAAACGTGGCATTTAGTTCCGTAACTAGGTCTTTAAAATTAGGCGTCTTAGGTTCGCTCTGCTTGTTCTGCTATATGTAAGATACAGCGTTGAACCAAAAATTATAACCAAAACATATATTGATGAAAACTCCCTCTAATCCTTTTAAATACAAACTACTATACGTACATAAAGTAAATTGATCTTTTGAAACGTGATGTAAAGCAAATTTCGGCAATGACTTTTTAAAGTATTTTTGAATCAAACGTACGGTATTTTGGTAGATATTTCTTTTAGTTTCGAAACGCCATTCAATTTATCTGTGAATAGATTAAAAATCCCGATAGGATTTTACAGCATCTGCATCAAAGTGCCGGGTGTGTGATATATGAATAGTGAATGAGTGTCAACTTTCTTTTTGTGTATTGGATAAAAGTCAATTTAAGTGATCTTTAGAGAGTGCGTTGATTTTTGAAATGATATTCAAATATGACAAGACAAAGCGCGGCGTTGAGTTTTGCTAATCGATGAGTAACGAGCGTGGGCCAATGCCTTGAAATAGATGAAAAGTGAAAAGAATAATGTATAATTAGATATTAGTCTAGACTAAGTTCAAAAGGTGAGTTGCTGCCATAGGTAGTTGTAGCATTAACTTGACACCGAATTCAAAATTATAAAGCAAAGAAAAGGCTCCACAAAGATGGAAGAGCGAAAATGCGTTAATTTTCTAAATAATACTTTGTATTTCTTTAATTTTGTAACTGGGGCACCTGCGTGTTTGTGAACATATTGAATTTAAATTTTGCAGATGGAAGAGATGTGAAATAATAAAATTAAATGTGTTAACGCCAACGCATGTGCCAGTCGTGGCACAAGGGCACAAAGTGTGACTGTAAAACCGACTAGTTGTGGGTTGTGCCACTTAACACGCAATGCCTCCAAAATTTGGCAGAGGGAACGGAGTGTCTTAACACTGCGTTCCCTCTGCCTACCCTGATGTGTGCGGGATAAAGCGTGAAGCTGATTATTAGCCTTTTAAAAAGTGAATTAATAATTGAATAAAAAGTTATTTACAATCCCTCTGGCATGACGCCCAAAGCGATTAGTAGTTGGTGAAGTGAATGTTATTGGTAACAAGACAAAGTAGTTTACGGTCGGATAGTCACCATCCAGCAGTTGACATTACAAGGTTAGATATGATGATATTTACAAAATTTAAAACTGGAAATATTACAAAATCATTCCAAATAATCGATGGATGATAGTCTGCATTAATCCCTGAGGCTCACATTGAAACGGGTAATGTACGTATATATCTAAAATAGAACTGTAATAGTCTATTTAGCTCACATTTACATATTATCATTCTGTATTGAATCTTCAGTTAGCTATAGTATATGGCTTAGAATAGCTTCATACATAGCCTAATAATTCTTTTAACATATGAAACTATAATGGTTGCTTAAAAGAAATACATAAGCCTTTGCAGTTTTTTGTAGTTTATTTTATATTTCCCTAAAATATTATTTTGATGCCTTTCTGCAAATTCTAGAAATAACAAAATAATCATAAATCAAATCAATCCGCGAGTGGAATCCTATTGTAAATATTTCACCAAATAATTTTATATACATTATATACGTAGAAAGGCAGGACGGTACGTTGAAGATTCAATTTCTTGCCACAGTAAATATTGGTTTAGGTTATATTGGTATGCAGAAATCTCATGCGGTTTGTTCCGTACGGATCTTGTGTCGAAATGTTATGTACATTATGAGATTTTGTCAATATGAAAAAATCTCTGACAGCGTTATGTACTGGCTGTAGTTATATTGAATTAATTGTTTAATTAATATTTGTTTCTATGCCTCAATAATATAATTTCATAATAGCTGTATTATTTTTTTAAGCTTCAGTACAAAGCACGGCATTAAGTTTCGTCACTCAACACTGAACAATTAACGAATTTAAGATATTGCAATTAGTAGAGAAACTCGATGAAAAAAAGAGGCCTGCTCTTTTTAAAAGAGTCAGATGCTGTTTCATAATACTAGCAGCTACATAATTTTCCTGCGTAGCTTGGTATCTAGAGGGAACCCTAGAGGGATAAAATGAATAACATAACCCACTAAGACTATTATAATGGGTGTAAAACAACTTAAGTTTTAAAAGTATTATAAAAGTATTTATGAAATTATTAACGACCATTTCCCCACGCGTTAAAGTGCTACAGACAACTCAGGAGAATACACAAAAGTGCAAGGCGCTGTGGCAAAAATTATAGTGTAGCGACTGAAGACTAAATGTACCCAGGTACATTTAGTCTTCAGTCAAAGTTCAGTTCAAACACCCAGCTGTTTTTACACTCATATAGTCTTTAAGGGTTAAAACACTCCATGCTCCAAATGCTCCACTCACGGAGCACTGCGTCTTGTCTTATTACCGGATTGAGGAAATGAAAATAGTTTTTTCTTACACTAATGTACAGTTTTTAGATTTTTTCCTTAACTAGTACAGGTAGTACTAGTGGATACTAGGTGCCAAATTTCGTAATTGTTGGTTAACCGGAGTACCCTATGAATTTTGATTTCCTTTATAATGCCGAATACGCGTTTTTTGCTATATAGACGGCCATATCTTTTTTATGTAAATGTAGAAATACGTCTATTATCAGGAAATGATGGAGCCGTAGATATAGATATATGATTTGAATTTCAACTCGATATCTCTAAACGTTTCTGAGTTAAAGACTCTTGACAGACAGACGGACAGACAACAAAGTCACTTATAAAGGTCTTTTTTCCTTAAATGGTACAGAACTCTAATAAAAAAACTATACAAATCTTAAAAATAAATAGAAAATAAATAATTATACTTCAACAATAGTTACAAAATATAGAAATTCCACTTTTTTAATATTGAAATACAAAATTGAAGTACAGTGTACAACGTTATACAACTTTTATTTCTTTATTATATACCTATAAATAAATGTCAAAGGAAACAAATACAGAGATCGAACTAACAAGCCGCAGAGATCTCTTGCTCTTGAATTTGAAACGTGCTTGAGATATATATATTTTGTATTTTTATTCTTGGATACTGTAGTTTTGTGGGTTTTAATAAGATATTATAATGATATTTTAAGAGTCGATAGATGTAGATTCGATTAGTGTAGTGAATATATTATGATATTCTTGTATATTGATAAATCACTATGTTTTCTAGTTTTTATATCATTCATGTATATCTTATAGTTTAGAGTAAAAATAGATAAGTTAGTGGCAAATTTTTCATTTCTTGTTTAACTTCATTATGAGGCCAGAGCAACTAAATATGAACATTATTCAAAGATTCTCCCTTTTTGATTTTATTTTTCTATAAACTTTGGAAAAAAACCAACACGAACGATAGATGAAGAAAAGACAGTGACTTTATACTTAAATGCACCTGAATTCTATATACTCTAAAAACGAGATGAATGGCATGTCATGTGTAGTTTTACCATTTAAATATATCAACAAATATATTAAAAACAAGTAAAATCTATACATACTATCTTTGAGGGTATTTATTATTGTAATAGAACCGAAAATACTGACTTTTAAAATCTTTGTCGGTTTGTTTTTGTGTTGCATTTGTTTATGCGTTTGTCGATGCTAATTTCAGAAATGACTTAGTCGATATAAATAGTAAATAGTAAAAACACGTATTTAGTACAAAATATATTTAATAAACAGCATCACGCTTTTTCCTATATAGTAGAATAGAGGGAAGCTAGGATTAAGACATTCCGATCTCCATTTTGAAATTTCAATCCGATTTCCAATAAATTTTGGAGAAATTTACTATCAGGTGGCGGTGCACAATGACTGTGCAATGAAAATAATTTCTATATAATTATTCCTCCGAGCTAACATTATGAATCAATATTTTAACACATTTTGCTCACACACAACGATTGCCTCACTCGGGTATCAATCCTGCGACCATCTTCTAATAAACACGCTATATTAAATCAAAACTATAATCAACAAACTATTGTTAAAACAATAAGCCATGATAATAATTGGTAATTTTATTCAGCGTTGGTATTATTTCATTAGTATTCAGAATTTGTTTCGAGTGACTCGAATATTGTGGAAAGTTATAGGAAGGTCTAGATTTGAATCATAGTTAATTTAATTGATAGAGATGTAGATATTGCGAAAATATATATATTTAAATATAAAAATAAATTACTAATTAAATATATCGGCCTTCGTGGCCGGCACAGCGTGTAACTGTAAATCCGCTTCACATTTTTATTACGTGGCTCTTGTAACTAGACAAAATGAGGCGTTGAGATCCGCCACTGTACACGCAATACGTCGAAGATTGAATGGCAAGTGTGGAAAGAGTTTTTAAGGCTAGATTCCGTCTGCTTACCCTGGTAAATGAGACGCAGAGTAAAGCTAAAAAAACCAAAATATTATGAAAAATACGTTTTTTTAAAAGGAGAAGAAGAAAGAACTTTATTAACACAAGGTTCCTAGGTTCCCTCTGCCTACTCTACTATGTGCGGAATACAGCGGATAGATTATAAAATAAATAAGCAATTTACGTATAAGTATGTTTATTGTCCTCTTCCATTCAATATTCAATTCTCATTTAAAAAATTTCCAGTCCATTCGTCCGCGGCCTTTTCACATAAAGTTAATTACGGTGACGTGCTCAACAGGTATACAATACTGGACGTCGAGGAATTTTCAATAAAGATCCTTTCTAAACTTATTTTGATGCCATTAAAGTATTTAGAGATTTTTTTTACATTTTTAAAGTGTTATTCCACATTTAGAAAAGAAAATGGTCGGTTTTCAGGAGAAGCGGGTTCGAGTTTCGCTACATTCAAATTTTTATACGTTTTCTAAATAAGTATTTTGAAAGTTATAACGTTTTATTTTATATAGCAAATTAATAGATTTTTTTACAGACAAGGTAAATTCTTTGACATTATATATATTTTTTATTGTAATATATACATTTTACTGCGCAGGAGCACAAAGTGACTACTGTGTGACATTACAGGTTGTAGGTTCGATACCCATTTGAGGAAATGAAATATGGCGGAAAATCGGGAACGATGTGTCTGACATTTTAACATTGTAGTAAACTAGTCTGAAATAACCTAGTATCAAGACAGTCCGCTTACCACTTTCCATCTATTCGGGAGATATAGCGTATTAAGTGGCAAACACAAAGCTGAAAATAATATCAATCCTGTTAAGAATGACTTAATTCTTTGTATTTGGAATCATTATATGTTCATTATCTGACAGAAATTGATCCCACGACCAATGAGTAAGCAGTTATATGCTTTCCAATCGTCTTAATGGTATAATTAGCTTTGTTTATTTTCAGCTTCCCCCTTTTTTTTCTAGCGGAGTAGTCAGAGTGAACGGTGCGCCTATTACTATAGTGTCTGCATACCTCTTTTGCCTCGACCACTGTTATCAACTTCTTCACACATGTCTTTTAGCCACGTAGACTTCCCTCCAGTATCATCGATACTGTGTTCTCGTCAGACAACTTAGCTCTTCTCGTTCCTCTCTTACCATTGACTATTGCTTCTTTAATCATTTTTATCTTTTTGTCGTCACTCATTCAATAATATACTCAATCTCATAGTTAACATTAAATGATTTAACAATATGTGAAAATAAAAATACGAGATACATATCGTGGAATATGCAGAGAGGTCGAGTATACATTCCATTTTCGCCCGATTTTCAAGATATTGCGTATTGAGTGGCGGAATTTAACGCGGCGTTTTTACATGTGGCCAGAACACAGCCACACTTTAGATGTAAAGGAAATATATTTAAAATAACTCATTCGCCTGAGTGGGAATTGAGCCCACAACCGTCACGTTTACAATTACACTTATACCACTACACCACGACGACCTCAGTGGTGTAATAAACGTACAAAATCATCTATTATCAAGCAATACTAGATGTGCCCTATCTAGCGGTGAGGCGCTGTCGGCCTCACGCAATATATTACCCCGACATGAGGCTTGGACAATAGGCGCTTAGTTCCATTAACGTACGTGCTGTGAATAGGTGGTGGAAAATTGCCTCTACTTTCTTGATCATTGGCCTCTACCTCTTATAAATTATATGGATAGATACTATAGAAGTATGTTGGTTTAGGTTAAATTTGTTTGGTGAACTTTTGTGGTGATGTTTTTTATTTTGTATGAACCTGTGCTTTAATCCAAGCGGATTATGCAGAATATGAGCTCAGGAGGCGCGAGTTTAAATCTTGCACGTATAATTTTTCATTTTGGTCGCTTTACGTTGTATCCCGCAGATAACGGGGTAGGCAGAGGGAACTTAGTGTACTTAGTACCTTGGAACCTATTGTTAAGATACTTCGTCTCCATTAAGATATTTATGTTCCCCACTACGTACATTTTCTTAAAGAGTATATTAATACAAGCTTAAGAAAGCATCTTTATCTGTGCGAGATCTCATCATGTACGAGAATAAAGTAAAATACTATTATTACCGTTTTCGTGTGAATTTCGAAAAACTTGATCTTAGCCTGCCCTTATAGAACCTACATTGAAAATCTCAATGTATGTCAAACACTGAATTGATAACAGATAAGTTTTATATAGGAACATTCTGTTTAATGGCGGAACTTAACGCATTGTACTACTTTAACGTGGAATCGAAGTCATAACCATCATGTCTACAGCGTCATTATGGTCTCAAGTAAATAATAAGCTTTATGGTGTTGCAAATCCATTTTTTTCCTCAAACGTTCGAATTAAACGGCACGATTTATTTTGGTTGGGATGCTATCGAGATGTATTGTTGTCCGACTGTGACCATGGCGGTTGTGGCTTCATATTAATACCACAAAGCGCGGCGTTGAGTTCCGCCTCTTAGCTCTGAACATTTGATATTGATTGCAGTTTGAGACCTCCACGCGATCTCAAAATAAATCGTCTTGACAGATGAACAGTGGGGCAACAAGGAGATCCTTTAAGGAACTGTTTTATTTTTCTTTTGGGTATGGAACCCTCAAAAGAGAAACAAAAAATTAGTTATGCAGATAGATACTTATTAGTAACGTATAAATTGCACTCTTATAACTCGAACACTACGTTAAATTGACTTTTTTTTATATACTAATGTTAAGACACTCCGCTCCCCACTTTTCGCAGAATTCTGGAAGCATTTCGTGCTAAATGGCGGAACTCAAGACCGCACTTTGCCTCGACACCAGATCAAAAAAATTTAAATATTAAATATTCATATCATTTCAAGGTTGATTCGAACCTTTAAAAATATTATTTTTTCTTTCTGAAGAAAGTGTGGAATACCTTAAACTGAACAAAGTGAAATTTAAAAAAGTTTTATTTATAACAAACAAACACACTAAAACCTTACATTTGCCATCTTATAAAAAATAATAAATAATATCAGTACTATAATATTAGCGCAGAGAATACTCATTATATAAGCAATTTTTCTATGGTTTGTAGAAAAAGGTCGTGCAAATGCAAATAAAATAGACTCTAATGGGCCGCAATAAAAAATGGACGTCTCAATCGTAATGTTTCATTTTACTTGGCGTTCATGTCCTTTAAGAAGGTCTAGGGTAATATTTTTTATGTCGCATTACAGCTTCCTGCTGTCTCCCGTATAAGGAAGGATAGACAGAGTAAATTTAGTGTTGGGACACTCCGTTCACCACTATACACCAGACATTGAGGTCGCTTTATTTGATTAACAGAGTGAGGAAATGAAAATAATTCATTCCCTGAGTGGAATTCGTTAGGTCGCGTTTACAGTCTTTACAGTCAGAAATAGTGTCAATACATGACGAAGGCCTAAATGTTACGTTTTAAAATTTAATTTATACTCTACAATTTTGGAAATATTAGTAATATACTTAGTTTTTTTTTATGAAAAAGACAGAGGTCCCCTGACAGAGGTAAGTAATCACCACCACCCACGACCCCATGCAACCAGAGGAGCTACAAGTACGTTGTCGGCCTTCAAGGTGGAGTTAGATGCACTTTTTGAGGTACCCATGTCGTTTTGACCTGGAAACATTGCACATCATCAGCCATAGACGAAACCTCATAGTAATGGAGTGCCACGTATCCAGGGTAGTGTTGATGGTATTGTAGTCAATACCATCCATTGAGTAAATTACCGATTAGAACATTCGACGCCAAGTAACTGGTCAAACAGTTCTTTATGATAAATGCGGTAGAGAACGCGCAGCAAGGAGACGTCTCTACGCAAAGCCAAAGTGACAAATCATTAAGTCCCTAATGATTCGAACACAAACATTTCACCAACGGTAAATTGAACACTCAACCACAGTGTACACTCCCTGTTCCATTGTACCCAGATACCGTCAACTAAAACTCCACTAACTTATAGCTCTCATAATAAATCAGTTTTAATTGAAATATGACACAAATTCAGAGATTTTATTTGCAGTTTATCTAATTGCTGTTCTAATTCCGCCAAAGTGTTGGCGAGGCGCCAATCTTTTAGACCGCCATAGATTTCAGATGCCGAGATAACTTTGATATAAACGTGCATTCAATGCTCGTACGAACGTTAGTTAGTTAGTCTTTACTTAGTTTAAATTGGTGGATGTTTTTCAGTATGTATGAGATCGTAGTGTTTGGTGGTTCATTCCGTGTGGCTATCCCGCGAGGGATACAGCGTGAAGTTTAGTATATATTGTTTAAACTTATATATGTATAGAGGCAAATAGTGGTGCAGGAGCACGTGCGACTGTATATGCGACAAGTTGTGAGTTCCATACCGACTATAGGAAATAAAATATTTAACACATATTTTTTTACTCCCTCTGGTATCGAAGTAAAGCGCGGCGTTGAGTTTTACCACTCCATCCTCTATGCCTCAAGAATTCAGTAGAAACTGGGGAATGAAAGTATCGTAATGGAGTGCCTTAATACTAGGTTCCCCCTTCTTACCTTTTTAAGTGCTGGGTACAGCGTGAAGCTAAAAAAGGAAAAAATATATGTGCTTTTCTTAGGTTGAAATGCAACTATTCAATAAAATCCATAAAACTACATTTGACCCACTTGTAATAATTAGGTCGTCGTAAAACTTGAGAATTATACGTAGTTTAGGTTACAAAACAATAATATAATATCTAACGATAGAACCAGGACTTTAATAGTAGAAATTGTGGAAATACATACAAAGGTTCTGAACCTGTGTTCAGTAAATATATAACCATATAACCACGTGCGTAGTGGGAAATTTTGTTTTTAACGTCAAGCCGAATCCCGAACACAGTTGGTTAGGCAGAGGGAATCTAGTGTTAAGACTCCACCACGACGGTAATCTTTTAATAGTTTAATAAAAATTAATATGTTTAAAAAAAATATTTTTCTTACCTACGTCTAGAGAGTGCTTACTCAACCGTATGTATACTATTAATATTTTTTCAAAAATAATAATGTTGTATTTAGAAATAATAATAGTGTTTTCATGGTTACTTCGGGCACTTTGAATGAGAGATGTATAAGAAGCCTGAGGTGAAACCAAGTGTACTCGTATATATAGAGTATGTACATATATATTTATATTCAAATACAAATTCGCCTATAATAATTACAAAGTAAATCATCCAAGAAAAAAATATTCGATAACTAATGTAACCAACCATTCATTATGTTTTTCTTTGCATTATATCTAATGTTCTCCCTTGAGAGTGCCTTGTGACCATGTGCGGGAAATTATGTCGGAAATATACATATTATTTATATGTATATTTATATTATACCATAAGATTAACGATATAAGCTATTATGGTGCAGTGGGACAGCAAGAGGTCTGATTTAAAAAGTGATGGTTGCCAATTTGAAACAGGTTCCGTATCTCAATAAAACATTGGGCCCTTACAAAATATTTTAATTTATACAAATAAATTTAAAATTCTTTTGTCTGATCATTTTGGCAAAATATACGACGACGTACACCTATTAATACATAGTTGCATTTTGAAGTGAATAAGGTCTGGTCCTCTAAAGCCACGTCAGTGATTCCTTCATACATATTCA
Source organism: Heliconius hermathena (assembly GCA_013403705.1). Lineage (NCBI taxonomy): Eukaryota > Metazoa > Arthropoda > Insecta > Lepidoptera > Nymphalidae > Heliconius > Heliconius hermathena. Next base: position 22,215 of record JAAIXJ010001710.1, read on the forward strand.
ATATTGTACTCGAGTTTGTTCATATGTATGTTAAGTAAGTTAAGCGGCTATATGCCTTGAATATGGTGATTTTACATAGTGGTATGTTTGACGAGAGGATGGTGAGTTAAAATGTTAAAATCTATTTTAATGTATAATTTAGATGTAGCTGTTGCTTTTATTTACCAACTCAGTTCGCCAGGCCAGTCGCGGCTCAGGAGCATAAGAGTGCGACTGTGAACGTGACAGGTTATGTGTTCGATTTCCACTCAGGCGGATGACGTATTTAATACTTTTATTTACTAGCACTGGTAATGAGGAATACGGTGTTGAATTCCGCTACTGAACATCTTCGGAAGAAAATCATCTTCATCACGGAAGTGTCTTATTGGGAGTAGAGTGTATTAACACTGCGTTCCCAGGTTCCCTTTGCTGACTCTTCTATTTGCAGGATACAGCGTGAAGCTTTTAAAAAAACTATAATTAATCTAATTTGACATGACAATAAGTGGCGATAAGTCCCGCCACTTAACACACAATGTTTTTTAGAAAGAGCCAAAAGTGAGGCTTAAAGAAAAAATATACAATATGATTGCTTGGTTTTTTTAGACAAAATAATGTGTTAGGTTCCGTTAACTTCACGTTATATGCCGCATGTAGCAGGATAAGCAGAGGGAATCTGATTCTAAGATATTCAGTTCCTTAATTCCGGTCCTTAATGTTTGAGACCTTGTGTGCTGCGTGGCGGAACTCAACGCCACGCTTTGTCTTATTACTAGAGTGAAAACACTTCATTTTACCGAGTAGCAATCTAATACACAACGTTGTCGACCCAAATACTGTGCCTTGATACAGATGTATCTCGCATGTTACTAAATTTAGAGACATTAAGTGTTAAGTGGTGGAACTGCCACTACCGTTACCGTTGTCTTATTACCAGAGTGTGGCAATGAAGCTAATTCATTTCTTCGAACGGAAACTGAACCCACCCCTGTCGCGTTTACAGACAGAAATTTATTAAGTATTGAATAGCGGAACATAACGCCACCTTTTGTCTTTATGCAAGAGCAAGAAAAAGAAAATAATTAATTCCCCAGAGGCCCGACGTGGCGCATGGCACAAAGTGTGACTGTAAAATCGACTGGTTGTGGGTTCGATTCTCACTCGAAGAGATGAAACATTTATTTAAATTTATATTTCCATTTCTTCTTCGAGGGAAAGCGTGGTATTGAATTCCTCCACTCAACATGCCATGTCTCCAGAAGTCGAGAGAAAGTAGGGAACAGAGTGTCTTAACACTAGGTTCCTGCTGCCTAACCTGCTGTGCGCGGGATATAGCGTGAAGCTGATTAATAGGAACAGAGCTGAAAACTGTCACAATTACAGCCAGAATTTACTTTAACTATTTCAATAATAATATATACAAAGAAATACAACAGCAAATGATAATTAAACATTTTACAGAAATTGGATTGTTAAATGTTTCACATTAATTCTACAGTTCGAGAACTTTAGGATGCTCCAGGGAGCTTTGTTTGAGTAGTATACGTTGAAATTTTAAGTAAAGCTTCGGGCTTTTTGTATCGAGAAAACATTGTATTACTCATGTTTACTTTGTTTTTTTTTTTTTTAGTTTTACGTATTTCCTACATATACCATATCTAGCAATTTCATAGTCATAATAATATTTTACCCAACACCTATAAAGTTCAAGAGAAATGCTATGTTTTTAGCGCGTATGTATGTATGTCCGATCTTTTGTTCCATTGTAACTATTAAACCAGTGAAGGATTTTGATAAATGGTACGTCGTTGGATTTGTCTTGATGCAAATTTAGTTTTTGATGTCGGGTTTTTTGTTCTGTTTATAATTATTTTAGCTTCTCTTTTTTAGCTTTAGTCTATATCCCGCATATAGCTGGGTAGGCAAAAGAAAGCTAGTGTTAAGACACTTCCCCACTTTCCGCCCAAACTCTGTTTTTAATGGCGAGCTCACGTCACGAACGTCACGCTTTGTCTTCTTACCAGAGCGAGAAAATGTAAATTAAAATAATTCATAAACTTGTATGGGAATCGAACTCGCAACCCTCGCATTCACAATAAAACACTGTGTCAAAATGTAACACACATTTTTATTATTATCAAGCTTAAATATCCAAAGATTGTAGTATCATTTACGTTTCAGTTTTAAGCTAACGTGCTTGAAACATTTTAGTAAATTTAATTTAAAGGGATATAAAATTATAACGAGTCCATTCCGCTCGTAATTAGATGTTCGCAACTATTCTAATTAGCTCGGGCTGGTCTGCAAGTTGGAATGGAATGTTGTAAGTATATATATTTTAATAGGAATATTAAGAAAACCGATCAAATGCGAGTTTGACTTGCATTCCGAGGGTCCCGTAGCAATTTCAGAATTGTCAGTCAACAGGAAGTAAGTACCTACAACTTATAGAAGTTGATAAACTAAAGTCTGTAAGTATATACACTCATTCTGAGTGAAATTAACTACAAATAAAAGTTGTAATGCATTTTTTCTATGAAATACCTATAAGTTTTGACGTTTCGTACCAAATTTCATCATTATAGATCCTCAGGAGGGTACCCTATAGGTTTTAATGACGCGGAAACTTCATACAAAATGCAGCTTTTGATCGCGATTAATCAGAAGTTTGATTTTTACAGTTCTTCAAGGGACAGATCTAAATAACTCATATGAATTTCTCCTTGACATCCACGCAATCTCTATATAACTGCTCTTGACAGACCGACAACAAAGTGATCTTATAAGGGTTCCGGTTTTTTTCTTTAGTGAGGTACGGAACCCTTACACAGCAGGGTAGAAAGAGGGAACCTGGTATTAAGACAGTCCGAAGTAATTAAAATAATTCTTTTCCTCGAGGAAAAAAAGAGGGAACAAAATCCACAACGTTCGCGTATACAGTCATACGCTGTGCTGCTTAAAAATATTTGGCTTCGTGTTCTTCTAAAACCTTGAAAATAATATACAGAAAACGGAAAATAAAGTGAAATCAATCTCTAAGAGATCTTTCTATATCCCTATTAAGTCACGAACAAACAGTATTAATATAATTCTAAGTACTAAGTAATTAAGTACAAAAACAAACAATCTAAACCTACCTTCATACATTATGTTTCCATTAAGCCTAATGCTGCGATTACGTGATTGTTACAAGTTGATTTGACCGACATTAAAAAGAAGAAATAAATACGAGGTCAGTAGTGGCGCAGTGCTACAAACGTTCGACTGTAAACGCGACAGGTTGTGGGTTTGACTCCCATTAGAGGTAATGAAGTATACATTATTTTTATATCCTGCCTCTGGTAAAGAAGCAAAGCGCAGTAGTTCTGCCACTCAACACACAATGCTTCCAGAATTCAGTAAAAAATGGAGAGCGGAGTATCTTAACTTATCTGATACAAGCTAAATACAGCGTGAAGCTGAAAAAATATCTATGTATCAAATTCAGGCGGACAATGGTAGAGTTGATAAACATAAACTAATTATAAGCTTATAAAATGAAGTTTCCTATACTTACTATACGCTCTCATGTAAGTACATGCATAACGAAGTCTCAACTGTATCAAAGTTTGTAAATTCCGTAATTTTCACATAATACTTACACGTGTAAAAGTATAAGGGTTTTAGGGAACTAATTTGTAATATGATAAATGTTTATTAAAGTAGATGTTTTCATCGTTTGAAATGTTTTAATAAATATTTCATGTGATTAAAACAACGCAACGATTTTTGACTCTCTGGTTACGCGGAAAGTGCAGCGTTGAATTCCGACACTCACACGCACTGCTTCCAGAATTCGGCGGAAAACGGGGTACTATCTCAATGTTTACGTAGTATCTTAACACTAGGTTCCCAGATGTTTTCCGCATATTCTGCTGTATGCGGGATACAATCATCGTAAAGCTAAAAAGAATTAAAAAAGTAGATAAGCAAGGTATTGTGTAGGTTTAGCTTCACGCTGTATCCCTCATTTAGCGGGATTGGCAGAGGGAACCCAGTATTAATCCACTCCGTTTCACACGCACCGTCTATTATTTATAGCATTAATCAACATTCAAGCATTTTTTTTACCAGCTTCACGCTGTATCCTGCACACAGCAGAGGGAACTTAGTGTTAAGACACTGCGTTCCCCACTACTTAAAAATACTTATTTAGAAAACGTATAAAAATTTGAACGTAGCGGGAACCTGACTCTCCTGGTTGGTTTCCAGGTATTTTTCTTTCCTAAGCGTGGATTAACATTTTAAAAAATGTTAAATATTAATCAACTTCTCTTTTTTTTTATTTTACAGTTTGGAATGAGGTCGTCGTTGCGCAATGCCACGGCGTCTGTTTTTAAGCACGTCGTTTGTAGGTTCCATTCTTACGCAGAGAATTTTTTACTACTAGCGACCTTTCTTTTTGTTTTCTCATCTAAATTACTTTAGGCATATAATAACATTATAACCCTTTATACAATTTAAAGACAATAATATGTTTATGTTGAAAAGTATAAATTTTCAAAACCCAAGTGTTCTTATCTAACACTAGCGAAAATCTATCCTCAAATAGATTACATTCCGCCGTCGTCAGACTCACGGGTAATTGGATTGGCCTGAGACGTGATTGCGGCACTGCGCCACGTGGCGGCGGCGGCGGCGGCCGAGATTGGAAAATTATGAATTAGATGTTTATTTATTTATTTTTCTCTATATTTTTTATTATTTTAAGGCCGTCGTGGCATAGTAGGTGGTTGTAATTGGGGTGGTTGTGGGTTTGATGCTTACTCGAGGAATGACAATATTGAAATTATTTTCATTTCTACGCTCTAGCAAAACATGATTTGCTTATTTTTTGCAGCAGAGTAGGCAAAGGTAGCCTAGGAAACTAATATAAATACCAGTCGCATACCGCCAGTCGTGGCGCAGGGGCACAAAGTGTGACTGCAAAACCGACTGGTTGTGGGTTCGACCCCACTCGAGGAGATGAAATATTTACTTAAATTTATATTTCCATTTCTTCGCTCTGGTGTCGAGGCAAAGTGCGGCGTTGAGTTCTACCACTCAACACGCAATGCCTCCAGATTTCGGCAGAAACTGGGGAACGGAGTGTCTTAACACTAAATTCCCTCTGCCTACCCCGCTGTGTGGAATACAGCGTGATACTGAGTTTTTTTGAATAAAAAGAATTAGGCGAAGCCTCCAGGGGGGCTTAGTAATAAAAAAAATAATATGTAACGCTTGATCTAAATAAAATCAAACCAAAATCCCGCGTGTAGAGTCACACACTGTCACACTACCTACTGTGTTATAATATCGTAAAATTTAACAAATATTAGTAATTTACGCTGTTTAAATACATGTACCAACACCGTTCCTAATGAACGTCAATATATTTATTATAATGTCAGTTTAGTTTGTTAGCAGAATGTAATCAGCTTTACTTTTTGCTTTGTGTTTTATACTCTATTATCGCTACTTCCTTTAAAAGGTTAAATTAATTATTTTGAAATAAAAAAAGATATCACAGCCCAATAAAACATCGTCTAATTTTAAGTGTTTTTTTTTTCTATTTTCTCTTTTACAGAGCTAACAATCATCGTGTCCTCGGATGATGTGCAGCTTCGCCGAAACGGTCTTTAAAGTAAATATATATAATAACAGTGAAATTAGTATAAAATTTATGTTCTCATTTTGGGAACAAAAATGCGGCGTTGAGTACCGCCACTAAAGCACAATGTATTATAATTATTTCGGCCTAACTTACTGTTTAAAAGATGTCTGAAGCTAAAAATACAATTATAACGCTACGATTAGCCTTTAGCCAATCGTGGCGCAGGGACGCAAGCGTACGACTTAAGTGCGATAGGTTGTAGATTCGATTCCCGTTCATGGAAATGAAATATATTCCTTGAAGCGTTGAGTTCCGAATAAATTGTTCGGAGTTAATGGAGATGTCTTAATGGAGGTTCCTAACTTCTCACGTCCTACCCCGCTATCAGCGTGAAGCAAAGAAAAATATCGATATCAGTATCACAACCTTTTTTGTATCTATTCTTTTTATTTATTTTTGTATCTATTTGTATTTATAAGTATAATATCTATTTTCTTTCACCATAATTTTACCTTTATTAAGACCTCAATCTTTCGTTATTTCCTTAGAATTTAATTTTAATAAGCACAGCGCTTTGTCTAAAGCTAATATAATGAGACTGGCGAAACAATAACTTAAATATAAATCTCACAAATGGTGTTCTATTGTAATAATCTTATTTAATAATAACATTGCAGATTCGCTGGCACCTTTTACTGTTTTATAAAAAATCTACTTATATTATAATATTGTTTTATTCTACAACAGACTTGAATTTGAACTTTATTTTTATAAAAACCATATTTAAAAAATACAATGTCTCAATAATGGAGCGAAAACTGGGGATCTGAGTATCTTAATACTAGGTTCCCCCTCCCTATCCTGCCATTTGGTTATATATAATTATAAAACCAGGCAAACGAGTTTGTTGGTTACCTGATATTTAGCAATTACCGCTACACATAAACATTGTCATTACCAAAGGAATCATCAAAGGTTCGCTGACTTTTAAGGATTTTTTCATACACCCCTTGAAAAGTCCAATTTAATAATTATGTTAATAAAATACGATCTGGTATACCAGGTAGTTCAACTGACCCAGGAACTCAGTTAGTGAGGGGGATATTGCTTTCGTTGATGTACAGAACACTCCATATTATACAGCCGATAAAGTACGCAAAGATAGATAGCTATATAGAACGATCCAAATTGTGCTATAAACGAAATGCAGTGAGAAATAATAAACATACTCCAAAAATTGTGGTATAGCGTTTTAATATGTGTTTTTAGTTCCCGACTGCTATGGAAGGGTTATGTTTTTCGCGCGTATCTTGTATGTATGTAATATTCTTTATTACCTCACATCTCCAGAACCGCTGAACAGATTTACATAATTGAGGTATCGTTCGATTCGTATTTGCAGCCCAAGTGTTCTTAGATAGGTGACGTTAAAAAAATCAATCATGGCGGCTGTGGGACGCCATTGGACTTAGTGAAAAAAATTATTTTCGTTTCGAATATGGGTATCAAATTCAAGAGCTTAATACGAGGATTTCAAGAAGGTATTATATATCATGATTATCATTACCATAATGAATCCTAACAAAAAAGTGAAAAATAAAAAAATATTTATAAAAACAAAAACCCCGACTGCATAAAACTAAAAAGAAAATAAACAAGCCCAATAGTTTATTAGGATTAACAGTCGGGACCTATAAGTAATTCTTCAATCAATAAAATCTTTACCAGGAACCCCGCATAATTTAAAGAGGTCCCGACTGTTAATCCTAATAAACTATTGGGCTTGTTTATTTTCTTTTTAGTTTTATGCAGTCGGGGTTTTTGTTTTTATAAATATTTTTTTTATTTCAAATATCTTTTAAATATTGTGGTAAGTTCCAAACATTATATTGAATACGCGATGTCTGGAGAAATTTTGGGAAGTGTTGAGAACGCAATATCTTAACACTACGTTCCCTCTGCTTACCCTGCTTTATGCGGAATAGAGCTTCGAAAACTAAAAAAAATATTATAAAATCATTGAAATAATAATTTAAGGATTTGAACTAGAACGAAGCCATAAATAAAAGTCAGTATGTAAATATTTTTAGTACAGCCACATAAAATATCTTGAGAATAGATATCAAGTTAATATCTACGTTTACGTTTATATCGTGCCATATGATACCTTGTCGCTTAACGACCACTCGTTTCCCTTGCAAGGTAAGTGCTGTTATTTATTTAGAAAATATTATGATATACTTGAGGCCTTAGTGGTGACTTGTAGGACCTTATTTGACTATAAACGTTGTTAAGAGTTCAAATCCACAATGGGAGTTGATTATATTTTAAATTATTTTTATTTATTCGGTCAGGCAAGAGCGTGGCGTTGAATTCCGCCTCTAAACACGCAATGTCTTAAAAATTCGGTGAAAAGTGGACGTTTTCCACTTTTACACTAACGTCAACTCCTTCGAATTGATATTAGTGTAAAAGACGCTACGTTGAGTGTCACGATACTAGATTCCCTCTGCCTATCAAAGATATGCGGGAAACGTCTTGAAACTGCTAATAAATGGTATAGTTTAATTTAGTTAAATTTGCATAAGATATAGAAATGTTATTTATTGAAGAGCTTAGATGTAACGTAACCGTCTGATTGATAGGCGTGTGCTCTCGTATCAATCTATTGCACTTCCATGTACAATGTACAGTGTGTACAGCATTCATTGTAGGGATTGGATGTCTGAGGAAAATTTTGTTAATATTTAAATGTATATCTTTACTTAATATTAGAAAGCTCAATAATTTGTTAGGTTGAGCGTGTTAATCTCAGGACCGCCCAAGGGCGAGTCAGATTAGCGCATAAAGGGTTTCGTAAAATAATCACGTTTGTTGGGAGCCCCTATTGTTGCCGTTATCAACCGAGCACAAAAAAACATCGTCGTTTGAATCATGAAGATTTTTTTTATATTATGATCAAAATGACAAAACGCTACAAATCCACTGTCATCAATAATTGAAAATCACAATAAATAAACAAAATTATTATTGTATAGTAAATTAATCATATAATTATACCAAAACATATTTATTGATACTTCCCACGTTCGAGCATATTTGTTTTTGCGTAATTTAAACTATCCTGCCATTAATTACAGTGGATAAATAGCTGAAATGCCTCTCTAACGAAAACAATACGCAAATTATCTGTTGTTAACCCGCCGGGATTATGGTAAAAAACATTACATCGAGTATGTGGTGGGGTATGATATACCTCAAAGCCAAAAATACTTATATGTTATTGTTGTTGTTATTAAATTTATGTCAAATTGCTATTTCAGTTTCAGTTATTTCTTCAGTAACTATTTGTACAGAATACCTTTGTATTGAGAGTAAATTCTGAGTTATGTTAGTTTAGGATTTCTGATATCTAAACGGTTTCGCAGATTTCAATTAATATTGTTTTAAATTATTATGTGGTTTAAAGCGCTTTTGCAGGTACTATAGTAAATTGAAGTACGTGGAGGCCGCCGATGACGTTGTATGGCAGCCGTATCGTGGGTTCGATTTCAATTTCAAGTAATTAAATATTATATATTTTAATTTCCTGGTGATGAGTTTCGCCACTCAAAACGCAATGCCTCCAGAATTTGGCGGAAAGAGAGAAAGGGATATGTCTTAAGGTGAACGGAGTGTCTTAATACGTATAAGAATATTTGCTAAAATAGTATTTTACTTTAGTTACTGATTTTGATGAACCTTTTCGTAGATTTCGAGAAAATGTGACTTATTTATATATATCATAATAAAAAGAAAAAAAGTAGGAAAAATTATATTTACATTTGTAGCTAAAAAACTGAAACTCGAAAAATAAATTGTTTTAATGTCAATTAAGTCGTAAGACATTTTCTAAACATGTCAGATTGTCTCACAGTTTTTATTTTGTATGAAATGTTCAACCAGCGTTTTGGTATTAAAAATACCTTTCGATACCATTAGCGTCGTGCGACTGTAAGCGCGACAGATTGTAGGTTCAATTCTCACTCAATGAAATATTTAATACTTTAATTTTTATCGCTCTGGTAAAGAGGCGAAGTGCGGCGGCGAGTTCCGCTCCGGGACTGTATCCCGTGATGCTAAGAGAAAAAAATTGAGACAGAAAATACATACTAAAAATGCTCTTGATTCTTATGAATGTTAACTTGAATATAGAGAAAAAAATATATGTCACTTCAAGGTTTTTTTTTTTCAAAGTTTCGCAACAAACAACAAATAGCGTCAATACAATAACCAACACTAATAAATTATCTAAGAAAAATATTGAAGCAAAAAAAAATATACGACTGAAGAAGAAAAACAAAATACGTTATAAGATCGATATAGTCTTAAGTTATAAGCTTAAGCGATATTTTAAGATAGTTTTTGTAAGTTTTGTCCCGCATAGAAAAGTGGGCAGCAAAAATCTAATGTAAACATATTCTGTTCTCCATTTGCCACATGAGTTCAATATATTGTGTGTGAAGTGGCAGAGTATAACGCTGCACTTTTGTACCAATTACGCCTCGAGGTTTCACCCGCGTTAATTAGAGGACAGTATATTAGAAAACCATTTTTAAAACATTACGCTATGATCCCTAAGAGTACATATAATATAAAATTACACGGAGAGTTACGAATAAAAGAACGCAAGGCAAATATATTAGTAAGACTCGCGGTCCTATAAAATATAGATATACCTAAATATATAATATTATGGATTGGCATATTGTAANATTTTATTTATTTATTTATTTTTAACTTATCCTCAAGGTACATACTGTTACAATATGGTGTTGAAGATTTTTTCTAGACATTTTAAAGGGGAATAATTTCGTAAACTTTCACTGTTAATGCAGCACAGTGAAGGAAAGCTCTCAAAAAATACATATTTCCCCATTTTTGCAACATTTTGCTGCTCCACTCCCATTAGTCATAGCATAATGTTATATATGTAATGTAGCCTTTCTCGCTATGGGCTTTTCAATACGTAAATATTTTTTCAAATCGAACCCGTAGTTTACGATTAGCTTTAGATTGGATAGATAGATTGGTATAGATTTTAAATTATTTACTCTGTTCCGTCTCTTAACATAAAATGCCTCATGAATTCGGCGGAAGGTGGGAAACAAAATTTTTACTGAGATCGAATTATCACTAAGTTCCGTCTGCCTGCCCTGCTCTTTAGCATACAGCGTGAAGTAAAAATATTCAGAATTTTAGACTCAATTTTTATCTACAAAAAAATCAGCTTCACGCTGTATCCCGCACAAAGCAGGGTAGGCAGAGGGATTTATTTTGGACAATGAAAATCATTTTCGCTGCGATTTTGATTGATTGTTCTCTTCCGGCAACCGAAAACTAATAGTTTCCTCTTTTATACAGCGTCAACAAGTTTATAAACTGTGTTTTGTATTATTTAGTGCCCAGTCGTGGCGCAGAGGCCCAAGAGTGTGATTGTAAACGTAACGGGTCATGTGTTCGATTCCTACGCGAGGAAATGAAATATTCAAAATTTTCATTTCCTCGCTGTGAGCTCCACCACTCAATATACATTGGCAAAAATTGGGAAACAGAAATTTCTTAATGAGAACAGTGTCTTAACACTAAGTTCCCATGTTCCCTCTGCCTACTCCGTTTTGTGCCTTTTATGTGATAGATTACACAAGTAAAGTTATAATCCACCTCTATAAAGTAACTTAAGACACTAATGAACTTACCCATCCTTTTTGGGAATGTTTTAAGGATATTATATTATACTCGGTACTTCACTTATATTACGCGCGATTAAGATATAAGAGTGACGCTAACATCGTAGCGCAGTAGATCTTTTACGAAGTAAAAATTTCATAAGTTTTAAGCTTGTATTCTTAAATTATAATTGTAAGTGAGGCTAGTAGTGGCGCAGGAGCACAAAAGTGCGATTATAAACGCGAGAGGTTGTGGGTTTGACTCCCATTTGAGGAATTGAAATCTGTAATATTTACTTTTTTCGCTCTGGTAACGAGGCAAGGTGCGGCGCTAGGTGCCACACACAACACGCAATGCCTCGAAAATATAGCGGAAAGTGGGGAAGAGGTTGTCTTAACACTTTCCCAGATTCCCTCTGCCTACCTTGCTAGGTGCGGGATTAAATATAATTTAATTTAGTACAAAATACAGTTTAGTCAACACTCTATCAACAAAAATAAGCTTAAACACTTAACGCTTTCAAAGCGTTCGAATAGGCGATTTATGTTTGAATAGAATCTAGAATGGCTAGAAATATTACAATGAACAGCTTTCAGCGCAAAGCACGGTCGATGTATCGCTGAGCTTTGGCGCTTAAAATTATATAGTGATCTAGTTTAAAATTGATATAATAGTTTATTCCTGGTGAATGTGGGGTTGGAATCCATTTACAATTACTACATTTTAAGAGTAATGCTTGAATATAGGAACTATTAAGGTTCACATTTTTAGGGTTATTTATTTGATGTTAGGCCATCGCTAGTAAGTATAGCTAGGTAGGCAGAGTGAACATAGTGCTAAGACATTACTTTCTCCGAGCAACATCTGATTTTTATTTTGAAGACATTAAATGTTGACTGGCGCAATTCACGCCATGTTTTGTTATTTTACCATAGCCAAATACAAATAATCCATTCTCTGATTGGAAATCGAACCCACAACCGTCTCGTTTACAGTTAGCCTGTAACACCGTGCCACAAAGGCAGAAAATGTCTTCATAATAATTATGTAAAAGCATGGTGTTGTACAACGTCAGTTTCAAACAATGTTTTATGAAGTAAAAACTAAAACTACCCACACTACACGAGAAGATGCATATATAAACGTATTTCAAAGTAAATACTTTTAAAGAACAAATGTGACAAGTTATCGGTCTAACGAGTATTTACGACGCATTGGCACTGCGGTGTATGAAGCAAAGATGAATTATTGCTATTGCGTTTTCTTATATTAATATAAGTCGAGACCAGTGTAGCGCAAGACGTCTGGTTGTGAAGGTGATGGTTATAGGTCCAATTGTCACACGAAGAATCGCTCTGGAAAGACGAGAGAGAGAGGTTGAACGAAATATCTTAGCACTAGCTCTGTTGTACCTACCCCGATATATACGATAGAGCGCGAAACTGAAAAAATGCAATTCCTTGTCCAAGACTAATATTTCTAAACTATTAGTAAATGGAATATTATGATTTATTTATTAGGAACTATTATAATACTATATATTTTAACGTTAAACATTAAAGTTAAACATTTAATATATATAGAAATCGAACCTGCTACCGAAATAATCAAAGCTGCTAACAACTAAACTACCAGTCCACAGACTTTAAATAAATACTTCATATTCTCCACTTTTTGTTTATTTATAGAGGCATTATGTGTTTAGTGGAATTCAATGCCGGCCTTCATCTTACCAAATCTTCAAAATGAAATATGTAAGATTTATAGAATTTGTATAAGAAATGAACGTCGCGAGATCTGAACCCGCGTCTCTTGTAAACCGTGTAAGCACTCTTCCTTATCAAGCTGCGTTATAATTCTTATATTCTACACTACAACTTATTTGTGTTGTTAATATACCTGTAGGATTATTTTTATATTTCGAGGTCACCGTGGCGCAAGAGGCACAAGAGCGCGACAGTAAACGTGACGGTTGTGAGTTCGATTCCCACTTAAGGATATGAAAAAAATAATATTTTCATTTCCTCGCTCTGATAACAAGGCAAAGCGCGGCGTTGAATTCCACTTAATACAAAATACTTTGAGGTGGAAAGTATCTTAATGGAAACGAAGTGACGTAACACTAGGTTCCCAGTGTCTCAAAGCTACCTAAAGATAATTGCTTGGAACGACTCTTTGAGATTGGTTTTCTCTTACGTATATATACAACACGTACATATCTCTTATATGTACTTACGTCCATATCTCTTATAAGTAGCTCATTAAACATTTTTCTCCACCTGAGCGACAATCGAACCCACAACCATTCAATTTACAATCACACACTGTGCCATAAGTTAAACAATTACATAATAAATTTTTCATCCACCAAACAATATAATAGCACATCCATTAATAACTCGTACTAACGTATAGCGGTGAACATTTGTCAAATATTCGGGGCAATCCATCTTGTAACCTTCGAGTACGTAAAGCTTTTGAACCTTCTAAGTGAAGCTTCTTATTAACATGTTATTATTATCTATTATAATATTTTTATAAAAACTATTCTTACATAAGGACAATTTATTCTGTTTCTAGCATTCTACTCTAAAGCTGAGTTACATCACTCCTATTAAGACACTCCGTTCTTCACTTTCCGCTGAATTCTGAAGGCATTGCGTGTTTAGTGGCGGTACTGAATATTGCATTCTGCCTTGTTACTAAATCGAGGAAATGAAAATATTAAATATTTAATTTCCCCGCATGGAAATCGAACTCACAACCTGTCGTGTTCACAGTCGCACGCATGTACCGTCGCGCCACAACTGGCCCCAATTAATACATACATTTTAAATAAATTATCTGTGTGTAAAATATTCTACTCTGAAATAATTGCGCTTGATTTATAAACGCTTTCCGGTTAGTTCGTATCTGAAAATTCAATTAGCGTTACTGCCAATTAACTATTAATAAATTAATTTCATATTATAAATATTTTTTTTATTTTATATTAAATTTTTTTCATTTTATATTAAATATGCTAAATTTCATATGGTGAAGCCGTCGTAGTCGTGGGCTTGATTATGTTTGTGTTTGTAAACGCGGCGGTTGTGGATTCGATACCCACTCAACGAATTATAATTAATTTCTTGCTGTTTTAACAAGATTGATGAGTTAAGTTTCGCTAATCTATACGCATTTGCTAAAAAAACGATAAATAAATAAATAAAAATAAAAATATTATATTAAATGAATGAACAAGTCGGAATCACGTAGAAAAAATTCTGTACAATCTATAAAAGCAGCAAAAAAATAATGTCTGTTGAATGGGAGTCCCGGTTTATCGGATACTGTCTAGTGACAGACGGACCGACTGACAGACAGACGGACTGATGAACAGTGGAGTCCTTGTAATAAGGTCCCGTTTTATCCTTTAATCTGAGTGATTATTATTTATTGCAATTCTTTGCCTTTACCTTTATAAATTCTAGATATATATCAATATATAAAATTAAAAACAAATTGGATGCGGAGAAGAGTCTTTACACTAGATCCTTCAACCTAACATATTACATGCGAGATTAAGCGCGCCGCCGAAACCAACATAATAATTATATTGACATTAAAATTAACACAAAGTTAACTTTTAAACTCAATTATTCAACATTTTACAAAACACCGAGGACTATTCGCTCAAATACCTTCGATGTCCAAACAATGTACTACACTTACTTGTTTCAGCGCTCCGCACCGAGTTGCACACCACAAGCCGTACTGAACACAACATGCGCTGTGAAGCTTTGCGGTCGAACTTGTATTGGAATGCGTATCTCAGTATTGGTTACTCGATTGTTACGTCATAATATGGTAGGCGTGTTTTTCTTTGTTTGTGTTTGAAGGTATCTATCAGGTACTTGTGGTTTTTTGGTGAGATCGTTAATGTGTGATAGAGGAGAAAGGGTATTATGGGTTGGGTATTATGGCTTTAAAATTATATTTTTTGGCGTCTCGATGGATCCTGCACATATCAAGGTAGGCAGAAAGTACTTGGGAATGTAGAATTCTTAGCACTAAGGAACGGCCGAATTCCGACAAATTCTGAAGGTACTGCATGCTAATTAGTGGAACTTAACACCTCGTTACTAGAACGGGGGAATGAAAATGAAGAATAAATGGGTTGCTTATAAAATATTGTTTTTTAGCTTCACGATGGATCCCGCACATATCAGGGTAGGGAAATAACGTGTGAGCCTAGTGGTAAGAAATTTCGTTCCCATTAATGTATAATACTTCCATCCTAAACTTTGAATTCTGAAGGTACCACTTGTTAATACGCGGGACTCAAAGTCACGCGAGTTGCGTGTCGAGTAGTGGTACTATGAACTCAATACTGCTTATTATGTTATTAGAACAAGAAAAATTAAACATTGAGATACAGATAATATTTAATCCTCCTTTTAGCCTCGAGACAATACTTATAAGATCTTGATAAATACTCGTATAATAATTAAAGAGGCTGAGAGCATAAATCAGATGCGTATAATTAGGTTTTTTTTTCATATCTATGAAATTCTCATTGTATTACGTATATACGTAGCAGGATAGGCAGAAGTAACCTAGTGTTAAGACTCGGCTGTTAAGTGGCTAAATTCAAAGCCGCACTTTGTCTTGTTAGCAGGTCATAATTCATTTTCCCTTGGAACAATGAATTATTTAAAGTTTTTTCACTATAGTGAGATCGCAGCGTTGAATTTCGTCTCGTTTTCTAAAATTGGGAAGAAAATAGGAAATTGAGCGGTTTAACTCTTGGTTTCCTTTGCCTGTCCTGCTATATGCGGGATATGCATGGTGAAGGGTAAAAAAAATATATATTCTACTATATGAAACATTTTAAATTCATTTGAAGTTCAGTGAACGATTGTGCAAACACTTAGAGTGTAATTAATTTGGATTTCGTTTGCAAAAGGAAAACAAGACATACGGCAAAACTGTGATTCCCAAATTTTAATATAGACAAATTTTAATATAATATGTCTTTGTGAATGGCGAAATATAACGCCGCGGTTTTTCTTATTAGTCATGGCGTAGGGGAACAAGCGTAAAGGCGACAGGTTGTGGGTTTGATTCCCACTCCGGGAAATTATTATTTTTAATTTTTTCACTCTGGTAATGAGTTAAAGTGCGGCATTGGACATCGGAACTGAGTGTCTTAACATTAGGTTCCCTCTGCCTACCCTGATATGTGCGCGAAAAAAAAAAAGTTTTCCACATATAATATTTATATAACTTTCACGATTTTACAAGAATTCTAGTCTATCCTAAATGAGTCAGTTATATATTTGAGAAACGCTGCCTTTGCAACGATGAAGCAGACTTACAACACTGTGCTGAAATTTAATTTATTTACCTTTCGAATGTAGTGCTTGAACATTTTTTTTTTGGTTTTGTTTTTGTTTTATTTCTAAATGTTACTGAACTGATGCTGTCGTTATATATTTGACTGAAAATCCTTTAACGTCGGTAAAAAATAACGAAATATATATCAGCTTCACGTTGTATCTCGCACACAGCAGGGTAGGGAAAGGGAACCTAATGTTAAGACACTCCGTTCCCCACTTTCTGCCTAATTTTGGAGGTATTGCATTTTTTAAGAAACATGGCGCAGGGGCAATAGCGTGCGACAGGTATGACTTCTATTCCCACTACTAATAATTATACTTAATACTTAATATTCACATTTTTCTCGCTATGATACTGAGGCAAAGCGCGCCGTTGAATTTTACTTTACTTAATGGAATGCCTTAAACCTGTTCTCTGTGCTCCTGCTATGAGATAAACAATATCATAAATAATGTTTTGATGCTAGGTTATCTCTGCCCGATATGTATGTGGAATAAAGCCTGAAGCAGAAAAAAATTCTAACATTATATGAAAAATAATATCTCAGAGCAAATTCAAGCTAGTATAATAGATTTTAATTTAGTTTCACGCCATATCCTGTTTATAGCACGGTGGATAGATGGAATTAAGATACTGTTTTTAACACTATTTTTTTAATAACATTTCATGTTGAGTTGCAAAACCCAACGCCACTATTTGCCTTGTTAATAGAGCAAGGAAATGAATATAATTCATTGATTCGATTGAAAACCGAACCTACGACCTTCGCATTGACTAGGTCAAACGATGCTTATAAGTACAACAAATAAAAAGTATTACCAATTAAATTTAAAACATATTTTTGCTCAAAATGACTTTAAGCATCCCTAAAGGCAAACGAGGTTTGAGCGTAATTTTATGCAAATTTTATGAATACGTTACTTAACCGCTTTATATAATATTATATTATATTATAACTAAGATGACTTCTTCTGAATATTAAATAATCTTGCTGTATTACAATCATTTTGTTAAGAAATTGTATTATTTTTGTAAAAATATTAAAGTGTCCGCGTTTATGTACTCATTAGTGGGATCGGTCGGAACCGCTTGAGATTATTTATTAAAAAATCAGTTTGAGTGTTTAGACATTGTGTGTAGAATGGCGGAACTCAACGCTGTGCTTTTGTGGGACTCGCACCCACGACCGTCGCGTTTACAGCCGCATGCTTGTACCCCTGTGCCATGACGGTCTCACTACTGATACCTACTACAGTCTCTTACATATATAGGATTTGAAGTCATTTCAATATCTATGTACGATACGTTCTTTTAACTTCACTAGTTTAACTCATACTTGTATAGCAGGATAGGGGAGGATGACCATTTTACGACATTACGTGTCTAATTTCTGCTCCTTTTTTGATATGATTTGTGCTCAGCGGCGCGACTCAATGTTTCTCCTATCAGAAAGGGAAAATGAAAATAATATGGATGAAATCATTCCCCAGCTGCCTCGCGTACAGGCAGATGTATTTCATGAGGTCGTCATGGCGCAAGGGCACAAGCGTACGAATGTAAACTCGACGTTTGTAGGTTCAATTCCCACATGCCATAAACTCACTCACTTGTCATACAAAAAAACCAAATTGTTTTTGTAGCCTATTATACATAACAGTAGAAACTGTGTTCTTGATCTATATAAGTATATTATAAAATAATCCCCAGCGATTGTTTTTGTTTGTTCGACCTGCATCAAAGGCAGACCTGAGGGTATATTGATAAATAATAGTTACAAAGCCTCAACGTACAAATCTTTTTTTGTGAAGACCGTATCTGAGGGAATATAAACAAGATGTTTACTTTTGGGCTTACTAGTGGAACAGTGTCTGGCCAAAAATGCAATAGTCATGGGCTTGATTACCATTTAGGAGGATTCAATTGAATTACTTTCATTATCTTCACTTAAAAATATAAAGCACGGCGTTAAGTTACGCCAATCCATACGCAATTTCTCAAATTCTGATAAAAGTAGTGAACGGAGTTTCTCGACAGTAGGTTTTCTCTATATAACATGCTATAATTATATAGTACATAATATTTCGGGTATTTTCGCTTTATTTTCAACATATTATTCAGCAAAGGCACACTAACACCATATTTTTTTTATTATTTTACGAATTTCGTATCTTAAGCTCACCATCAATTTATAAGATATTGCAAGTTAATATGCGGAACATAACGCCAAAGTTGATTTAACGAAACTGAAAAATGAAAATATTTTAGATAATTTTTTAACCTTAACCGGCTATTATCACGTTTCACGATGTCAAATAATGTTCAATAATGATTTTTCACTATATTTTATCTAAAATAAGCTTAAAAAATTCCGTTCACGCACTTCTTATTTGTAGATAGAAAGATATTTTTTTCATCTATTTGTGCGTATAAGTTGTATTATATTGTATCGAAAATATTTTTGTATGTAATCCAATCACGGGGCTATTGCTGGGAAAATGTGTGCCGAGTTTATATTACATATTGGTCGTTTGCTTTGTGTTTCTAGTTTCGAAGAAGAATAAAAACAAAAAAGAATACGTAACCTGAAAAAATTACTTCTTTTTTCTGAGACGGAGTATCTTAACACTAGGTGCCCAGGATTCATCTGCCTACCATGCTATGTGCGGGCTACAGATTCTTTCTTCTTAGCACTAGTTTCCCTATATTTACCACGATAAACAAAAAAAATCGAATGCAGTATATCATACTCACATAATACATTGCCGTAATTCAGCGTTTAATAGCAGATTGTGAGTCGTAATTGTGTACGTGATAGGAGTGGCTGAGCGTCTTAACTATCATTTAACATTTATATAAAGTTAGATTTTTAAAATCTAAGAAAAAAAACTTTTTTATACTCTTACTTAAATTATCTATATGTTTATTCTTTTATTAGGTGAGATTTGCTGAAAAAAAACGATAATATGACACTTTATATGAATAATTTTTAAGAAGAGAGTTCATTCACATTGTTGAATTTCAATTCAACAACGTCAATGAATTTTCATGATGAAGCAAGCGGACGTTTGACAAGCGAAACGAGCTTGTGCTTGTTTTAACCATTTTATTTTGCAGGAATTGAGAGCTTTATCTCGCAAACAGTAAAAAGAACCCAGTGTCAAAACACTCCTAACTAAATATTCTTCAACAACAAAAAATAAAGATAAAAATCGCTTAGGCATCATATAGCCGTAGGTTTAGAGGAAATATTAAAAAAAAAATTAAAATATAAAATAATAATAATGATATGGAAAAAAGTGTACGAATCAAATGTCTGTAGAGTTATGAAATTAAAAAGAAACTAAATCAAAAATGTACTCGTAGTATATTTACCGCTTGTTGTTACAATAAATAAGATTCATTATTTGTAGTGCAATAACATTGATTTAGGAGACCAAATAACGATACGATATTGACTTTACAGTCAGTTGCAATATAATTTGACAAACAGCTAAAACAAGGCTGTAATACTCAGGTCGACTATATAATATGTACATACTATATATCCTGAGTGTACTTGCGGGAAGACTGGCGTAGTAAGGCACTTGAAATTTCACAGATAATATATTTCTGTTGGCGTTATAAAAAAAAATACAAAAAAAGGATAAATTAAATATTTAAGTGGGTTCTTATACAACAAACGTGATAATATTTTGTGTAATGCCGTTTTTATAGACAATACTACAAAACCCTTCGTATGCGAGTCTGATTTGCACATGGCTAGTTTTTTTTTTATAATACAAGCTTTCATTAGCGACTTCGCTAGGATACTTAAATGAAAATAACTTAGAGCTGTTTATGACAACATGGCACATTCTAAGTGCTTGAGGTAACTCTGGCCACAGGGTACATCGAAAGCAGGACTACATCGAAACTATTAAAGTGAAATAGCCTACAGCTTGCTACCTAGAGAATGGTTTAACTTCCATATGTTTAACTTGTCCATCAAGGAAACTGGTTACTCCATTGCATAATCTCCCGGGAAGTCCATAAGATGGTATATTTGATTAAAACAGCTTTGTGCCAGACCCGATCAAAGGCCGATGTCGAATGCCGTAGCCGAATGTCGAGGGTTACAGCCATAGCTTCCCTCTTACTCTCAATGATGGTTGCCCAGCGGTGAGTTAGGTACAGCAAGAGGTGTACCCAGCGTTGTGACCATGACGAAGTCCGTATTGTCGATCGCTAATATTTGAATCTCCAGTAAATGAAATGCAAGGTCTCAAATTTAAGTGAAAAAGGATAACAAAGTGTCTGGATTCTAGTTTGTCATTATTGGTATTATATAGATTTTTTCAGCTTTACGCAGTATCACGCATGTAGCAGGGTAAGTAGACGCTAGATTACTAGTTTCACTCTGCCTACTCTGCTATGTGCGGAACATAGCGTGAACCTAAAAAAATCTTTTACAGTTTATAAAAATTATATTTGAATGATAAATAAGCCATAACATAAACATGTCAACATTTTAAATCCAATTCACTTCACGTATCTTGCACTCTGTCATCTGGTCATCTGGGTGAACCGAGGGATATTAATGTAACACTACGTTTCTCACTATCTGCATAAGTTTTTGTCATTATTTTTGAGGAACCCAAGAAAAACGAGATGTAAAAGCAATTCATTTACCGAAGAATGTTCTAAAATGTATTTATTATATTTTTTTTCTAATGATTATAAATATTTTCTTCGAGAAAACGATACGATTTTAAATTTATAGGGCACCGTCAAATATGCAAGTAACGATATTGATTGCATATACCCTCAATACGTCAACTTCAGGCACCCATTTGCTTACTTAAGCCAGGAATTTTCTCATTTTGCAAACCATTTACTTGCAAATTGAGAAACATTAGAATATTTTAAAGTTTTTTTATAGGCGCATAGGATGTGTGATTTACCGTAAAGGTAAAAAAAATAAAACTGGTGAAAGAAATACTTTAACATAAATTATTTATATTTTTTTTTATTTATGAAGATAATTCGAACTCAGATCCTCTATTACTATATATTATATGTATATAAGTTATAGCTTATTATACCCTTAAACTTTGAGAGGCTCTCCTCAAGGTAACTTGAGGGTATTATTTAGAAACTCCCTATTTAAGTTAACTTGATTTAACTTATGTGAAAATTTTACTCATAAATTTAAAAAATGTAATTATTAATTAATCTAAAAATTTGTTTGGATATTACATTTAGCGATATAATTATATTTTTAATAACTTTCATTTTTTTTTAGAATCATAAATTGTTAGTCAATCCTACTGTAATTATGTATTGCAGAGTCTCGGACCCGCACTCAACAGATCTTTCTCGCCTAGCAGAATAGGCACAGCAAGCCGGGTAGGCACAGGGAACCTGTGAAACTAGTGTCAAGATACTATTGACATTAAGAGATTTATGTTCCTCATCGAATCTCATACACTGAATTACATTACTTCCTTTCCCGCGTACATTTTGTCGAATCATCCACCTGTACTACAATAAATAGAAGGTCATATTCGAGAGATATTTGTCAAATTAGTTAATGTTATTAGGGGGAGTGACTTGACAGGATGGAGGATGAGATCGTAGTTGTATTAGCACACACGCGGTTTACGGTTTGTTTAGCTTGTAAGTTTAGGTTATGTTTGCTTTGAATTATATTAGTTTACTAGTGACCCGCTCGCGGCTTTGCCCGCTTATACCACAGAATTATTTACTTAACACACTGAATTATATTCGTGTTTTGATATACCTATAATGTATGTTTGCAGCGCAATGAAGATTTTTAATGAGAAAGTTATTAAAACTTTAGGTCGCATTTTTGTACCTCCCATAAGAATCTTCAATTGAATGTTTGAAATAAAAACACAACTTATCGATACTTA
>JAAIXJ010000870.1:0-10827 GCA_013403705.1 Heliconius hermathena
TTAATGTTGTGGTTGAAATAAAGTTATTATTATTATTATTATTATTAATTATTTTATGCAACTGCTTTTTTTTTAAAATAAACTTCAATTGCGATTTACTTAGTGAATTACAGTAAAGATACCGTACTAGAATAACTAATATTTTTTTCTTAAGTGCACCTAAATAAATATACATATCTTTTAAGCGCGCGAAGCAGCGCGGGTTAATCAAAAAAGCGTGAGGCCAGTCGTGGCGCAACGGCACGAGGTGTGACTGTAAAACCGACTAGCAGAAAGTGGGGAACGGAGTGTCTTAACACTAGGTTCTCTCTGCATATCCTGCTGTGTGCGGGATATAGCGTGAAGCTGATTTAATATTGATTTTATTTTTTCAAAAAAGCGTTTATCAGAGAAATTGTTCAATTACAGCTTAATTTGTTTATCGAATATGAAAGGTTTAATCAACTAGAAATTAATTTTGACTTATTGTTAACCTCCACTCGAATCAAATAAGCAGCTTTCCAAACAAGATATTTTTGTAATTAATATTTTGCTGTTCTGAAGTAATCTAAGAAGATAAATTTGTTACTACGACAACATATCTCATATATATTATAAGATAAAGCGTTTGTTTGGTTGAACGTGCTAATCTAAAGAACCACTAGTTCGAATTTGATATTTATGGTCTTGAATCATCTATTTAACACGTTCTCTGCGGGACCTATGTTTGGGAACTCTCAGCTGGTGCGGTTAAAGTCTTCTTCAGCCTCATATTATACATAGGTGAGACGCGTGCAGGGGTAAAGTCTATATGAGGTCGATTTCGACCTCGAGCCACAGTGAATGTTGTAACGAGCTAGGTAGTAGGTTATAATAACATTACGTTAATTGTTTTGATGTACCCACTGTAACCGCGATTAAAGTTGTCAGTGCGTTTTAAATGTGCCATGTGATATGATACGTATATTTTAGTTATGTACATCTGAACACTCGATCGAAGCCGCAGCCAGGCAAATGCTAGTTTTGCCTTTATATTCGTACATCAAACATATTTATAGCGCAAATTGTTATCAATTTTTTAAAGATTTTCTTAAGATAATTGGTAGTAAAGTAGTTATCTCCAAATGAAATTATCACCCAGACCAATTGGCCCAATCGAGGCCAGCTATGGCACAGGGGCATAAATGTGTAACTGTTAACGCGACTGATTGTGGGTTCAATTCCCACTCGAGGAAAATATATATTTAATATTTTTATTTCTTCACTTAAGTGTCGAGGCAAAGTTCGGCGTTAAGTTCCGCCGCTAAATTCGAAATACGACCAGAATTCGGCGGGAAAAGGGGAACGGAGAGTCTTAACACTAGATTCTCTCTGTCTACCCTGATTATTGCGGGATACAGCGTGAAGTTGATTATTAATGATTAAATTTCCACCCAGATCTTTAGTATTAGTATAGATTACTAAATCTGTCTAAACGGCAATGACCGTCAAATAAATCGATAGTCCCTAATAAGGGCTAAAACAAATATTAGTGGCAAGACAGTACCGTGTGTAGTTTACTAATAACACAACATAGTTGGGTTCGCCAAGTTCTAATGTAATTAACCATCAGCCGACGAAGCTGTTTGATCTTGTGCAGGTACGTGAATATCAGTCCTTACAAATGTCCAAATTGGCGCCCCTTTAAAATTGAATTTGTAAGTAAATTCTCTACAAAGTCTATTTGTAATCCATTCAAATTAAAATATTTGTTAACAAACAATTATTCTGAAATAGATCAGAGGAAGGTGTTTTAGTTTAAAATTTTTAATTCTCATTTAAATGTTATAAGTTGATTTTTAGTATAGAAAGAAGATTTTTGAATAAAGCATACGTATACTAATAAAATTGTCAATTTCGAATTATTTGTTTTTTTTTTCAGCTTCACGCTGTATCTCGAATGTAGCAGGGTAGGCAGAGAAAGCCTGTTATGACACTTCGCCCCTCACTTTCTGCCGAGTTTTCAAGGCATTGCGTGTTAAGTGGCGGAAATCAACGGCCGTGATTTGCCTCAACGCCAGAGGGACCAAATTAAAATATTATTTCATTTACTCGAGTGGGAATCGAACCTGCAACCTGTCGCGTTTACAGTCACATGTCTGTGCCCCTGTGCCACGACTGGCGTCATTTATTTACAATTTTTATGATTTCCTAGAATTTCTATACATATTTCTGGAAAAACTTATGTTATCATTTTCTCTCGCCATGATAACATAATCAAGACTGATATATTTTCTCTCATGGCAGAGGAGCTCATCTGTTGCTAAGTAGCTTTATGTCAAGACGTTATTATTTAAGACTAAAGTGTTGTAATGCGAGTTAAGTTAATTATTTTATAAAATAAAGGATATAAGGATTTTTCTAAAAATATTTCATTACCTCGACTGGGAATCGAACCATACCGTTAACCGTTACCGTAATCCAACTATCGTGTTTACAGTCACACGCGTGTGTTACGTATAGTAAAAATGGTTTGACGAAAATTCACTATTTATTATCGAAGTTAAGTGTGTTAGCTACAAAAACCAATTTACTATTGACTCCAAAGCTGGCTTCCCTCAGCACTACTAGAAATTTAGATTTCGCTAAGTTTGAAAGTTACTTAAATTTATATTTCCATTTCTTCGCTCTGGTGTCGAGGTTAAGCGCGGCGTTGAGTTCTGCCCCTCAACACGCAATGCCTCCAGAATTCGGCAGAAAGTGGGGAACGGAGTGTCTTAACACTAGGTTCCCTCTGCCTACCCTGCTGTGTGCGGGATACAGCGTGAAGCTGATTTAATTTTTTTGAAAAAATTAAATAAAATGTGATTTTTTCAATTCTGTTCAATAGACTATGCAACTTTTCGGTATTTTATACAATTGGCGCTTAATGAAATGAGTAGTGAATTGTTATTATCTTTTGCTATCATTTTTTTTGGTGAAACAATGACATATGGGCACTTTTTTAAAAGCAAGTGATATATTTCGATGTATGTAAAAATATCATTCTTATCAGGATCACTTTGATTGCATAATGCTGTATCCTGCACATAGCAGGATAGGCAAAGGAAACCCTGGAATTTAGTGTTAATATACTCCGTTTCCAATAAGACATCTGTTTCCCATTTTCCGCTGAATTATCGAGATATTGTTGAGTGGCGGAATTCAACGCCGTGCGTTGCCAGACCGAGAATATGAAAATGAAAATCAATCCCACGACTTTCGGGTTTACAGTCAAAATCTTGTGTCTCATTTGAACACCACTTTATTGCGTCTCTTGTAGTTTAAATAAAGTCCAAATCGTCATTGTCTTACTGTTTTGATGTAAAAAAAAGTTGATTGGCTTAAAATTAATAATATACTCTCTATGACGCGATGCATTGAAAAACGTTTTTTATTCTGGCAATAACTAACACGAATATACTATAGGAACGGAAACTTTGCCAAAGAAAAACTCCATAATCATTCCAAATTCTTCCAAATATAAAACCCATTGACCATAGAAGGTTTCATTATAAACATATATTTCTGATCTTATTTCAGGAAATGTTGAGGGCAGGTTAAATATCTGAGTGAGAGCATTTGGCGTTTAATGCTTTCATTGCGTGGTTTCGATGGAATCACAAGCGTGGCACGCTTCCTTTTATAGATTCAGTAGCAAATTAACTTAACAATTCATTGTATATATAGATTTTATCTTCTTGTTAGTGTTTTATACTCCAAAAGGAAAAACTATTAAAGGATCACTTTGTTGTCCGTCTGTTAAGATGAATCAAAACCTATACTATACGTAAAGTACGTATACGAAAGATGCAAGAAGTGAAATTTTATAAAGCCAATCGTGGCGCAGGGGCATAAAGTGTGATTGCAAAATCGACTGGTTGTGGGTTCGATCCCCACTCGAAGATTGAATTATTTATTTACATTTATATTTTCATTTCTTCGCTTTGGTGTCGAGCCAAAGCGTGGCGTTGAGTTCCGCCACTCAACACGCAATGCCTCCAGAACTCGGCGGAAAGTGGGAAACGGAGTGTCTTAACACTAGGTTCCCTCTGCCTACCCTGCTGTGTGTAAGATATTTCAAAGAAAAAAAAATTGCAAGTTTATTGTAGTTGATTTCAAACAACATGAATGCATACCTCCGCAAATTTAAGTTTGTCAACTTTTTTGTAGTTCCTGTTGACATAAAATCCTCGGCGAGTCCAACTCGCATTTGACCAGCTTTTTTAGCTTTAAGCCTTGTATAGCATAAAGCAAGATATTAGAAAGAATTCAGTGCTACCTAGTTGAGGAGTGGACCTCAACGTCGAGAAAGAAAGATAAATTCCAAATGTATTAAAGTGTTCTAGTTACATATTAGATTTGTAAAATGTAATATTTATTTATTCCCGTCTTTGCTTTCGACTACAGATTAAAATTTATGTAGAGTTTTTGTACCAATGCATAACGTCAGATGCTTTAACACTTGATTCATATATAGTATATGAAGACGAGAGTTCGCCTCACAAGAAATACGTCGTCGCTGGCACGTTTTACGACTCAACATTAAATACCAGGAAATCTTAATGAACTAATATTAAATATTATCAACAAAATAGCATAAAAAAGGCTTTGAGGTCGTTACGTTGCTAAAATGGATCCTTTAGTTATTTAGGTCAGTAGTGGTGCAGGAGCACATACGTGTGACTGTAAAAGCAATAAGTTGTGGGTTTGATTCCCGTTCGAAAAAAATAAATATTTAATCATTTTCATTGGTCCGTCTGTTAACAAGGCAAAGCGAGGCGTTGAGTTGCGCCACTCAACACGCAATATTATGACGAAGGCGGATGGCGAGAGTTCTTCAGTGGGGCGGAAGTAAAACCAGAGTTGTGCAACAATGTTTTTTACTCAGAGGTTTACAAATATGTGTCTCTTGTACAATCGATACATTCTATTTTATACTCTTTTTAAAATACAATTACCCACTTTTACAATTTATATTTAGACACGTTCCATTTCTCGATATCAAATTATTATACTTAAAAATAACAAAAATATTATACTTTATATGCTAATACTAAATTATTACTGATTATATTTTATTATTATTATTATGTATATTATAATTATCATCATATATTATTATTGTTAGTTAGCTCATATCATATTGAAGTATAAGACAGAATATAATTGTATTAAATAGCGGATGGTGTAATGCGAGGAATTATATTATTTGTTACAATATCTCTTGAATTCGGCGGAAAAGTGGGGGCGAAAGTATCTTAATGGGAACGCAGTGGCTTAACAGTAGGTTCCCAGGTTTCCTCTATGTACGTAAAATAATATATAAATAATGTTTTTAATATGCATAATAATTGCAATCACAAATATTATTCTTTTTAAATAAAATCCTGCCGGTTTGCCACCTCACAAACTGAAGTAAAAGTAGGTGCTCCCATTATGCTATTGAGAAATTTAAGTTCTCCCAACACGTGTATCATCACTGGCCCCGCAGCTGGACAGCTCGCTCACATTTCACGATTCTGATGGTACCGACGGATTTGTCTCTTAAAAGGTTTCTATTTCCTTTAGAGATATCGTTTCCCCTTACAATAAATAAATCCCTCTCACAACTTTCTCGATGTTTGGCATCGATGTACGACATGAGTGGTTTTTTCTTGGGCAATTATATGTTGCCCTTTACCGAGTAGGATCTAATAAATCAGTATGTTTAGTTTTCACCTACAAAAATATATTGTATAGCGAAGCTTTAAGTTAAACGAAAATTAAAAAGTTAAAAGTAAACGTAGTGATTTAACTATTCTTCTTTAAATATAAATGTATTATACAAACAAATTAAATAGATAAATAAATATGATATAAATAATATTATATAATATATTTTAACATTTTTAAAGTGTTATTCCACACTAAGGAAAGAAAAATACTTATTTAGAAAACGTATAAAAATTTGAACGCAGCGGGATTCGAACCCGCGCCTCCTGGAAACCGACCAGGCGCTCTGACCATTAAGCCATGCGTTCTCGCCAAGCTGCGTCGAATTTTTTATACACTTGTTACAACTTATTTATGTTGTTAGTATCTCTGTAGGGAGATTTTTACAAATTTCCGCTACCCAAAGATAATTACTAAGAATTATCGTTTGGCAAGAGAGAATACTATTTTTTAAATATTTTTTAACATTTTTAAAGTGTTATTCCACACTTAAGAAAGAAAAATACTTATTTAGAAATTTTCTAAATAAGTATATTATATGATAATTTTATATAATGAATAATTTTTATAATAGAGTCATTGATATTTTATTTACTTGGCATATTTTAAGTGACTGTTATTATTTAATTATGTTCTGCGTTTACATAAAGATGTACAAAGAAATATGTAAAAAAGTTAATATATACAAAATTACTTTAGCCATAAAATAAAAATATCGAATTTTAAAGAATGGTAAAAATTCATATAAGTAATAATGGCTAATAATAATATTTAAAAAATCAATCAAAGTGTGACTGTAAAACCGACTGGTTGTGGATTCAATCCCCAATCGAGGAGATGGAATATTTACTCAAATTTATAGTTCCATTTCTTCGTCTCTGGTGTCAAGGCAAAGCGCGGCGTTGAGTCCTGCCACTCAACACGCAATGCCTCCAGAATTCGGCAGAAAGTGCGGAACGGAGTGTCTTAACACTAGGTTCCCTCTGCCTGCCCTGCTGTGTGCGGGATATAGCGTGAAGTTGATTTATTTATTTATTTTTATAAATAAATAAATCAGGACAGAAAGGACATAATTTGACGCCTTTTGCAGAATGCTAATGTTTTTTTTAAATAATGCATTAATACATAAAATTAATAATGAGTCGTCGGCACAGGCTTGTGACTGTAAACGACAGGTTGTGAATTCAAGCCTCCAAGAATTCGGCGGAAAATGGGGAGCAGTGTCTTAACACTATGCTCCTTCTGCTCACCCTACTATATGCGGGATACAGCGTGAAAAGAAAAAAAATAACAAAATAAATATAAAACGCACTACCATATGTATCTCAATATATATTTTAATATAAAGTGTAATACACGTTGCTATGGTAACGTGTATTGTACCCTTCCAAGGGTCCTCTAGCATAAAATAATTACCAGCTAACCGACGACGTTGTCTCTTGATTTTCATTAACGACTATTTACCGTCTCTATCATTGAATAGTGAGCATATTGGACTCAGTATGGAGATAGATCGTAACTCTAATGTATTATTTAAATTTAAGATAATTTAAATCCATTGATTTATTTATTAGCTTAATAAATAAAACAATAGATGGATCATTAGCATTTTAATTTAATAGCAAAATGGAGTTTAATTCTGTTAAGCTATAGGGTGATTGCGAAAATGACGTTATCGTAACTACCGTTATTGTGTTTACCTTAAACATTTAAAGAATATATATTTTTCAATTAATAATTTTATTTGGTTAATTATGTTATGTATTACACGATGCGCGACCATTGCAATTTTCTAGCTGCCACAAATCAGACGTGTTTTCTGCTAAAAAAACAAACATTCTAATAAATAAAATATATATTTTTTGTATTAACTCATCAAATGCGTTAAAGATTCCATTTTATAATCTAAATTTGACATTTTCAAAGTTAGATAAGGAGACGGGGGCCAAGTTAGATCGAATGTTTGAAAAAGAGGATTGTATGGTCGAAATTATTCCCGGCCGTGTTATTTTACCAGCAGACTATATGAATATTGGTCAAAACATTCTGGGTATGGAGGTTTTGGAGGACGATGTGTGGATGTGCTCATATCTTAGAACTGGATCAACTTGGGTACAGGAAATGGTTTGGCTTATTGGGCACGACTTGGATTATGAAGGTACAAAGTCCTTACAGCAGATTCGGTGCCCTCTGTTAGAGCTACCATATATAGTGGTAGATGGTCACACGGAATGGCACGATGAATCGGTCAGAGGCACGTCAGTGGATCTGGTAAAACATCGTTTGCCTCACCCGCGTTATATTCGCAGCCACCTGCCTTAGGACTTGCTGCCTATTGATATATTGAATGAAGATGGGTCTGTAAATCATAAGGTCATTTACATTTCCCACAATCCAAAAAACATGGTGGTATCTTACTATTACTATTGCAAGCTAGTGCACGGACTCAAAGGCACCTTTGAAGATTTCTTTGAAATTTTTATACGGGACAGGCCTCCGTTTGGACCAGTTTGGAATCATATACTTGGTTTTTGGAAGAGACGTAACGACCCCAACATCCTCTTTATAAAATTCGAGGAAATGAAACGTAATTTGGCGGGAGTCGTTCGTAAAACGGTTAAATTCCTCAATAAAAATATCATCAATGGGGAGGTGTACTATGCAATCATTTGTTGTTCTCAAACATAAAAACCAATCTAAATAAAGGCCGTCAACTTGGAAGCCGTTCTGGAAGATCCTTCGGGAAAAACTATTTAGAGCATACGCCACTAAGATTTATAAGGAAAGGTGAAATAGGCGACTGGAAGAACTTCATGTCGGATGATATGTCGCGACGTTTTGATAATTGGGCTGAAGAGAATTTAAAGGGTAGTGAACGTAGCTTCGAGTAATTTCTAGAGAAAGAGGCTCGATTAGCTGCAACCGAATTTGATTATCGTTGTTCCAAATTTTTAAAAAATCGACTGAATAATTGTAAAATTTAAAAATGATTTGTAATACATATTATATATTATTTAATTTGTAAAGTAATGTTTTAGTCTTACCACAGTTTATATATTATATAACAATAAAATTTTATAAAAAGTATTCTTTGTACAGGTAATATTTTTTTATTCATATGTTTACTTATGAGGCCAGCCGTAGCTCAAGGGCACAAAGTGTGCCTGGAAATCGACTGGTTGTGTCTAGATGTACTTAAACATAGTGCTGCTTAAGTTAGCAAAAGCAACAAACACCTATCTATAGCTTTAAAAATCAATACACGAACTGTCATACAGTGAATATACTTATAAATTTATCTATGCATATTAAGTTACCCCGTTAAAATTATTATATGTACAATTAATTATTTCCGGCATGTTAATAATATGAGAATGCCTTTGAGATAACAAAATTGTAAACGGGTCTATGTAGGCGTAGGTGTTCCTGTTAAAGATAATTTTGAAGGCAAATTTTAGCGATAAATGTCGCTTCTTGGGAGTACTACTGTAAGAGATATTTACAACTTAACTGTGATTTGATATACAATAGCTAGTTAAAAATGTATTATAATAGTTTTATACAAGCATATAGAGTTTATTTTACATTTTTAAAGTGTTATTTTACACTTAGGAAAAAAAATACTTTTTAGAAAACACATAAAAATTTTTACGTAGTGGGATTTGAACCCGCGCCTCTTGGAAACCGTCCAAATGCTTTGATCAATTAAGCTGTACGTTCTCATCGGGCTACGTAGAAATTAATAAGTTCTTTGATTTTCACGATTATTACACATTTTAAATGAAACTAATTTAACCGGATTAATCGCGTATATTTAAGATTTTACATTTTGGAAACCCGACGTACGTAGAAATTCTCATATGCTTGTTGCTCGCATCTCTGTAAGGAAATTTTTATAAATTTCCGCTACCCAAAGATAATAATTGCTTAGAATTATCGTTTGGCGAGAGAGAATGCTATTAATAAAACATTTTTTTTACATTTTTGTTACAACTTATTTGTTTTATAGATATCTATTAGCCATTTTATCAAACATATATCATCCATATACTTATCAAATCAGTAAAATCAAGGTAATATACTCCGACAAACACACATTAAATAACCAATACACAACACACTGCAAATATAAGCATATTTGCAGTAAATTACAAGCGAACTTGGGAATATTGAATATATTATAGCATTGAATGTTAGTCGAGTGTCTGAGCCCAGGGATTACAAGCGCGAATGGAGAACTAAGCCACTTGAGTGTGGTTTCAAATGTTGCAGGAAAAGTAAATATTGTGTACTGTAGAAATGCTTCAGAAGTTTCAAGTTGTCGTACTTGTTTGTGTATTTGAGTGTCTTCAAGACCATTTCAGGCCAAAAAAGATATATATTTTTATAATGTTTGAAATTATATTTTATATTATTGATTGAGGCCGTCGTGGCATCGTGGCACAAGCGTGTGCTGATATATTTGTATGGTTTTTTGTTTTTAAAGTAAATTCTTTGGTTTTCCTAAATATTATACATAATTATAACGATTTCTAGAATGTACTTATATATAACTATACTTTAATAGTCATTCCGTGATTAATAATAACCTTAAATTATAGCATATTAAACTATATAATCAAATATCTTGCAGACAAACGCTATCGTAACGCAGCATCTGAAATTATCGTAGGTTCTATAGATATGGACTATATTAATTTCCCTGTTCCTGTGAGACAAAGTTCCACTATTTAATGAGTCACACCAACACATCAAAATTTAACTATAACAGTTACACTGCATTTAATGCGCGTACTCGTATAAGTAATAATAGTTTTTGTTACATCAAGACAAGGTCAGGATTTCCAAAGTTACAGCGTTGTAAAGTGTCACCGCTTTTTAAGATTTGCGTTTCTTCACACGCTATTGCATGACGTCACGTGGCATCTAGTATGTCCAATTTGGGGTGATGCGGAGTGTTTAGTGCAAGAAATTTGATCTGTAAAGTAGTTTGCACATATTATTTAAAGTTTTGGTTTAACTGACTAGTAACTGACTAGTGACTGACTAGTGACTGACTAGTGACTGACTAGTGACTGACTAGTGACTGACTAGTGACTGACTAGTGACTGACTA
>JAAIXJ010000870.1:11458-38387 GCA_013403705.1 Heliconius hermathena
AGGCAGAGGGAACCTAGTGTTAAGACACTCCGTTCCCCACTTTCTGCCGAATTCTGGAGGCATTGCGTGTTGAGTGGCAGAACTCAACGCCGCGCTTAACCTCGACACCAGAGCAAAGAAATGGAAATATAAATTTAAGTAAATATTTCATCTCCTCGAGTGGGGATGGAACCCACAACCAGTCGGTTTTTGCAGTCACACCTCGTGCCACTGCGCCACGACCGGCCTCAGACATATAACTGACTAGTAACTGAATAATAAAAGATTAGTAACTGATTAGTAACTGAACAGTAAGTGATTAGTAACTGACTAGTAGGTAAAAGTCTAACTACTCATTTACAATAATATTTTAATCAAGCTTAAATTTATTTATTTATTTATTATTTAAAAAAATATACATTTATTTATAAAAAGTTGTATAACTAAATTAAAATAAACCTATTTTCTGTTCCTTTCCTTAATTTTGCAGCTATTGTTTGGAGGCTTCTACTTCTTCTACCTCCAAGTCTTCCAACTCATTTCTAGGTAATACTTTATCATATATGCTGTCACCTGCAATATGTGTGTTATTTATTTACAATGCCGCATTCCTGTGTTCTTATTTGTGATTATATTCTTGTAAAGTTCCTGCAAGCATCTACATCTAAAGGTCTTCAAATACCCACTTTTGGGTATACATATGGTCCTCCTAACCTATAAAATGATAATTACTATTACTACTATTGTAATGTTATATTCTTCTTTATATTCCACCAATACCAATACCAATGATATATTCTTCTTTATATTCCTATGTCCCCAAGTTGGGGCAGAGGGCATCCACAGAGTTTCGCCATAGTGCACGGAGGATCTTGAGCTTCTCGTTTAATTTCGTTCCATGTCTTGCCAATCTTCTTCGCCTCGTCTAAAACTGAACGTCGCCAAGTTTGCTTGGGACGGCCACGTTTGCGCTTTCCTTGAGGATTCCAGTCCATAGCTTGTTTCGGGATATGGTCAGGACCTCGGCGCAGCGTGTGCCCAATCCAGCTCCACTTTTGTTTTGTTTGTCTCCACAGTTTGATTTGCTGGTCGATGGGTCATTCTCCGCAAAGTTCACGAAGGTTAACATTCGAAATTTGTTCCGGCCAGTGGACACCAAGAATTTAGCGAAGACACCGATTAACAAAAACTTGAAGCTGGTGCGACACAGTCTTGGTCACCTTCCACGTTTCGCACCCATAAAGCAGCACTGACTTTATATTAGACCCAAAAATCCTGAGTTTACTACTCTACGGGTTAATTTACGTGACTGCCAGATGGGTCGCAGCTGCGCGAAAGTCGCTCGGGCTTTAGCAATTCATGAAGAGATGTCTTGTTCTGTACCTCCTGTTTCTGACACGACGCTTCCGAGGTATGTGAATTTGGGAACTTGTTCCACAATATCTGTGTCTATTTGCAGTGGTGTTGAGTTCTTCACTCCAGATCTCATCTCTTGGGTCTTCCGGGTATTAATTTTGAGCCTTATTTTAGATGCCTCTAACTTAAGATCTTCAAGCTTTGACTGCATATCGGCGCGAGTATGGTTAAGTAGGCATATGCCAATGATATTATTATTATAATGATAGTATTGGTACTATGGTTATTAAATATATATTTTTACAAAGCAAATATATTTTTCTGTGATAGTATTTAAATGAGTGAGATAGTATATAATAAAAACTCCTTCAAAAGATGAGTCCACTGAAAATATATTTAAATCTGTACATACACATTTGAAAAATAAATACTCAGTGATTTTGCTTAGCACATTAATCAGCAGTTACTATTATACATGTATATCCTTAGATTAATATTTAACTTACCTAGTTTTTGGAAGTTACAGTCATTAATTTCGTTTTAGATTTTTGGGCTTTATGTGACGAATTCTACTTATTTCTTCGTATCACCTCTATAACAGAATTTTTCAGTCAGACATTCAATAGTTTTCACTTTCCTTTAAAATTCGCGAATCGGCGCATATTTCGTTGTTTTTTTTATTGTCTAATTTATATGTTTTCCTCAAAACACAGTACATAAGCACTAAGCGTGCCATTTTATTGCTGTTTTCACGAAAAAAATAACAAATCAATTTCTAAAAAGTTACACTTTAGTTATTGCGTAAATTCCAACTTCACTTACAACATTGCTGTAATGTTAGCTGTCAAAAATGCGTCCGGTAGTAGCTTTTTTTTGTTATGTGTTCATTCGACGATTCAAAAGTACTTATAAGAGTTTATTTGAATAAAGAATATTTTGAATTTGAATTTGATATTGGCGTCAAGAGTAAGGCCCGGCTTTTGTTTTTTCATACACGATATAGTAGCTTTGAATCATTTTTTAAATCGACAATATTATTTTAGCTCTTATATTATAGCCTATATAGGTTTTGAACTTCAAATTGTTACACACCAAATTTGCATTTTTATTATTTCACGCTGCAACACGTAGAAGGAACCTGCAAACCTAGTGTTACTTCATTCCGTTTTCATTAAGATACTTCAATTCCCACACTTTGCGCAAATTCTTGATTAATTATGTAACACATAGAATGGCGGGTAAAACTCCGAGCTTGGCCTTGTCACCAGAGCGAAAGAAAAATGTTAAATATTATATTTCCTCACGTGGCGGTCAAACCCACAACCGTCGCGCTTACATTCGCATGCTTGTGCCACTACGCCACGACGTCAGCGATTATTTTTAACAGAAGCAAAGCACGTTTTATTTTATGTAAAATTATTTTTTACATTTTAGTTCGTTGTTTGAAGTCAGTTTTTTTTGTTAAAGATTTTAAGTAGATCTTAAAAGGATGCTTTTCAAGTTAGTGGTTAGTACAACCACTGTAAAAATGTAAAACTTCAAACTTAATTAGTTATTATTGAGCATGCTAACATTTGGCATATTGACAAGAACATACATAAAAAATATTCGGGCGAATTGGGAGCCTCTCCTTTTGTTGAAGTCGGTTGAAAATGAGAACAACCTCTTTTTGGAAGTTGGTTGACAAGAAATGCAATGATGAAGAATCTCACCTCTGACACTCATTTTAACAATGTTTTTCCTTGTAGATATTTATATTTTTTACCAAAAAAAAAACAAACTTGTTCAATTTAAACCGCATCTCATAGTCAGAACCTAACTAAAGTTTCACCAAACTATCCTTGAAGTGTATCCTTTAAAATAAATAAAGAATTATCGGAATCGGTTGGCGTGATATTGAGTTATTCGTCCATTTGTCCAAATGCAAATTTAAGACTTATGTGATTTTCTTATAGATACCATTGTCAACAATAAACCAAAAAAATGAGACCACACGGGGAGCACTAGCTTTCAAATACAAAAAAAACATCAAAATCACCAAGTCAAAAGTTTTCTTATAAAAGTCAAAACTTTTTTATAAAAGTCGGTTAAAAATAGAATTCCACATTATATATTCAACACACAATGTTTCAAGAACTGGGTGAAAATTGAGAAACGGAGTGTCGTAACACTAGGTTCCTTTTGCCAGCCTACTTTGTCTGAAAAAGTGTGTTTTTTTATAATTTGTAAATAGCAGTTAGCAGAAATTGAATCGAATACCGTTTTTGACAGGTTAAAGATCCGTAGCATCTATTCGGATTTCAGATTTATGAATTATTCTAGTCGTATTACCGACGTGAATATTTTTATGATATTCTAGACTTGGAAGAGAGCTAGGTTTTACGTTAATGCCCTAAGGATTTTATGGAGTTTGATAGAAACAACGAGATCTTTTATTTAATATTTACACTAGTATTACAAAAACTGTTTATTTTGCTGTTTTGTTAACAAATAAAGAAATTATTAACATTTGAAATTATTAAGCTGAATATTTTTCTGTTCTGTTTTTAGTGTATGGCGATCGTAGTGTATTAATTGAGATAAACATTTATTTAGTTAGTTTTAATGAAAAATACAAGGATTTTTGTTTCTAATCTGTCCCTCGAAGATTTTTAGCATCTCATCTGAGAGAATTTTTCGAGGTATTGCGGGTTCTGTGTTTAGTGGTAGCTTGTGCTCCTGGGCCACGATGGCCTCTTTGGAGGAGGTGTTTAAAAATAAAACCGTGTGTAAAATTATTTATTTATTTATTTTATATTGGGAAACAAAGCGCTTACAATACTTAAAGCTAGTACATATCTACATTACATTAGTCAATAAAGTTTCCACTTATGCATCAAACATGGAGTGAATACAAAAAAAAAACTTTATACATACATAAAAAATTACAAAAAAAAATTATGTCCTACTATTCATAACGTTCGATTGTTTACATTAATTCTTTTGTTGCCGTTGGATGCAAAATATAACTTTTGGAGTTGCCTTTTTCTACCTGGAAAATATAAAAAAAATAAGAATTAGGTCGGTTACCATATCTATTACACAAACCAAAATACCACTCAACAGAATTGTCGTCTGTCTGTCTGTTCGCTATTTCTCCAGATTACAGAAATTACCCTATAGAAATGGATGATTTTTTATATGGTGATGGCCTAGGGTCTGGAGGTACATTTTTGATTTGTGTCTCATTTGTCTGTCTCAGGCATGCTTTCATGCCAGGCCAGAAATGCAACATGTAACTAAGCATTAATCAAAGCAGTATTTACATCAGGTCAAGCTAAATACGACCGAAATCCAGTTAGGCCACAATTTCAAATTGTATCTCCACCCATAAAACCTTTCGAAGTCGGTTTCCAGAAGGCGCGGTCCCGCTACGTTCAAATTTTTATACATTTTCTAAATAGTATTTTTCTTTCTTAAGTGTGGAATAACACTTTAAAAATGTTAAAATTATTTAATAAATAGCATTCTCTCTTGCCAGACGATAATTCTTAGTAATTATCTTTGGGTAGCGGAAATTTGTAAAAATCTCCCTACAGAGATGCTAACAACCTAAATAAGTTGTAACAAGCGTATAAAAATTTTGACGTAGCTTGATGAGAACGTATGGCTTAGTGGTCAGAGCGCCTGGTCGGTTTCCAGGAGGCGCGGGTTCGAGTCCCGCTACGTTCAAATTTTTATACGTTTTCTAAATAATTATAAGGCATATTATGTTAGAGTGTAGTATAAATACATACATAAGTTTCCTCTAACGTAATAGTTTAAAATATGAGAAAATAAATGCAAATGCTTTCTTTAAGAATAATCGAGATGAAGTGTCGTCATCGTTTTTTACTTAATTTATTCCTTCCGGGCACTTTTATGAGTCTGAAAGTGACTATGTCAAAGAAATTATCATGGTTATTTATATAAAAATGATGTAACTACGTTATTTTTTTTTAAATTTTTTATCAGGTTCATGCTGTATCCCGCACACAGCAGGGTAGGCAGAGGGAACCTAGTGTTAAGACACTTCGTTCCCAGAGTGGCAGAACTCAACGCCGCGCTTAGCCTCGACACCAGAGCGAAGAAATGGAAATATTAATTTAAGTAAATATTTTATCCCCTCGAGTGGAGATCGAACCCACAACCAAACTACGTTATAAAGAATATTATTCAACTATGTGAACGGTTGTAAATTGTTTCGGGGTCAACCCTTATTTGAGGCTATGAGTTAATTGCATTTTCTCACAAAAACAAAACATGGCGTTGAATCTCGCTAAACAATCCGCAATGTCTCCAATTCTGGCGGAGTCTTAACACTAGGTTTGCGTCTATCCTTCAATAATATTTTTTTAGCTACACGTTGTATCCCGCACATAGTAGGGTAGGTAAAAAGAACATAGTGTTAAGACACTTTGTTTCACTAATGGGAACAGAGTGTGTTAACACTTCGAAGAAATGTGAGTCATACATACATATCCTATTTAACTTACTCATATAGGTACGTATCAAAGGAAAGTTCAATATAGATATTGGCTATTTATACGGATTCAATCTTGATAGGTTATATGACTCTTAAACATGCAAAGGTTTTGTATTAAAAAGCAAACAAAAGTGTAAAAAAAGCTTTTATTATCCGAATTATAACATTTTTTTTTTCTTGTAAGGTTGCGCTTATGATATATTTTTTTAATTGTAATTAATCTAACTGTAATTAATACATTAACGAAAGTAAACAATGATTGTTTTTTAAAGAGCCATAGAAGCTAAATTGACATTATATTGTTTTAAATATATTTATGTTATATATAAAACAATAATTTTTTTAACAATATAATTTATATTTTGGATTTATGTTAGACACTGTTGTGGTGCAGTGGTAAGTATACTCGAGGAATTTATAATATATATATTCCTTTCCTCGCTCTCGTAACAAGATAAAACGTGGCTTTGAGTTCCGCAATTAAATTTGCAATGTCTCAGAAAAAAGAGAAGTCAACTAGAGGGAGGAATAGTTCCACTGACATTCACATATCGTTAAAAATAATTTAGTTGAAAATCAAATATTTGCAATTTAAAATAACAATTCCCAGATATAAATAGAAGTCAATCGTAGCGTGCAACTGTAAGCCCGGCAGGTTGCGGGTTCGATCCCCATTTAAGGAAATTTCTCATATATTTCATATATTTGATATTTCCGTTTCTTCGCTCTGGTTGAGTGCGCGCGTTGGGCTGAATTCCGCCATCCGCCACTTAACACATAATTTCTCCAGAATCAAATCCGGTGGAAAGTTCATAAGTAGTCGTAATGTAAACTGAATTTCTTAACACTAGGTTCCCTCTGCCTATTATGCTATACTCCGCGAAGCTAAAAAGAGAAATATGTTTTTGTCTATTTATCTTTATGAAAAGTAGGTCTCTAAATTTTATTTTCTAAATTAAAATATCCAAAAAACTGACCACAACAAACATACACAATGCCATACTAGTAATGTAACGTATATTTTCATCGCACGAGGCACAAAATATCGCGTGTTTCAAAGTCAGATTTCGCGTGCAAAATGATATATCTCGTGATTCACGGTCTCTATATCTGAACAATGTTTACGACGGAAGCGACCAGCATCAATCTAAGGAATCCCTTTTTTGGTTGTTTCCTAATAAATATTATATGCACACAATAATATATTGTCAGTATAAAGCTTTTATTGCTGTGCGTGTATGTATGTTTGTTTCGGAATACATACGGAAAAAAACTAATATATCAACATTTGCATACTCATTGTTGTTTATTATTGTAACAAAATATTTATATATATGTTGTACGTTTATCCAAATCAATTTTTTTAAGATTGCGTAGAAGTATGAAGTTAAAATTAATATCAAACATCCTTTTAATAAAAGAAAAAA
This sequence comes from Heliconius hermathena, assembly GCA_013403705.1. Classification (NCBI taxonomy): domain Eukaryota; kingdom Metazoa; phylum Arthropoda; class Insecta; order Lepidoptera; family Nymphalidae; genus Heliconius; species Heliconius hermathena. The sequence goes on from JAAIXJ010000870.1 coordinate 18,725, forward strand.
AATAACTTATGAGTCAAACTAAACAAAACATCTCATATTTTCTGTCTATATCTTTTTGCGTTTTCACTTTAACTAATAAGACGAAAAACATAATAATTCAGTGGAATAACAGCTTCTATTGAATTATTTACATTTTGCCGACGACTGGTACGACGGCGGACGTTCAGGTCTACTACTCATCACCCAAAGTCATTATGTTCCCAGGTTCCCTCAGCCTATCCTCCTATATGCGGAATAGAGCGTGAAGTTCAAAAACAAAAAAAAAAAGAACAGAAATTATAACAACCTATAAGGATCATTGGCATCTCCGTAAATATAGCATTAGGGTTATTGCTCATCATACGGAAGAAAGCGAGGGCATCTCAAGCACACTGTTATCTTGTGATGGAATAGACGTGTATCGGATTTCTAAACACTTGACACTCCAAGTATTGTGAAACTTGCCAAGCTTTTAAACGATGCACAGGAAAATATTTTTTTTATTGCCATTATAAGTAGAAAAAAATACAAAAATGGCTATACTGTTACTTTGAGAGAATTATTGTTAAGTCGTTGTAGCTTTATTATATATGTTTGTAGGATTATTAAAAAAATTGTAATTAAGGCCTATCGTGGCACTGTCAGAAACGATGGTTGTGGGTTCGATTATAATTGGAGGACATGAAATAATTAATATTTTTATTTTCTCGCTTTGGTAATAAGACAAAGCGCGGCGCTAAAATACGCATTGCCTCTAGAATCGAAAATCCTAGGCAAAAGTTGGGGAACGGAAATATGTTAATGTGAACGGTGTACGGTACGCACGGTGTGCTTAATAAATTCTTTAATTTTCACGATTATTACACATTTTAAATGAAATTATTGTAACCGGATTAGTCGTGTATATTTAGGTTTTTACATTTTTGAAAAGTATCTTAGTCACACTCACTTTTCCATCATAAATCTTTTTTGCCATTCTTTCATCACTCATTTGTTCGACGTGCCCAAACCAGCTGAGCACCTTCTTCTTCGTTCTCACCGTGACATCCTCGCTAGTACCTGCCATTCTGTGTATTTCTTCGTTGCGGATTAGATCAGCTCAGCCTATCCAACGAAGAGATTGCATCTCCACGGCATTCATGTTTCTTTCATCCGTCTTCTGTAATACCCACGTTTCACTGCCGTATAACAGCGTCGGTACGAACACTGTATTGTGTACGGCCAAACGTAGGTCAGGGGACCCTGGGATTTTAGGCTATAATTAAACCAACTAGGCATACCTATAAAACCAACTAACTTATACTTATTTAATTTCGAAACTCCTGGAAAGAGAAATTAAATGATGAAACGCAATTTATAAGTTAATTGTTGTATAATTATTATATGATTTTTAACAAAAAAAAAACCGACTTATTCAATTTCGACTAGTTCCCACAATCAGAATCTAACCAAACTTCGTTCATTTGTATTTAATGAAAATTTAAAACTGTATGTGATTTGTTCCTGGTTACCATGGCTAGAAATGGACCAACTTAAAATGGGACCATACGGGAAGTACTAGTTTTCAAATAAAAAAAGAATTATCAAAATCGGTTTCGCCGTTCACCCAGTCAAAAATTCAGAGGTAACAAACATAGAAAACAAAAAAAGACAGTTGAATTGATAACCTACTTTATGGAAGTCGGTTAAAAATAAAAAGTAACAAGATGTTATTTTTTGATTAATGTTCTATATTAACGTATTCCACATCCTCTTCCCATTTCCAACATCAAAAAGCATTGTTTGTTTTGTGTTACCAATGATTGATACCATTTTCATCTGTCTACAATATTTATATATCGCAGAGAATAGTAAACACGTGCCTTTCAACCTTACGTCTAAATATTTTTTCCATCAAAGTTATACAAGATATTTCTTCAGTATATATTTATATAAATCATTTGGAATAACATATTTTGCATGTGGTCAATTGTTTTTTAAAATGCGTAGTATACTTGCTAAATAAGACACTCCATTCCTCACCCTCCGCCATATTTTCGTCTTGAGTGGAGGAACTCAACGCCGCACTTTGTGTTGTTTACAGAGCAGAAAATGAAAACATTTTCGTGTGGGAATCGAACCCATATCAGTCGTGTTAACAGGTAAATGTTTTACGAATGCGACACGAGGGTGTCTGGGTTTTGAAAGCTTGACATTTTACATATCGGTTCAGTTCCGATGGCATAGATTTTATATAAAAGATAGCTTTCAAAATGGCTTTGTAAAATTTTTAAACGTCAAAAATAAGCAAATCATCAAAAATCAACCATGTTTCAAGTTACCGATGATTTTTGTTACCGCAAAAAAATTATATAATATTTTCTATTCCATTTGATAAAAAACAATTTCAAAAATGTGTACCTAAATACACCTAGTTCTCCTATAATACAATTAACCAAACGACATTAAACAACATCTACTTAATTTCTTTTTGTGATAAAATTATTTGCTTAATTTTTTCTACGAATCTTTGACACTTCATACTTTTATTGTTGATCTCATCGCTTCTCTTGCTGCTATTTTTTATAATAAATTTATCTGGCTTGCCTTGGTTTGGCTTATTTAAAGAATATACCTTCTTCGAGAAACTATTTATACTTTTAGTGATATGTTGACCTTCTACATTTTATGATATGCATTAGGGTCACAGTAAGGGAGTTAGACCTAGGATGAATTTCAACCTCTGCTACTAGAACATCCCTGTATGATATATTTTTTCGGTAATGGTTGATTCAAAGATTTATTCAATACAGGAAAATTTTCAACATTAGCTTTTTGCTCCCGATTCTCTATTCATTCTTTTCTGTAGATAGTATGTACCAAGGGCACTTTTATATGCTGATTTATTTTGACACATGATCGACTTAATCTCCTTTTCCTTAATTGCACAAGTTTTGTTTAGCGCCCACAGGCATGGTTTTGCCCACATTTAGAACATATGATTTTCTTGGTTGGACATACCCTGTTTAAATGGCCAGTCTTCCAACTTCCAGAGCACTGTGTAACTGGAAAGGTGTAAGGATAAACCTTCAACAAATTTATACGGGGGTAAGGTTGAACTCTTAAAGGCAACAGGTATTGTTAAGCTTGGTATCCATGCACTATTTTCATTCAATCTTTTAAGTCTTCTCACCGATATTATTACTAGACCCCATTTAAACTCTTCAATAATCTCTTCTTCATCGATATCTAAATCTATATATTTAACAACATCGTACGAAATTTGGACTTCAGTAGTCGGTTGACATCTATATTTCAATTCTCTAGTCTTTTCATTATTCATCAACATTTCCGCGTCATTTTTGTTCTTAAATGAAAGAATAACCTTTTATGGCCCTTTTTACTTAATTTTCAAAATATTATTAATATTTTCCCCTCTCATCAGCTTAACCATGCCTTACCTTTGTTTAGGTAATGCCTGCTTAGACGATAAGCTAACATCGAAAGTTTCGTCTTGGGTAGATGCACCTCTACTCGTAAGTATACGCTTCGACTTTCTTTGCACTAAGGAAAAATCTTCACATCTATTTTCACTACTGTCACATCTTTGCCTTTTTTCAACCAAATCTCCACTTCTATTTTGACTACTGTCACATCTTTGCCTTCCTTCTCTATTTATTTCATCTTTTTCTACTATTGATTGATGCACCGAAATATCATTGGAGACGAACTGGATCACCCTCCTAATCACTGGCTACCGATATTCTTTCCATATTTTTATTAATTTCATCCATAATCGCGCGGAGACACGCGAAACATGATTTGAAAATTAAAATAATATATAATTTCCTCTCTTTTATTTAGATTTTGTTGTATTTCAAGAATAAGGAGAGAAAGAATTACTAGTAAAATGCTACGTGTTCGGTACGATAACATTAACAAAGACCGTCGTGGCACAGTAACTGTAACATAATGATTGATGGCTTGAGTGCATTGGTAACAAGAATAAGTGTTTCATTGAGTTTCGTTTAGCTACCATCTACTCAAATATTTAATTAAATGAAAACAAAAAATTAAAAGTAAAAATGTTTTTAAACAATAAAATGATTTAACGTGACTCAAGTGTCACTCAATCACTTGTAGAGTGGACCGAGTGTAAGTGCTGAAGTAGCGATAAGTAATAAAGGTGTTTGCAGGTGTTTTAAGCATTTTCAATTTAAATTTGAAAGTTGCGGGTTCGATTCGCACTCCGAGGAATGAAAAATCGCTCGCTATTGTAGCAAAGTAAAGTGCGGAGTTGAGTTCCTACATTTAATACGCAGTGCCTCAAGAATTTGCTGGAAAATGGAGAACGAAAGTGAAAATGGGGAACGGAGTGTCTCAACACAAGAATCCCAGGTTCCCTATGCCTACTCTACTACTATGTCTACTCTGATATTGTGCCACAACGAAGATACATATGTGCATAGATACTAAAATAATAAAGACACTAAAATAACAATTTCGATTTGTTTTCTCTTTACCATTCTACCAACACTTTCAAAATGTCTGGATTGTTAGAAAACTCTTTGAATGCTGTCTAAAAGTTCGTTGAAGCTGTTTAATATTCGATTGAAAGAATCGAGCGAATCGGAAATTAGTGTTATAAAGTAGGAACTAAACGACGCGGCGATGGCCACTTGACAACCTTCTATTTTAATAATAATATTTACATAATTGTTTTAAATAAACTTACTTTTCAGTTGAGTTGAATTGAATAAATTTGCTAATAGAAAACAGTTACAGTCGACATGATAAATATATTGATTTCTATTTATCGATACATTGGAGCCTGTCTTGGCGCAGGGGTAAAAGTATGAAACGGTAAATGTACTTACTAACTATAATAGTTGTGGGTTCAATGCCTACTCGAGGAAATTAAATTTATATTTTCGTTTCTCTGCGCTGCCACATAACACGCAATGCCTCCAGAATTCAACGGAAAATTATTAATTAAAATTATCTATTTTTCAATAGAGTGTCTTAACACTACCTAGTGTTAAGACACTCTATTGAAAAATAGAGAAATCCTTTTGCCTACCCTGTTGTGTGCGGGATACAGCATGAAGCTGATTTAATACGTAGAATCTGGTGATTAATCTCAACGTTGTATTTAGACCAAAGACTAATCGAAATATTTTAATTTCATAGGTAGGTTTTTTTATATATTTAGTAAAAAATATGTACAGGGTGAAAGTGTCAGCACCACTTTAAATGAAACCATAGTTTTAACTACTCCATAATAGCCTAATACAATTATTTTTTTTCCCAAAAATGAAAAAGTAATTATTTCAAACAAAATAAATAATAAAATTGTCGTTTTAAAATAAAACGCCATTTGTCAAGAACGACGCACGCACACATAAACCTATCAAAGGGAAACCGCCGCATACGCCTCATTTCGAAATCGAATCGTAGGTATTGGCGGCAAAGTTCAAAGTTGTTTAACCTATAGTAGTATTTTTGTAGTAGTATGCGTTTACGTTATTCACATCTTTGCGTAAATGGGTCACACGAAATACAGGTACGGATAAACATCGTAAAATGAAAAAAAATCCTACGCCTAAACTGTTGAGTTATTTTGATAAATTTTTTTAGGTGTGGGTTTGAAATATTTTACCCTATATGCGCTGCCGATTCTATCCTGTATATAAACGCTCATCTTTGATATTTTATATTAGTTTATTTTATATTTTTTTTAAATAGTGCGCGTATTGGTATTTTCTTGTAATGAGATCGTAGTAAGAATTTTACTGTATTTAGATACAGTCTGGAGTCAGACGGGCCGACAGACAAACGGACGGACAGCGGAGTCTTAGTAATAGGATAGGATTTGGATACGGAATCCTAGAAATGGTTATGGGTACGATGTTTACTCTAAGGAATATATTTAATAATTTTTTGTTATTTAAACACTTAACTCCGAACAGGATAAGCAGATAATAATTTTCTGATGATTTCTGATTGAGGCCAGTCGTGGCACAGCGGTACGAGGTGTGACTATAAAACCGACTGGTTGTGGGTTCGATCCCCACTCGAGGAGATGAAATATCTACTTAAATTTATATTTCCATTTTCTTCGCTCTGGTGTCGAGGTTATGCGCGGCGTTGAGTTCTGTCACTCAACACGCAATGCCACCAGAATTAGGCAGAAAGTACGGAACGGAATGTTTTAACACTGGGTTCCCTCTGCCTACCCTGCTGTGTGTGGGATACAGCGTGAAGGTGATTTATCTTTATTTTCATTTAAAGATGGACTGAATAAAATGCAAAATAAATAATAATATAAAAAAATCCTATTTTATTATTTTCCAATAGCTTAGGAATTTTGAGATCTCTACTGAAGCAAAAAATATTCAAATTTGATTTAGTGGATTTTTTTCTATTATTAAAAAATAAAATCGACAGATCAACACATTTTAGTTCTAATAATAACACTGGACCTTTTTCGTATTGTTATCGATATGAAATTTTACTACGTTACGATATACATCTGGTCTCTGGAGGGTCGATCGTTTTCTCGTTAGTTTCAAGATCGCGACCGCTGATGCACTTGAGACAGCGCTTTGACTTTGGCCTTTAAATGTTTAGGGCTTGAAAAGTAAAAATGGATAGATATTCTTACTTCTTTGTAAAAAAAATTAATTACTATGTATTACAATCTTATACTTTGTTCCCGTATAGGAAAACTAGTGTTGACACTTAAATATTGTTAGCTAACTCGTGTAAAAGACGACGTATATCTACTAAAGTAAAAGACTATAAGTATATAGTATACGATATACTATATACTTATAGTCTTTTACTTTCTTTATTTTAGTGAGGAGGAGTAAGGCCAGTCGTGGCGCAGCGGCACGAAGTGTGACTGTAAAACCGACTGGTTGTGGGTTCGATCCCCACTCGAGGAGATGAAATATTTACTTAAATTTTTATTTCCATTTCTTCGCTCTGGTGTCGAGGTTAAGAGCGGCGTTGAATTCTGCCACTCAACACGCAATGCCTCCGGAATTCGGCAGAAAATGGGGAACGGAGTGTCTTAACACTAGGTTCCCTCTGCCTACCCTGCTGTGTGGGGGATACAGCGTGAAGCTGATTTATGATTGATTTATTTATTTTACCTTAGTAGGTAAGTATATCTACTACTAACCATTTTTACTTTTCAAGCCCTAGAAGCCATGGAATTGTGTCAATCGAGTCAGTTGGTTTTGGCCAACGGCTCTTATTGAAAGAAGGCTCTTATGGAAACTCGTCTGAAGTATTGTTGACCGCTTACGATTTCTAATTATATAATAACTCCCCCGAATGGGAAGCGTACCCACAACCGTTGCGTGTACTGTCAGAAGTCTATTTTGAGTGTTAGTTGTTACTATGTATGAACGCCACAATCAAAGAACCATACCATGTTGCTATGTATCTATAAGCGATTCTCTTATTTTAAATGAAACTAATTTGCAAAGTGTTCGAAACGTCGGGTTTCCAAAATGTAAAATCTTAAATATACGCGATTAATCCGGTTAAATTAGTTTCATTTAAAATGTGTAATAATCGTGAAAATCAAAGAACTTATTATGATTCTCCTATTACTGAATGAACTACAAAAATACCGTCAGTATCCATAATATTTATTTTCAACCAATTCTTACTTAGTCTTAGTATTTTTATTCTGTGATGACGATAACGATGTCTTTGATCGTGTAGAGCAGGATTGAGTTACGTCACTCAATGTATAATACATTGTCCATAAAAATGGAGCAGAAGCAAATATTTGTAGTTTAACGTCTATAAACGGTATGTAAATAATAAACAGGCTGTCGTAGCGCAGGAGCACAAAACACAGGGGTTTTTAACAATAACTGAAGCTGAAAAAACAAAAAGAAATAAGAATTAGTTAAGCAGGAAGGGCCATTACTTCTAAAATAGACCTAATGTCCTTTAATATTTAACATCTACATTAAAATTTGTTTAAAAACATGCCAAACACAAAAATAAGCGTATTGACGAGGTTATGTTTATCGACAATTTTATTCGCGCAGTGATAAAAGTCTAAGCTTATCGAGATGTTTGTTCTGACGTGGCCATCTGTTCTGGATGTTTTAAGTTTATACCACCTTCTCAGATGTCTTGAAGTTATTCAGCTTAGAAAATTATATGATAAATGTAAAGTATTGCGGTGTTTAGTTCCGCTGCAGGACACGCAATGTCTCGAAAACTGAACGGTGCGTGGAGAACGGAGAGTTTTAATAGTAGGTTCTTTTTACTTACCTTACTATTATATATGTGGGATACAGTATTGTAATGGTTGCAAAAGTTGTGGGTTCAATAAAGAATATTTTTTTGTTTGAATATGTAATTATGTATATAGTTTTCATATAAAATAATAATGCTGATTTAATTTTCTTTGGGTAGTTTGGTTTTGGCTTCTGTCATCAAGCATTAATGTAATACATAAGTAAATTTCTACATAGCAAATTTAATAGCGAAAAAAAATAGTCAATGAAAAAAAGGATGTTAATAATATAGTTTATCGTCCTCAATAAATGAACTACCCAAAGAAAAAACAATTGTTTAATTCAAACCTATCTAAGGTTAGCGCGTTTAAACAAACAAACTCTCAGTTTTATTGTAAATATTAGTAAAGATAATTCTAAAAAGTCTTAAATTTTTTTTTTCTGAAATTACATAATATATTATTAACAAGCATTTCATGGTAAAACTCGTGACGCGATTTACTAACAAGGAGATCGCATGCCCAAAGTATGGATTTTGTATATAAATTATATACATTGATAGAGGGTAGCAACGCGCAGGGATCTAGTATCTTATAATTAATATAGTGATGGTGTTTGTTGGGTATATATATCATTATATGGGGTAGTTGTGTCCGTTAAGTTTATAACGTCTATAATTGTAATAAGCTGAGGGTGCTATCAAGTAATGCTTGACTTACTTCACTCTGTCCCATCCGATATACAACAGGGTTCAAATTCCATTCTGGGAAATTAGTATTTATTAATGTATCGTTAGCTTCTATTTTCAGGATCTTTTTCCTGGGTTAAAATCAAAGGATTCAAAGTATCTTTAAATTATTTTTTTATTTTAATATGTTACATCCTGGTGGTATATAAGTATTTAGTTAGTTCAATGATATGAACCATGACAAATTTTTCTATATGTATAATATTATATAAAGATTTGCAGGTTAATTATTAACGTATTTAGTATCAAATTTCATATATAACAATACTTAACTTTCTAATATACATTGAGCCATATCTGTATTATTTTGTGACTAGCGACCAGCTTGCGGCTTTGCCCGCGTAGATATGTGAATTATTTGTTTGTTTAAGTACAGGGAATTACGTTCGTAATAAATAATGTATGCTTGCAGCGCACTTAAGATTTCTAACGAGAAAACTATTAAAGCCATAGGGTGACATTTTCGATTTTCAATAAAATTATTAAAAAAATATTATTTGGGGCATTTAACAAAGTAATAGAACCAGAAACAATATATATTTTTTTTTTCTGTTTGTCGACTTATCTCAGAAACGACTTAACCGATTAAAGGAGCGAAGACGCGATCGCGGTGCGGGAGCGGTAAAATGAATTTAAATCTTTTTATTTACTTTTCATTCTAATATTCGTCATGTATGAATGGTGTAATGATTAAATAACTGACTTGTTATAAGAGAATATAATAGAATTTGATCAAAATACTATAAAAATTTGAACGTAGCGGAATTTAAACGCGCGCCTCTTTAGAAACTGTCCAAGTGCTCTGACCAACTAAGCTATACGTTCTGGTATGGCTATGTATTATAGTCTCATGGCAAAGGTGCTAGCGTGACAGCGTGTTATATTTTGATGGTATAATTAAGCTATTAAAATATCACACGCTCTTATTATTTATTAAGTGTTATATTTCTAATAAGAGTTAATTTATTTGTAACTTTTTAGTTCATTTTATTAACAAATAATAAAAGCTTGTTCTTAAAATAGGTTTTTTTCCTTTAATTTTATTTTGAAACAAAGGAAACGTTTCTCTTGTCAGCATAAAAACAGCAGCAGCATCTGATAATAATATCTAATAATAAAATATATTTATTCAGTAAATTACGTATTACAGATTCGAAGAGATATCTAATGAAACAAATGAAAATTTTTAAATTATATAATAAGGATATTTTAAGTAAACTGGAAGAACTGACGATTTCACATAAGTAAACAGTAATAAACGTATTAAAAGAATTAAGGATTTCAAATAAGTTAACAATTTCAAAAGAGGTTTTTTGTGAAGTAATTTTACTAATATATAATGAGATGATTATGTTTAATAATCTATGTGTGTGATTGTGGTGTGTGTTTATATTTATATGTTTATTTATATTATATTTATTATTTTAAATAGGTATATGTTAAACAAATGTGTGAGATGTAATGTTTCATACTGAATCACACACAAATCTAATATTAAGTTGATACAGTGTGATTTATTTTATAAACATCCTTAATTATTGAAAAGGATATTTTAATATTATTATATGCTACTTTGTTCTAGCTTACATAAGAACTTCACAAAATCACCAATAAAATTTTGTTAAACAGTAGATATTACTAAGAAATATCTTATTAAAGTGAACAGTTTTATTAATGTTGTTTGAAAAACTTAAATATTTTTATAAGTAAATGAAAAAAAAATAACTTTTAATATATGAATTTAAAGTTAATTTTGCTTAAGATCACATAGCGTCTGCAGCCTTTGTCTGTATACGAGTACATTCTTTTTCACCAGCAGTAAATAAACAGGTCTTCAATCAACGCTGTGTATTTCTAAGTATCATAATATAGCTGTTTTGCATTACAAAATAGATATTATGTGTATAAAGAAAAAAAGACTAATATAATAATGAAAATGGAGACTTCTATGAGTGACAAATAAATGACAGCGCGCTGCTATACAGAATAAATAGAGCGCGTCACTGCAGAAGTGAAGGAGAGGAAAGTGGGAAGATTTATTTGGTAAGTTGAACCATCACTCATTTATGTAAAAAGGCAAAATTAAATTGTAATACAAAACAGCTATTTTATGTTGTATTTAATCGGATAAGTAGAATGGGCCAACTATCTCTAATATTCTCCGGAGTGAGTCAAACTCACAATCATTCTAAACAGATAGAGAATTTTCCATAATAACGTCAAATTCGTTTATCTATTTTTTTGGCCACTCGCTGAATCTTGCATACAGCAGAGTAGGCAGATGAACCCTAGTGTTAAGATACTCTGTTGTAAAGTTTCCGTTGAATTTTCACATGACAGAATTCAACGCCGGCCTATGCTTTGTTACCAACGGAGATATGTAAAAAAATTAAGTATAATTATAGGCTCGAGTGACCTCATATATACAATCCCACTTCGCCAAGATTCATTATTTCTCGACGATCTATCCTCGATCAGCGATCTATCTCGACGCAAAATATTATTGCTTTTATTAGATCCTAGCTTTATCATACTAATTAGGTCTTGTTCTTGCGGTACGCCGTTAATTGCCTATTATTTTTCTCACAAATGGAAAAGATTACTGGCATGGCCACCAGCGTGAGATACGGTACAGTTAACATTTTTTGAGACAGTTATAAAATTGTATAGCTTTGTTCTTACCAAAGAGAGTAGAGTTTTTAGAAAAGTGCTTGAAATTGCATTTTCTTTATATATTATATATAAAAACTAAACTAAACTATCTTCACGCTTTATCCCTAGCGGGGTAGTCAGAGAGAACGGAGTGCCAGCCGCTACGGTCTAAATATATATGTATATAATATATATTATATGACCATTAAGGGTAACTGAGCTAAAGCCAGTCGTGTCGCAGAGACACACACAGTGACTGTAAACGCGACAGATTGTGGGTTCGATTCCCTCCCGAGACAATGAAATATTTCACATTTTAATTTTCTCTGTCTGGTGTCGAGGCAAAGCATTGAGTCCCGCCACTCAACACGCAATGCCCCCAGAATTGGGCGGAAAATAGGGAACAGAGTGTTTTAGCACTGGGTTCGCTCGGCTTACACTGCTATGTGCGGGAAATAGCGTGAAGCTGATTAAATTCTTAATTATTAATGATCACTCAAGACTTATATTTTTTTTTCCCGTGTCATTTTTAGTAGTATTAATGACATTGCAAATTGCAAGTGAGGATCGAGGGCCTTAAGAATGTCGTATAAGGCGCTGGTAATGCTAAAACTAGCATTAATCACATACTGCAATAATACAAGCATTTAAAGAATGTAGTATTATGAAATGGATGGTCTGCAATAAAATATATTTTATTATTCTATTTTCCTTCATTTCTTAAAGGATTAGATATGAAAGATGCTAGTCCATTTTGTCTAACAACTAGAAGTAATCTGGTACTTGTATATAATTGGTTTGTGACAGAAGTTTATTTTATAATATGGTGAAATTGTCAAGGGCCAAGTAAAGTTGTCGCAATCAGATCAATGTGTCTAAAATTGTGCAGAAAATGGCGAACAAAGTGTCTTAACACTAGGTTTCCTTTATCCCTGATACGTGCGTAGAAAACATTATTATAAATTTGCCAGCCATTTCTGTAGATATTTTGATAATACAATATTAATTTCACTACGATTTTCCTTCTGTGAGCCATTTTATTGAAATCGACAATCATTTTGCATAAATTTGTAGGTTATAAGAAACCTTAATATTACATAAATAAGGTTTCTAATACCTTCTGTAGAAAAAAGACATGGCGCTCCTCACAGCATATAGCAACGTAAGGGAAGGTTAAAATTGAAAAAAATTGAGCGATTCATTAAAAAAAAAGCCTGTTTCATACGTAAGATACTTTTAGTAAATTGAAATTTTAATATTTCTTTTGTTTTACTTTAAGAATTATGTATTGTATTTTTAATTATTATGTGCTGTATTTTTACTGAATCTCTTTTTCGTACGTATTTTATAACTGGGTTATTAGTGAAGCCACAAGAATAAGGTTTTAAGCAATAGTTAAGTGCCTATTACTTAATATTGTAATAAACTTAACATCAACAAACCACAAACAAATCTGAAATATAATATAATCTGAAAAATATTACCGTAGGTAGAATTCATATATATTCTCTTATTATTGTTTACTTGCTATATGTGCCGATGATAATAATAATAATCTGTTATATGCCATAGCAAACGTGCTATGGCAACACTGTTCTTTGATAGGCAGCCACGTTGTAAAGAAATGTATAAACGACGGTACATTATTAATTTAAATTAATTTGCTATATTGGGCTGGAGTGTATAAGTGAAGGCGAGTGTTTGAATAATATCCCAAATACGCAAGTCCCAGGCACTCCTCCAAGCTCAACAGTATTGAGTATCTATATTTTATAATTTTATGTAAAAGACTTAAACTGAAGTTTTCTATGATGTGAAGAAAACTACAAAAAACTAAAAAAATGTATTTACAGCAGACAAATAAATTAGATGGTAATATTTTTTTTTATTTTAAATTTTAATGTGAAGTTTTGAATACTTTACTATTATTTATAAATACAATCGGTAAAAGCTCGGCGTTTAGTTCATTCCCCCGAGTGGGAACTGGGAAACTGAGTGTCTTAATAACTAGCCTATATTGCCATTGGAAAAGATCTTAAGGCTGTATAGAATTTTACTATTATATATTATTTAGTAGATTTAATATCTTGAACTCGGACGGAAAGTAAAAATGAAGTGTGGTATGCTTATTCTCTCTACCTATTCTGCTATATACCGTATGCAGCGTGAAACTACACTCACACATTATAAAAATAATAAAGAATGATAAACCATCAAGTTTTGCTGGCGAAGTAACATTGAACAGGAAATAAGATTGCGAAATATAAATCAATAATATAAATAATATTACAATAATCTTAGAAATTGGGGTCCTTCACGCTTTTAGGTGTTTTTCATCAAGAAAAGATAAAATAAAGTAAAAATGTTATCGTAATAATCTAACGCCGTTGATGTATCTAAGGGATTTGCGTTATAAATCGACTTATAATCAAATAAACTTATTATATGGTTGCCATTGTCTGTCACATGTTTTGAAAGTTTAGAAATAAAGAATAATGTGCTATATCAATTTATTTCTATATTAATCTCAAAATGTTACACCACTCAATTTAATGTAACACATTTTCTTAGCTTCGCGCTGTATCCCGCACATAGTAGGGTACAGCGGAACCTGGCAATTTTATTATTAAATATTACATTTTTGCGAGTATAGAGCCCACAACCTGTCGCATTTACAGTCGCACGCTTGTTGCGACTGTAAATGCGACAGCCTCAACAACGTTAACACTAGATTTTCTCAGTGTAGTCAGTTCAGCGCGGGTAAGAGAGTAAATCCTAAAAAAATATTTGAAACGCACTGTCCATCTTAGAAAAGTATAACTTTTCAATACTGTAGGGTGGCCAATCAAAAGAACGCAGATAGTCAATCTTTTTATCCTCGACCCTTGTATGATGAATACCCCTTTATAGAATCCTTTGGCATTTTTCTAATTTAAAAATATATTTCGATATTTTTTTTATTATATTCGCACAGGCAATTTAGTTTATTATAACACTATTATAGAGTAGCCTTATAGTAATATGGAAGGGTTTATTATATCAATATTTTAGGTAAAATTTCAATATGAATATAATTTTGATAATTTGTGGATAAATAACAATTTTAAATGTTATATCTAATAGTAAGCATGACGGACAGAATGTATAAAGACATAATGGACGAGGTGAAAGAGGTATACAGAGACAGTAGTATTTGGCGCTTCAATCTCTCTGGCTACACCGCTAGGGATTCAGCATGAAGCTCAGTTAATTTACGTTTAAATAAAATCTGTTATCATCGGGTACGTCGTAATTTCATAACTGAACCATATTGGTGTTTTGAACTAATGATGTATTAATTATGAATGTACGCGGCCATAATAATTAACCTAGAACTACATCAATAAATTAATTTGCCATCGTGGCGCAGTGGGATAACCCATAAAATGAACATAACTTTTTCAATCATCCATGTATACGGTCTTTAATAATAATCAAAGGAGCTTACCATTTTTTGTAACTTAGAGAAAAAACAAGTGAAGGCTTTACAAAAAGGAAACGTTCCTTGATCGAGCGGCAATTGTTAAAATAAAAATGTTTCCATTTTCATCCTGTTACAAAAGCTTCCGAATATTTTAAAATATTTTATAGAACTTGTACTATGATGGTCAGTTTTCAGACTGTATTGACTTTGGCGAAAAGTGGGCAGCGGATTTGAAAAAATATTTTTATTTCTTCGTTCTGGTGAGAAGACAATGTGCGGCGTTGAGTTGCGAAAATTAAGATTATGCGTGGGGAATTGTGGGAATTGTCTTAACTAGAAGGTTTCCTCTGGCTATGATGCTATACATGGCATACAGCGTGAAGTAAAAAAAATATTATGGCATTGTCGTAGCCCAATAAATACCCGTAGGCTTTTCAATTTCATCAGGAAAATATTGATATTGAAAGTATAAACGATTCACTATTATGGGTTTTTTGTACGTTTATTTCGCATATAGTAGGGAAAGTTTAGTGTTAAGACACTATACGTTCTCCAGTTTCTATCCGACTTCAAAATATGAAATTATTGAGTGGCACAATTATATTTAGTTTCGCGCTATCTATTCCGCATATAAGGGTAGGCAGAGGCAATGTGGATCTTAAAACACTCCATTCCGTTCAACTTCTGAGGGCATTGAGAGCTGAGTGGTGGAACTCGACGCACCACTTTGCTTTATGTCCAGAGCAATGAAATGTTCTGTTCTTACCAAACCGAAGAATGAAAATAATTTATTCTCCCGAAACGATGGTACATATGTAGATTGCATATCAAAGTTTGAAATATCCGTTAAAATACAACTATTTCTTGAGATTCATTCGGTCCCCTTTTCCACGTGACTAAAGTGTCACCGGTTCGTTACATTTCTTTGACATAACATCGACATTATAGGATTACCTTTCCCGAGAAATTTTGAAAGGTAAAACTCTTGATAAAATAAGGGTTGAGTATTTTTTTAAAATGTTTCTTTTAATATTCATTTAAGTCTAAAATTGACTACTAAATTATATAATACGTTTGTTTAAAAGTTGACGCCAGTCGTGGCGCAGGCGCACAAATTTGTGTCACTGTAAATGCGACTGGTTGAGGGTTCGATTCCAACTCAAGGAAATGAAATATTGAATATTTCCATTTCTTTAATCTGGTGTTGAGGCAAAGCGCAGCGTTAAGCTTCTCCACTGAACACGCAATTCCAATTTAAAAAAAAACAAACATTTTAGCCAAGTTTTAACTGTTCCAGCACTCTTGATATAAGATTGTTAGCTTCACATATATTTTTAGATCGAATTACAATAAAGGTGGATCTTCAGTTTGCTTAGCATAGACTTTAAGCATTCGGCCTCGTTTCACGGACTGAAATAGATTAGTTAAATGAGTGATTAAATTAACTAAATGGAGTAAGGTGAATCTTCTTGAGAAATAACGTTTACTCGAATTTGCACTTACATAAGTATTGATGGTAATAGAATACTGTTATTATTTAAAGTTTTTACATTTGGTTTGTACATTATTTTTTAAAAAGCAGCTTAAAGCTTTTTCTCGCAAATTAAATAGTGAATATAAATCTAGTATTAAGACACTTTGTTCTCCACTTTGTGTTGAGTGGTGGAATTTAATTTGTTAATTATATCGGTTTTCAACCACAGATGCACTACAGGCAAATTTCCTGTAGCTATTATGGCTTGTTCCTTTTTATGGTTCCGTACCTTAAAACGGAAAATAAAAAAAAATTAAAGGTTGCGGTCGGACTTAAAATCGCGCCTCTTGGATTTCAATCCAATCCGGTCTTTAATTCATATTTTTTAAGCCATATTGATTCTCGATTTTCAAATCTATTTGTATTATAGGTCGAGATCCTATTGCATAAATCTGTAGGGATCAGTAATTCTAATGAAACTGATATTTATAATAAGAATGATACATGATAGTAGAATAGATTAACTAGGGTTGCCTAAAAAAATCCTGCTGCAATCATCTTTAATTAATGTTTTTCGTAACTCGTTTTTGGAGAAAATTGCACTCATATGTTTTTCATTTGAAAAACATATGAGTAAACATTTGAAAGAAAATCGCATAAGGAATTGGAAAAACAATGGTTGCCAGCTCTCAGTCTGCCGCAAGCCCAGGGTTGCCTGGTTTAAAGAGGTCACTTAATGTTAATATTTGCACTTATGTCTTTTTTTAATGAATTATATATAAAGTTAAAGCTTATTTTTTTTTCATCGCTAAAACACATGGTTGCCTGGAAAATATCTGCCGCAAGCAAAGGTTGCCATCATTTGAAATATTTTTTATTCTAATTCCATTTGACTGAAAATAGACGATGAAATGCGCGGTTTGCCTTATGTTTTAAAGTAAAATATTATATAATAGAAAGTCAATCTTAAAATTTATGTTCATTCTAGCTGTTCACCTGTTAAATGATGATTTTAATCATATTAAGTACGTACAAAAAAGTATCTAAACATAAAATCATCCTTATTTTTCAAGTGACATAATGAATCCGTGATATTAAGTCTTTGCTAAATCTGTTTTCTAAATACTAATACTCATTTAAATAATCATTTTAAAACATGAAACAAATGCTTAGAAATATCGATCTATTACAAGGTATTAATTATATCATGTTTCCTTAAGATAATGTAAGGTGACAATTGTTGCGTATATTTTTGGCCATTACAGTATAATAAAGATAGAACGAAATAAGTTACTTTAATTAACGAAAATACTATGCATATAACCTTTCCCTCAACTTAAACTTTCTTTGAACTACTTGTAATCAAAATTGGCAATCGAAAATATAATAGCACATATATAAATAATAGCACATACATACAGAGGCCCTTAGGGCACAGGGGCACAACCGTCCGACTCTAAACACGACTGTTGTGGGTTGGATTCCCATGACAGGAGATGAAATATTTAATATTTTCATTTCTTAGCAACAATTCTTCGATCTGACTTGAGTTTCGCCTATCAACATGCAATGTCTCAAAAATACAGCGGAAAGTTCGGATAGCAGTGTTACAATGGAGAATGGAGTATTTTAACATTACGAGTCCCATATTCTGCCTATTACTACTTGAATGTGAACCTATAAGCATCGCTTACATTTAGCATACTGCAGACCTTTACACTGCTATTATGACGTCCTCCGGATGATATGAGGAGATAAAAATTTTACGCCATATAATAACGCAGGCTACATTTTTCCACAAATTGCAATAGTTCTTAAAAGCGAATATCATTTTATAAATCATTTTAATTGTTCATAATCCCATTTTAAGCTTCAAGTGTGAAATCGGGGTGGAAATTATCTTTTTTTAATTTCTCACATTGGTTAAGTGGCAGGCAAGTGGGTGACAAGCTCAGTTTGATGTGACGGATACACAGGTTCCAAGTTAAATTAAATATAATTTACAATAAATATACATAAAATATACATTCTCTGAGCAGTAGGGAATAATAACGTCCAAATTGAACTTACATAAACTGTACTTTTGATAGAGCGATTAGATATTAAGAGTAATTTAAAGGATTTGGAACGGCTTCAAATATTTTTAGTTATTTAGTTACCTATATTGTACACACCATCTCCAAAAAAGTGTGAAAAATTGCAAATTTTCATGAAATAAGACTTCGCTCTAAGTTTCAATATATGGCTTGTATCTTATTTTTTTCGCTTTTACCTCGTTAGCAAAGCGAGGACATGAAAATTTTGAATATTTCCTTTCTACGGATAGGAATCAAACCCACAACCTAACGCTTTTACACTAGTATGCTTGTGCTCCTGCACCATGACTGGCCTCGATGTGGCTTTTAGTTTTCGAGAAATTTATGAAATTTACCACACGTGCTTGGAATTTGAAATAGATCCATCATAACCGATGTAACAGACATACTGTAAACACGACTGTTGTGGGTTGGATTCCCATGACAGGAGATGAAATATTTAATATTTTCATTTCTTAGCAACAAACAAAGCAACAAAACAGCGGAAAGTTCGGATAGCAGTGTTACAATGGAGAATGGAGTATTTTAACATTACGAGTCCCATTTTCTGCCTACTACTACTTGAATGTGAACCTATAAGCATCGCCTATATTTAGCATACTGCAGACCTTCACACTGCTATTATGATTAGGTAAATAATATAATTAAGTCAAAAAAATAATCATTTATAAAAAAATATTATAAATATAATTTATAATATTATTTAATTTATAGCTTAAGAATAAATATAATCTTATAAATAATAGTTTAGTTCAGTTCTTTAATTACGCATTCCGTTCACAAGTAATATTAAAGTGACGTAATGTACCGTAGGTAAAACACGCAGATATAAAATATATTTATTAAAAATAATTTAATAATTATAATGAAACGTTATGTATTATAATTTAAAATAAATAATAACATAATTAATATTTTAATTATTGTAAAATATCATGTTGGCTGAATAAGCTACTGTCAACGTCAAAGTCAAGGAAAAAAAGAAAAGGAAAGAGAGGGAAGATG
>JAAIXJ010000870.1:38396-48726 GCA_013403705.1 Heliconius hermathena
TCGATAGCGAGCTCCCGTGATAGTTTCATTAGGTTTAAGCAGCTCATAATAAATTACGCCCTGCTGATCCCACCAAATGCAGAGAAGAAGCTTAGAACCATGGATATTTGGTTTTGGCGACGATGTTGATGCGTGACCCGGCATGCCCCACGATTTTTTTCGCTTTGGATTGTCGTAGTGAATCCACTTTTCATCCCCAGTGACGATACGGTGCAGAAAACCTTTTCTCTTTTGCCTTTGAAGCAACAATTCACACATGAGAAAACGTCGTTCTACGTCTCTCGGCTTCAACTCAAACGGCACCCAATGCCCTTGCTTTTGGATCATTCCTAACGCTTTTAAACGTTTTGAAACTGTTGACGCAGGGCATAGGCGAAGTCCCATGGACGTCGCCTCCGCCCTGCGAGAGATATATCCTGATATATACTCGTCTAAGAGGGTAGTGCGGTCCCTTTCTATGAAGGATATCAAAATGACACCAGTACCGGGAGATCTAAAATACACACTATATCTCACATTTACGCAGGAGGAGAAAGAATCTCTGATCGCGCAGGGATGGGGAAGAGAAACAGGTTCGAAGGTGCTGACAATTCACGAGTCTCAGGGTCTGACCAGCGCGACCGTTAACATAGTGGTTAACACTAAATCTATTAGGCTACAGCTGCATGATAGCGTTTCGCACGCCGTCGTAGCAATATCTCGGCACACCGACACCTGCACGTACTATAGTGAAGGTAAAGATGACGCAGTCAAAATGTTAATTCGGAACGCGACGGAGGTAACGACAAAACGCATTGTGGAATATAATTTAAAGATGGCTTTGAAAGATAGGAACGCAGCGGTCATCTCTTCCACCATAGCGGTTATGCCCTTATCCTAGTGCAAAATTCCTCACATCCAAATCAATTATCAATTATAATAAAATTTTAGCATGTACTTATAGTTATGTAATTAAATATATATTGTAATGTGAAAAATTGTTAAATATACATATATAAACATTCGCTTAACCTTAGATCTAAGTAAGATTTTGTAAAATAATATAAAGTTAAAAATATAATTTTCCTATTATAGGTATTAATTGTATGTAAGCGATAATGTAATTAATATATATGATAAGGAAATTAGATATAATAATACATTTAAAAAGGGTACGGACTAAGTGTCTGTAGTGTTAAGAAATAACAATAAAAAATAACTGTTGACGCATCTATTATACTTATAACGTTTTCCCGAGCTCTACTAACGTCTGACATGGATTCGACAAAGCATTGTCACCATATGTCTCAACGAGAATTCTGTGTGCTTATGCTGCAGATTTTTTCTGAATAAAGCAGTGCAAAAAAATTCCCCGCAAAACACTTTATTTGGCACAAAAGTACACATTTTCACAAAGGGAAAATAAATATGCAGTTGACTTACTGTGGTAAACACTATTCTACTATAATTTGAGGTTACATATAGTACTACTTTGGTGATTTGTTACCGNTTTGAGGTTACATATAGTACTACTTTGGTGATTCGTTACCGTACGAAATTCCATGCACAGAGTGCCGCAACACCATCTTTCAAAAAACAACGAGAACTTATCCAATTTTTATTCAATAATAAACAGTGAAAAAAAAAACTATTTTATAAGACTAAGGTTAAGGGTTTGTAGTGAATATTAACTTTTAATAAAATTAATTAATAATAACATATACAAATACTACACTATATTCTATTTTCAAATTTACTTAAAACTAAAGTTAATATTTATATTTATTATAATTCATCCGCACGCAGCGCATTCGCAAGATAAACTTGTTTCGAGTTTTTTTGCTGTGCGTGACGTAGCCTGCTTGCTAGCTACGAGTAAAGAGTCGGCTACTATCGCTTGCGACGTTCACTTGTTTTAATATTGTACTCATTGCTTGTTTTCAATTTTAAGCCTTATCTTCTTGCTAATACGTATCTGTTTCGCTTATCTGTTTCTTTTACTATTTCTTTAAATTTCTTTATTTCCTTCTGTGAGTGTGTAAAATTATTCTCTTGTGTATCTTCTTAAAGTGTAAATAAATTTGGACAATTATTCCACAAAATTTTGGAAATTTAATTTCACTCCATAATTGAAAATATAAAATATTATTAAATAGCGTAGTTCACAAAAACCGCTATAGGTTCGATTCCCAATCGGAAAATAAATTATGATGGTTTGAAGTGAAAGTAGCTCCATGCTGTACCCTGCACATACCAGGTTAGCAGATGGAACCTGGGAACCTATTGTTAGGCCACTTCTTTGCTGTTAAGACACGTCCGTTCCCAAATATCCGCAGATTTCTGGACACATTGCGTGTTGAATGGCGGAACTCAACATCGCGTTTTACCCCGTTACCAGAGCAAGAAATTGAAAATTAAATATTTCCGAATAGGAAACGAACTCACAACCCGCCACATTTACAGTCACTCGCTTGTACCACTGTGCCACGAAGGCCTCGAATGAAAATAGCTTTTCTAAAGTCTGAAGAGTGATTATTTGGTCGAAAAACAGTTTGTTACTAATTAACAGTGTTCAAACGTAACCCAAAGAAATTATATAACTTTTGCAATTTCCTCATAGAACTCAATATCTGCTAACTTAGCAACAACTCCTTTTGATTAAGAAACGGGCAATCATCTCAGCTGCCTCGAAGTATTTTCATACACTAAATTTGAATCTCGTCATCGATACTTTCCGTTATGAGTTTAAGGAAGTTTAATTTGAAAATAAAATTATTAGTTAAATATTATTTTATATTATTTTAATTTTATTTACCTAACATTTTTTTATATATAATAACATATAGCGTACATCTTATTAGTAAAGCATAATATATTTATAGAGTACATTTTAGTGTATTTAAATTTATATTTCCATTTCTTCGCTCTGTTTTCGGAACTTATTCAACGTCCTAATATAATTTCGTTAAAAGGGCACAACAACATTAACACAATTATAAAGTACCATTTGACAAAACAGTATCGTAAGCAATTAAGGTAAAAACGGATCGGAATCAAGCAATATTGGAGTAAATTAGTATATACACTGTACTGTTGCATTTATATTCTTTATTACACATAAAGAAATAAATAAATTGAAATGTACAATTGTGATGTAAATTTACAATGGCGGACTTATTTCTGAAATAAATCTCTTCCAGCCAACCAATGGAAGTGGGTGAGTTCCGAACAGCGGTATAAGATCACAGGGTAATCAAATATACAAAGAGTAAAAATACACAATACATATATATACATACAGTCATACATACATACATACAGATATACATACATATACATACATACTATAAATATACTTAATAAAAAAATATACTTGAAACACTAATTAAAGTTAAGTCAGCTAGTTTACTTACCGAGTAAATGCTCTTTAAATTGTGATTTAAAGACTTTCAGAGAATGGCTTTTCTGAATCGCATTGGGAAATTGATTTCCGAGAGATGCGGCATACACAGTAAAGGATTTTTGAAGGAAAGTGATCTTATTCTTCGGTACGTCTAACGTCAGAATGACATAGGATCGCCTAGAACATAAGGGACTGGAAAGCACATTAAAGCAGGAGCGCAGGTTAACAGGATAATTTAAGTAATTGATTGGAAAGTGAGGCTCAGAGTGTCTTAATATTATTTTCTTCCTGTCTACTCTAATATGTTGGATAAAACGTGTAACTGAAAAAAAAATATTTTAACGCATCTCTCCCAATATATGAAATTTGCATTTACAGCAGCGAAAAATACTATGTCTGACAAGACGGAGAAAATAAAAATACTATAGTATTTGCCATAGTCATAATATAGAACTTTGTGAAACTTTTTCTTGTTAAATCTGTCTGCGAAGTAAAAGAAGTTTTAGAAACAAGAGCCGCCGCCGTTTTGAAAGTTTTCCAGGTTTGACTGGGTTAAAAAAACAAAAATCTTTTCACATTTAAGAAAAGTCTACAGTAATGTTGCCATATGTTTTTGCTCATATAAGCTAAATAATTGTGAATACGTGTATGTGATCTTTCACTGACGAAATTTAGAATTATAACCATATTGCCTTTTTTTCAGCTTTACCACTGAGAACCGAATGTCAAGATACTACATTCACCGCCTTCTAGTCACGTGTGTTTAGTGAAATATATGCTGAGTGAAATATATGCTGAGTGAAATATATGCTGAGTAAAGGAACTTAACGCTTCGCTTTGATTTTCCAGAAGTGAAGAAACTAAAATGTTATGTATCCCGATTTGGGATCGAAGCCACGACCAACGCGTTTACAGTAAGATACAACACAGTACAAAAACATTTATTAATGTATGTAATTATTCAATCTATATTTAACTGCTTCAATTTTTTTATGTTTTAATGGAATTTGACGTCTATAAAAAAAACAAGATCTTCAAATATTATGTTTTATTTTCTTTTTTATGTAAATAAGATTTAAATGTGATAAGAGTATGAAAGACAGGATGTAATAAAGAGCGGCCAGAGTTTGCACTTAGTTTCAAGCCTTAAGTATATAGCATAAGAAAAAGGTATTTCAAGGAGAAAATGATGTAATATAGCATTTTTTATTTAAAATTTTGGTGACAAATCATTCCTTCCTTACTTATTGAATAAAAGAAAATAACACCCTCTAACCTAATAGTTACTTTTAAAAATAAATATTTATGTTGTATATATATAAAATGATCTTAAATGATTATTGAATATATGGGGATTGTAACACCGGTTACTAAAAATCAATAAATGAATAAAAAAAACGAGTTAAACAAAGGTCATGTAAATGGCATGAGGACCCCCAAGAGATGACTGCAAAGAGGCAGAAAGAGATAAGCGTAGCAATTGGTACTCCCTTTCCTCTAGAGCTAAAATTTGCAGCTAAAGAAACAGAAAAGATGAAAATTCCCAGGTTCCCTCTGACTACCTTGCTACATACCAGCGTGAAGCTGAGAAATCTACTTGCTATTACAATTCATTGTAAATAACAAAATATAAAATAAAAAACTTTTTATATCAACATGTGATTATAAGAATATCAGTCAAATGATTTGGAAAATAAAAGCAAAGTTTTCTTAATATTTTATTAAAATTCTAATAAAATGTTTATATTTCAGCTAACAATATTAATATCGTACAAATCTAATATAAAGAGCTCCGAACTCGCCAACTGTATATTATTTTCTTATTCACTACTGAAGTGAGTAATCACAACTTTTAATAAGATTTCGTAGCTATTTATATGTTATTAAATTGATTGTTTTTATAAAAATCTAAGTACCATATATATCTGTATGATTGCGCAAAAATGTATATATTTTTTAGCTTCACGCTGTAACCCGCACATAGCAGGGTAGGCAAAGTGCATCTGGAATTCCACTGTTAAGACACTTCCGTACTCACTTTCCGCCAATTTTTTTTGATTTCCAATCGATAGAATGTAATATTTTACAGAATCAATGTCTCGTTAATTAGGCAGACCTGGAGAACAGAGTATCTCAATACTTTTTTCCTTCATTCGACTCTATCATGCGTGAAAAAAATATTAATAGAGACAATCTGTAATTACATATTAACGAAAACTAGCATAAATTCTATAGCATTTTTCGAAATATTTCAACATTAATTTATGACAAACAACCTTCTTTTATAATCTGTAAAGATGTATATCACATAGTCGTATTTTTTCTATATGTTTTATGTTCAAATATCTAATTACGGAATAAACAATAAAACATACATACTGTACAAACGAACAATGCCCACTTGTCAGTTGCGTCAGTTAATAAATTAAAAGTGAACGTCGCAATTTTACAAAAGGCAAACACCAATTAACCGCTCAGACTTCATTCCATTGCCAAAGTCGAGAAGCGCCGAGGCTTTTAAGCTGGAAACCGTGTCGAGTGCTTTGGTGAACTGGGCAACATATGTAGAGATTTTTACTCTTGAAATTTTTTATTTTGCGACTGGTTGTGGGTTTGATCCTCACTCGAGGAAATGTAATAGTTAGAATGTATATTTTCATTTCTTCGTTCTGCTGTCGAGGCACAGCGCAGCGTTGATTTCCACCATTTAACACGCATTGTCTCTATTATTATAGAAAATAGTGTAACGGAGTGTCTTAACACTACGTTCCCGCTTTCTACCCTGCTGCGTATGGGGTATCGAATTCACTTACAGCTGCTGTTGCATGAAGCTGATAAAAAAACTTTTATAGTTGTTATACATAATAGAAATGTTATCTATTTATATTATTCATCGTTGTTATATTTGTAGAAAAGGTAAAAAAATATATATTTTGGAACCTTTGACCTTTGACCTTTGACCTTTTCAGAATCTACTATACGACCTAATAATAAAGAAAATCATGAAAACGAAAGTCATTTAATTTGTCATACCACACTCTTTTCTCATTAATTTTGTCGAGTGCCACTCAAATATGCTACACTGACGGAAATATTATATGATCACAATATTGTGCAAGTATCATATTGTGGAAGCTGAAGATGGTAAAAATAGGATGATACTATTGGGGTCGTCGTGGTGCAGTGAAGTAGTGCTTGACTGTAGATGTGATGATTATCGGTTCAATCTCAACTCGGGAAAATGATTATATTCTTCACTGGTATACAAAGCGGTGCATTGAGTTCCGCCACCCACATTTAGGTAGCTTCACGGTGTATCCCACACTCAGCACGGTAGGTAGAGGGAACAAAGTGAAGTGAGGAATAGAAGTGTTTAATGGGTACTAAATATCTTGATTCTAAACTAAGTTCCCAGGTACCCTCTATCTACCCAGCTTTTTGCGAAATACAGAGTAAAGTTCAAAAAATTAAACAAAAAATAATATATTATACAAAAGTTTACGATTGCAATAACAATACAAAAAATATATATTTTTCACATTGGTTAATAAAAAATAATACATATAGTTTTAGCGGTAAAGCTTATCCCACACAGTGTATAGCAACTTTGCCGCTGACCACAAAGTTTATATTGTAAACTAAAATTCAATTTACACGGTCGTAAAAGCATGTTGTACAATAATCCAGTGTACCCTTTAAATGTAAAGTTGTTTTATTGCTTGTGGTTTTTAATTGAAATTAAATATTTAAAATTTTAATTTTCTTGTTCTGGCGACGTGAAGTGTCTTAACGCTAAATTTCCAGGTTCCCTTTGCCTCTACTGCTATGTGTGGGATACAGCATGATGCTGTAGACCGGTTACTATTGGTATTTACAGACATACATAGTCTTATCTATCAAATTAAGATAAGAAAAGATAAGATAAATCATCTTTATTGCATACTTGAAAAATGTTATTGTATCTTTGTTTTTTGTTTGTTATGGATTCTTGTGGCAACACTAAGATAGTAACGTCAAAAAAAACTTCTCCCGTAGAATTAATTAAAATTTTATTATTTTAAATTGTAAAATTTGGTGTAATTTGTTAAAAAGTGTCTGATATAGACGTTTGTACTGTTAATATCATATTCAGTACATTAAAATTTGTGACTTTAAAGTGTTTGTGCTGTGTTTTGTTCGTCAGCTGTCATCGGGCAGGTAACGAACTACATTTCAAATTTTAATACGATATTTCCTTGTTTGTTGCATTCCCTTTACTTTCTAATACATTTAAACATTTATAAAGTAACAACTCAAGTTCGTACTGCCCCAACCTGCATTAAGGCATACTATTGCATAAATTATATACTCAATAACAATGATGACCCGTGGCATCAAGGCTCGTCAGGCAGAGGATAAGCTCCAGCTGACTCTCCAGGAACTTAAGGCATGTAGGATGCAGTGCGAAC
Source organism: Heliconius hermathena (assembly GCA_013403705.1). Taxonomy (NCBI): domain Eukaryota; kingdom Metazoa; phylum Arthropoda; class Insecta; order Lepidoptera; family Nymphalidae; genus Heliconius; species Heliconius hermathena. The sequence continues at coordinate 46,227 of JAAIXJ010000870.1, forward strand.
AACTGCTAAAAGAAAGGGATGACAATGAGCAAGAATTTCTGCAGATTATGGACAAAAATAAAAATCTTAAAAATGATTTGTCAAAAATTTACTTAGAATATTCAGAACTATTAGAACAAAATAATAATCTGCAGAAAATANATGATATAGTATTGTTTGCTGATGATACTTCATTGATTTTTAAAATAAAACGACGACAAAACATATATGACGATGTAAACAATGCTCTATCGAAAGTAGTACATTGGTTTAGTGTTAATAACTTACTATTGAATAGTAAAAAAACTAAATGTATAATCTTCAGAACACCTAACACAAAATTTGTTAAAGCTGATGTACTCTTGAATGGTGAAGCCGTGGAACCTGTCGATTCTACGGTGTTTCTCGGTATCACCATTGACTCTAAATTGCAGTGGGGACCTCATATCGATGGATTGGCGAATAGACTTAGCTCAGCAGCTTTTGCGGTTAAAAAAATCAGACGATTAACTGATGTGGAAACGGCTCGCCTTGTTTACTTTAGCTACTTTCATAGTATTATGTCCTACGGCATTCTACTTTGGGGTAATGCAGCCGGTATTAAAACAATTTTTGTCTTGCAGAAGCGAGCTATTCGCGCAATCTATAACTTAGGCCCTAAAGAATCGTTAAGGCAAAAATTTAAAGAAATAAATATTTTGACAGTTGCATCTCAATACATTTTTGAAAATGTTATGTATATTAAGAAAAATATTAAAGATTTTGCCAAAATTGGTGATATACATAATATCAATACTAGAAATAGGAGTAAACTTATTGCACCTGTAACCCGATTACATCAGGTCCGCAATTCTTTTATGGGACAATGTGTACGCTTTTACAATAGGATCCCAGAAAACGTCCGAGAATGTTCTATATCACAATTTAAAAGAGTTGTGAAAAGACGTTTGTGTGTTAAAGGTTATTACCAAATTAATGATTATATAAATGATAACACGCCTTGGGAATGAAATGCTCGCTCCAGTCTATTTCAAAGTATCATTGTCAGAAACGTTGAAATGTGATTTTGTATAATTGATTTTAAAAAAATAAGTCCCGCTGAGTTTCTTGCGCCGGTTCTTCTCAGGTCTGAGGCATTAATTTTAGTGAACTGGTGGTAAATTATTTGACGTTCAAAAAATGAAGCATGTAACTTCTTATTTTGAATAAAATTATTTGACTTTGACTTTTGACTTTGACTTTTTCAAGTATGCAAAAAGACTTTTACACAGTACATTCTTAAGACAAAATGCGCAAAGGCGGCCTTATTGCTACAAGTGATCTCATCCGGGCAACCAGATTCCGGAAGGATTAAATAATGACGCGAAAAATTTATAAATAAACAAACAAATAAAAAATTAATATATATTTTTAATTATTTTAGTTTTACGTACGAATAGGCCTTACTTAATCTACGACACATTAAATTGAAACATTAACATTCTTGATGAATAATAAAACACTTCCACCCTATATACATACACAATAGAAGTGTCAGTGCTCCTTTAAGGGGATACGAGGGAAAAATATTTTAAACTCATACCTAAAGAAATTAATCAAGATACCTCAACAGTTTAGATGTAGATTTTTTTTTTCATTTCACGATGTTTATCCATATCTGTATTTCGTGTGACGCGGTTACGCATAGATACGAATAACGTAAACACATACTAATACAAAAATACTACTTAAAGTTAAACAACTTTCAACATTGCCGGGAATATCTACGACTCGATTTTGGAATGAGGTGTATGCGGCGGTTTCCCTTTGATAGGTTTATGTGTGGATGCGGCGTTCTTGACAAATGGCTTTTTATATTATAATAATAATTTTATTATTTATTTTGTTAGAAAAACTAACTTTTTCATTTCTGAGAAAAAAATAAATAAATTGTATTAAGCTTTTATAGAGTATTTAAAACTGTGGTTTAATTTAAAGTGGTGCTGACATTTCCACTTTGTATATCCCTTTATCGATGAATGGACTATCCAACACAAAAAAATATTAATTCGAACCAATAGTTCCTGAGATTAGCGCGTTTATTTATATATTTTTGTTAGCTATTCAAAATAGATTATCAGATTAAAAATATATAACAGTCAATATCGTTGTTTCATATTTCGTTGTTAAAGAGAATTAAGCAATAATCTCGTAAATGTGGACGAGAATAATTTGTTATCAAGTTACAGTATACTTAATTAAGTTACAGTATATTTAATTGTATGGCGGGTTACAATATGTATATTGGCTTTTGTGTTATTCATCCGTCACAAAAAAAGTTGATGACACAATTATAATTTCAAACAAAGGAGACTGGAACTTTTGGGCCTAATACGTAAAGGGGATTGAGGATGTGGTCTAAAAAATTACTAATTTTTTTTTATTTTTATAATAGCAAATAATAAATTAATTTAACATTTTGTTTGAAATAAAAATTATCTCTAATCTCTTTATTATGATTTCATTAATTTTTTAAAACATT
>JAAIXJ010001606.1:0-42500 GCA_013403705.1 Heliconius hermathena
GTACAGACAAAATATTTTTACTGTCTTATTATATATAGAGATGATACTATTATATTTCCTTTTATAGTAACATGTTAAATATTTACTAATATAATATATAGACATTACATTTATGAGTAATTATAATTCTCAAATCCGACAAAGATGGCGGCAAGCATTCTGCGTACATTAATATAATTGTAATTTTATATACCTCATAAAACATCTTAATGTATTTATTTCCATTTGCTAAATAAATAATATTTACGTCTGGATATTGACGGCATTATATGCATAAATATCACTCTTCTTTGTTTTAATAATAAGCTATTAAAAACTTACCGACGAAGTATTCCAAAACAAACAACCGTAATACGTAAGAAGCACTTATAATCTATCTTACCAGCCTCGAATACTTATATCACTACTAAATGTACTAACTCACATGCTTCTTACATATAAAATGTAACTAAATATCTATTTATTATAATTAAAACTTCTCTAATCATTTTTGAACTAACTATCCTTCTCCAGACGCGTCCGCCATCTTCGTTCTCTTTCTTTTCCTTTTTCTTGACTTTGACGTTGACAATAGCTTATTCGGCCAACATGATATTTTACAATAATTAAAATATTAATTATGTTATTATTTATATTAAATTATAATACACAACGATTAAATATAATTATTAAATTATTTTTAATAAATATATTTTATATCAGCGTGTCTACCTACAGTATATTACGTCACTTTAATATTACTTGTGAACGGAACGCGTAATTAAAGAACTGAACTAAACTATTATTTATAAGATTGTATTTATCTTAAATTATAAATTAAATAATATTATAAATTATATTTGTAATATTTTTTTATAAATGATTATTTTTTGGAATTAATTATATTTTTACCTGCACAACTTAGTTCTGGTATGGATCGTTACAATCGGAAGAGTTATAACACAATTATCTCAAGTTCCCTCTATTTACTCTAGTACTAGAATTGTAAAGTTGTACAGTGTGAAAGGAAAAGGACGAGGAAGGAGTATAGAAAAATATTTTTAAAAATGTACAAGCGTTTACGGGTGTATGTAGCTCGAATCAAATCTGCGTCTCTAAGACGTCCAAGCACTCTGACCTCTAAGTACATGCGTAATCAGTTAGTGAAAATGTCAGTATTTCTTTTAAATTGAATGTTTTTATTTTAAATTGTTATAGTTGCAATTTATAATTATTCTGTTGAAATTATAAACCACTAAAGAGCGCAGAAGCGAATTATTAACAAGACTTTATTAAACTTGCAATGAAAAGGAAACTTGAAAGAATATTAAAATTTCAAGGCACCGGAGTTTAACAATAAAGCTTAACGACTCATTTTTTAAGCCTTTATTAATTCAATGAGAAAATATTAAATTAATAATTCAAAGTTTCAAAATAAAATAATATTCCTAATTGACGCCATAAGGTGCTGAAGTAAAAAAAAAATTGTACAGCTTAATATTTTCGTTTTTAAGGGAAGTATTATAGCGGGAACGTAGTATCTTAACACTATGTTCCTAGGTTCCCTATGCCTACCCTGGTATGTGCGGTATACAGCGTGAGTGATGATAAAAAAATATACTTTCATTGTTGCAGATAATTACTTTACATAGACGACTACATGCAAATTTTTCTCTTTACAGGTTTGACACTATGCGGTGATGACATTGTTAAATTTCTAACATAATTCCAATTGCTTATACAGCAACGATCGTTATATAATGCTGATACATTTTGTGTAAAGTTAAACAGTCCACTAAAGTTACAAAGGTAGGTAGTTTTAAATCGCTACAAATATTAAAAAAAAAATTTTTTTGATAGCAGGCAATATTTTACTAAAGGATTTTAAAGCCTACAATATGGCATCTTCGTACAATTGGGAAGAGTATGATTCTATGCAAGGACTGCTATAACTACATCAGGTAAGTAATCCTACTTTTGAAAATATTTAGATTTTAAATTTATGAAATCAGCGTCAAATAATAAAAAGTTCAGTGTTGAGTTCCATTAGCCAACAAGCAATATTTTAAATGAATGGGAAGTAAAGAACGGATATAGGGTTATATATAGGGTTACTATATAACCTTGTCAATAATATGGGAAATGTATTATATAGAAAAAACTTAATTGCTAAAAATATTATGCAAAAATCATAGCGAATATCTACAAACTCGGTTTTAATTATAAACACAAAAGATTTTTTTTATTCATCAATACAACATATAAATCGAGCAACATATCATTAAATTTTCATTCAAAACGAATGATGTACTCAAATGCGTTCTCCACTACCCATAATGATGCCGAGAAACAAAATAAGCGTTTCTAATAACTATGTAATTATGACAACACCACGCACGGGGTTCCTTATAACTATGTAATTATGACAAATGTATAACTATGTAATTATGAAAATAATGTAAACAAAAACTCGTTTACTCTGTTTATATCGTTCACGTACTGAAAAGCAGGAATAAGTAAAACACTTAATGACAACCGGAATACGTTTCTCGGATTGTACCTGATTCTCATTGATTTTTTTATTACAGTGAAATAAAAGTGTTACATTATTATTTATCTGTCCTTCGCCTTTAAGTGAGTTCCGCCACTCAACACGCAATGACTCCAAGATTCGGCAAAAAGTGGGGAACGGAGTGTCTTAACACTAGGTACCCTCTGCCTACCTTTTGTGCTGTGTGCGGGATACAGAGAGAAGCTAAAAATAAAAAAAAGATTTTACAATTATTATATATACAACAGGTTTCATTCCCATTTAAATCGTGCTCGTATAACTCAGGTACAATTCGAGAAAATAATGGCATCCATAAACACCGCATTTAATAGTTATTAAAATCTGTATACTCGGAGCGTTCTCATCTGATACAGCCTTGTTACGACTACTAATTTATTAGGGTTTTATACCCATTAAAATTTCCTAGAAACACGTATCTTTACGTTTCTGATTGATAATGATAAAGGTAATTGTATTGTTTGTTAAATGTAACATAAGACATTTAAATGAAATTTTCTATATATTTTAGAAGGTTCCTTGAAAATATTGATCTCAATCGTTACTTGGGATCAATATCTCTATATATATCTCTATATAAAAATATTTTGTCTGTACATTTAGTAATTTTGACTGAAATGGATAGAGGGACACTTAAAAAGAATAATAGAAAGCAAAAAGATTTTTTTAAATTTCTTGTCTGTCTGTCGATATTTATGTCCACATTTTTCTCTGAAAGTACTGAACCGATTTACTTGAAAATTTCACCAATTGCTTTATTTTAACTCAACTTAACTACTAAAGTTTAGACCATCAAAATCGGTTCATTAAAATAAAAGTTATCGTCATTTGAATGAACTCATGGCATTAGTTTGCCTGCGAATATTATATAGCAATTGCGCTGCTAAGATTCTTGGCTAAAGAATGACATTCGAAACGTCTGGGTTATATGACTGTTGATAAAAATATATATTTTTCAAGCACTATTATATAATATTTTATACAATAAAGTAAACTAAATTGAATTGTTAGTGGAGATTNCAACATCTTAAGAAGAGCTTCCATAAAAACCATATTCAAGCCTAACAAGAAAGTGAGCCAATTCTTGAGACCAGTAAAAAGTAATATTCCTTTACAGAGTGCAGGTGTATACAAACTAGACTGTGACTGTGGCTTATCATACATCGGTCAAACAAAGAGAAGCATCGGTGTTAGGGTGAAGGAACACATCTCTGACATCAAGAATGGGCATGTATCGAAGTCAGCTGTGTGTGAGCATACTGTGGATAAACCCAGCCACTACATTAGGTTTGATAAACCCCAAATCCTCGCTAAGGAAAACAGATACATTCCTAGAATGATCCGCGAGGCTATTGAAATACAAAAATATCCTAATTTCAATAGAGAGGATGGCTGGAAGCTTTCTACCACCTGGGACCCACTCATAAAATCATTGAAGTCTCAAACCCACCATACCAGAGGGCAAGATACTATCAGCTCATTCTGCAGGAATCCAGGGCAGTACTCGAGGCAATTAAGAAATCGTTGGTGGTAGTTTGATATAATAATTATGTCAACTGACAGACGAATGCCACCTCAGTCTATCCGTGACCACGGACTACTGCAAAGTGTTCGAAACGTCGGGTTTCCAAAAATGTATAAAAATACAAAATATACGCGATTAATCCGGTTAAAATAGTTTTATTTAAAATCAGCACATTTAACAGAGTTTTAGAATTATGATAAGACGTATATTATTACAAAAATATATACGTGTAATAAATAATTAGCTTTATGTATATTTTATATAATAAATATCAAATATCAACAATGGTCGTATTTTTTTATTTAAAACAATCAAAAATTCTTTGACGATAATGTCGTAAAAAATCATATTAGAAGTCATTATAGTTGTCAATCAATTGTGCTTATTAAATCAATAATCATGTATTTTAAGCGGGCGAAGCCGTGGGCGAGCCGCTAGTTTTTAATAAACCTGTTACATTTCATACAGCGAAAATTAGTAAGTAATCCGCTATATGTTGCGGCGGCCATTTTGGATTATCAGCAATATTGTTTATATACGATTTTATTGTCATCAGAACTGAAGTCGTAACACAAATTTCAGCTCAATCGGACACTGGGAAATGAGTAAAATTGAGTTTACAATATTTTAGTATACTAACACAACAAGTTAAATAAAAGCTTGTAATAACATACACTTCTGACATCATTTCCTTATTTCCTCCCTATAGTCAACCCTTATTCTGATTAGCCACAATCCAGCACAAATAGACTTAAGTACACATAGTAAAGTGAAATGTCCTCAGTAGTGTCCATTTGACATAATTCAATTAGATTGCTAACCATTCATCAAGTCTGGAAAGTTATGGGCTGTCTCTCTTCTGTAGATTGAGTAAACAACTTACGTTATTGATTATTTACAAGCGATAAATTTTGAAAAACACGATCGCACTGATATAAAATATAGTATTTTTATTGGGTATCACGAAAAAAATTAAGCTATTTTCTTTTCTTTTTTGGTCTATGCAATTAATATAATATTATCAATTAAATTTATTGTAAAATCATATTCCAAAACTAAAATATATAAGATTAAGAAACCGATTAAAAATTTTTACAAATTGTAAGACCAGACCAGATCGGGACATTTATATTTTAATTTATACATCAGCATATCGGTGTTCAATTCAAATCTAATAGTCATGAGGCCACTCGTGGCGCAGGGGCACAAGCGTGTGACTGTAAACGCGTCCCGGTCGTTTATTTGGGATCTACTAAATAAACTTTTCTGTTAATGAATGAATAAACTGTGCAATGCAATGTTGTCTTTTAATTATTAAACAAGCCCTTAAATTATTTATTACGCCACATTATCGGCCGCAATGTACTTTAGTTTAAGGTCGTTTAATTCCTTGTATATGTTACAATCTATACTTATAATAAATCTGTAGAAAAGTCGTTTCTGTACATTGAAAATATTTAAAAAAAAATTAGCCAGGGTGTTAAAGGATAATTAACAGAATCCATTTCCAACATTTTTGGAATTTTTGTCTGTTTGTCTGTTTATCTGTTTATCTGTTTATCTGTTTGTCTGTTTGTCTGTTTGTCTGTTTGTCTGTTTGTCTGTTTGTCTGTTTGTCTGTTTGTCTGTTTGTCTGTTTGTCTGTTTGTCTGTTTGTCTGTTTGTCTGTTTGTCTGTTTGTCTGTTTGTCTGTTTGTCTGTTTGTCTGTTTGTCTGTTTGTCTGTTTGTCTGTTTGTCTGTTTGTCTGTTTGTCTGTTTGTCTGTTTGTCTGTTTGTCTGTTTGTCTGTTTGTCTGTTTGTCTGTTTGTCTGTTTGTCTGTTTGTCTGTTTGTCTGTTTGTCTGTTTGTCTGTTTGTCTGTTTGTCTGTTTGTCTGTTTGTCTGTTTGTCTGTTTGTCTGTTTGTCTGTTTGTCTGTTTGTCTGTTTGTCTGTTTGTCTGTTTGTCTGTTTGTCTGTTTGTCTGTTTGTCTGTTTGTCTGTTTGTCTGTTTGTCTGTTTGTCTGTTTGTCTGTTTGTCTGTTTGTCTGTTTGTCTGTTTGTCTGTTTGTCTGTTTGTCTGTTTGTCTGTTTGTCTGTTTGTCTGTTTGTCTGTTTGTCTGTTTGTCTGTTTGTCTGTTTGTCTGTTTGTNATGAATAATCATGTAATTCAAGCGGGCAAAGCCGCGAGCAGGCCGCTAGTTATTAATAATAATCATCAGAACGTTCTTGGTTAGCTGGATGTTTAATTTTATCGCACTTATCAGAGTCTGATTAGGCTGATATTTTGATTACGGCTTCATTTCTGATAAAAAACGGCGGATTACGAAATTTTTCACGACCTACCTTATATGGATATTAAATGAAAGGGCTTCATTTGTAAAATACAATATACCATATCGGTCGGGGATTCTTCAAGCCCCGTCAAGTTTAAATGGGTCCCGACTGTCATCAAAATGAACTATTGAGCTTGTTTTTTTCATTTTAGTTTCATTCAGTCGAGATTTTTAGTTTCATAATTATTATTTAGATGTCTGAACGCATCCATTACATTTTTATGTTATGGATGGATTCAAAACTGGAAGAACAAACTTAGCAGGGCTTTTTAGTTTTATACAGTCGATTTTTTTGTTTTATTTTATTATAGTTTTTTTTTTGTGATAGAATTAAAAAACAAATTTCAATTACAATAAGTATGAGTGTAATATGAACTGATTTAAAAACTTCTTTAATACACTATAGGAAACTATCGGCACAATATAAGCACACAAAGATGAAAGTTATGCAGTATTGGCTTAAACTTCAATACATCTTACTAAGTTTATCGTGGAAGTTAAACTCACAAGAGTAAATTTAATCATCGCATCCACCATAATATTATGATATATACCAAAAATTATTGCAATGACTAAACTTATAATATCATTATAAATAAATAAAATAAATAAATCAGCTTCACGCTGTATCCCGCACACAGCAGGGTAGGCAAAGGGAACCTAGTGTAAGATACTCCGTTCCCCATTTTCTGCCGAATTCTGGAGGCATTGCGTGTTAAGAGGCAGAACTCAACGCCGCGCTTTGCCTCGATACCAGAGCGAAGAAATGGAAATATAAATTTAAGTAAATATTTCATCTCCTCGAGTGGGGATCGAACCCACAACCATAATACCATTATACATATATTATATCTGAATATTGTATACTTGTAAATTGGTTATATTTATTTCTATTTAATTTTTTCTTCAACTTCACTCTAAATCCCGCACACTAGAGTAGGCATAGATAACTTAGTGTTAAGATGCTTTTGGACGCATTGCTACTTGCTTCACCACCAGAATTAAGAAATGAAAATATTAAATATATATATTTCCTCGAATGGGAATGGACAAAAAATATATTAACGGTTGGTCAATATTAAAATTAGTCTAATCTTGACATGGAAAAAAACTTGTCTACATTTAAACAGTAGGAGTTTAGTATTATTAGAGAAATCATTAATTTATAGACTTATTATTAGTGGTTTTAAAATTTGAAAGTAAAAAACAAACAAGTTTCGAGCGAGTTACGAGTATTAGCTGTAGGAAGCGTTCCAATAGCTTGCGGCAATCACCGGCTAAAACGTATTTCTCAATTCATAGGAGAAAAAGCTGTTTCTTGTTCTTTACTACCAAATATGACACGTTTTATTTCTAACCTAGTCAATTTTTATATTTTAAAAGTAGATACGTATATATGGATGGATATATTATAAATGTTTATAGGATAATTATATTTAGGTGTGCATTAGCGGCTATAATAAAAAAATATAAAAACATGAAACCCGACTCCATAAAACTAAAAAAAAAAACAAATCCCAAAAATAATTTTAAATTTTACGAAGCTCGAAGAATTACAGGTAACATACAAACATGTATGTAAGCATTTTAATATGTGTCATTAAAAAATATTTTTAGCAAACATAAAAAACCGACTTCAAACAACGAACTCAAAAGTAAAAAATAATTTTGCATAACGTAAAACGGACTTTAATTTTGTTAAACAAAAATAATTAAAAAAAGATTTTATAAATTTGAAGTCGGTATCAAATCAAACAAACAGAGGTTTCGATTCGATATTGTAGTAAGGTTGTTGTAGCATTAGCTTGATACCGACGTTTAACGTGACGATTGAAGGTTTGATCTCCACTCGGGGGAAAGAATTAAAACATTGTTAGCAAATTCGGATAAGAGAGTGGAGGTTTAGGCGAAAAAGAATAGAAAGGCAATGGAATTCTGTAAATAGAGGCAGTTACTTATAGACACAGCTCATATTGAAAAGAAACCCGTGTGAAGTGTTGTTATTGAGTGATACATATCACTCATTGCAATTACGTAGAATCTGCTTCTGAATAATTTAAAAACATATAGACAATATGTGTCTAATCTTGTTTTTAAAAACTGATAACCTTTCGGATTTCAAGCAATATATTTCCATTTTTCGTTCTGGCCACAATACAAAACCTCGGCGTTGATTTTTTCCACTCAACACGCAACTAAATTAAATTAAAAATTAAATTAAAAATTAAATTAAAAATTAAATTTAAAATTAAATTAAAAATTAAAATTAAAATTTTATTTAAAAATTAAAATTAAAAATTAAATTTAAAAATAAATTAAAAACTAATTTAAAAATTAAATTAAAAAATAAATTTAAAAAAATATTAAAAATTAAATTAAAATTTAAAGGAAAAAAAAATTAAAATTAAATTTAAAAAAAAAATTAAAATTAAGTAAAATTAAAAATTAAATTACAAATTAAATTAAATTAAATTAAAAATTACAGTGTCTTAACACTAGTTTCCCTCAACTCGCATCGCTTCGAAAAATTCGGCGGAAAGTTTAGAACGGAATGTCTTATCACTAGATTTCCTTTGTCTACCCTGCTATATGTAGGATAGATACTGAGTGAAGCTAAATAACAACTATAATTAAATTTTCGAAAATAAAAACACCATTAGTTATATACATTCATACATTCTTTTATTGATGTAGTAGAGAAATATAAAAACTCCAAGGACTATAGGACAATTATATACGTGTTGAAAATAATAACGCTGTGTTTTTAATAATAACTCCACTAGTTGAAAAAAAATATTTGCAGAGCCGATAAAACAAAGTGGAAAATAACGTTCTCGTCGAAACATTTAATGTATCTCACATTTCAGTGCTCAGGTGTTCTCCGTACATGGTGGCGAAACCACTAACTTTTCACTTAAGCGTCTGTTCTATTATAAGTTGAGACAAAATGCTGCCTGGAGGATTTGATATTTACAGGAATTTTGTTGTGGAAGTCATAAAACTTGATAATTTTCTACAGATGACAATTTTTCTACACTGCATTTACACTACATTTTTTTACTGTTTCATTATAGTTTAAGAAAACAACACATCAGTAATTAAAATTTTTAAGGCTATCGTGGCGCAGGCGTGTGAATGTAGGCGCGACGTGGATACAATTTTGATTCGAATCCCGTTTGGGGGGATAAAATATTTAATATTTTCATTTTCTTGCTCTGCTAATGTGGCAAAGTGCGGCGTTAAGTTCCGCCGCTTATGAATAAATATAAGAAATGAAAAAATGATTAATAATAATCTATATGTATACATAACGATCACCATCAATATACAACTGCACCGTGTGGACTTTTAAAATTCAAATATTTTCCTTTATCTAGCTAAAAATATTTTGTTTGTACAGTATGCAATATATTAGTTACGTTTATAGTAGCGAATAGAGAATAATATAATCATTTCTTGTGTAGGATTGACACTCTCACTACTGCTGGTATATAATTAATTTTAATACTTAATATGTATTCTATATAAAAGGACATGTACCTGACTGACTGAGGTAAGACGCACGCACAGCCGTAACCGCTGATGGTAGAAATGTAAAATTTGGACTGATATTTATTTTCATAATCTAGATATCCATTAAGGAGGGATTTTGAAAAATTTTAACCCTAAAGGGATGAAATAGGGGTTGAAAGTTTGTATGGAAATGTTTTTAAATCGGCACCGATTTTTATAAAATTTGAAATTCAGACTCTTAAAAATATTTCATTGAACACGTGTTTCATAGTTTTTTTAGAATTCAGCCCCTAAGGGTTCAAATAAGGGATTGAAAGTTTATATGGAAAAATCTTTAAAGCGGGCGAACACTAGTATGAGATATTTGTACCACATATGGTGTTCTTGAGTATATATAATAGTATCTCAGGAATGAATTGTGGGTTTGATTTCTACTCGAAGAAATAAAATTGCTCGTTCTGGTAACGAGACAAAGCGTAACGTTGAGTTCCATCACTCAACATGCAATGCCTCCAGAATTCGAAAGAAAGTGTCTTAATGGGAACGGAGTGTCTTAGCACTAGGTTCCTAGATTCCCTTTGCAGGGTACAGCGTGGGTAAAAAGTACCTACTAGTGTTTCGCTCTAATATATAAATTGACATAAAATATACATAGACTAGGCTGTCTTCGTGTTTTAAAGTCTGCATAATTTTTCATTTCAGTCGTTCGATAGAAAGGAACGAAAATATAAATGAATACAGCACATATATATGTAATTTATGAATGAGAACGGCATCACAAAATCGATCTCAGGCTTGAGAGCAGCTTATAAATACGGACCTTTATTATATCACACTAACAAAGTTCGTCATCGTTAAAATTTAAATATATTTTTTTAAAAATTTTAGGTAATGCATGCATTAATTGGCAAAATTGGGAACATATAAACATTTTCACAAGTCCCAATTTTGCCAACATTTTTAAAGTGTTATTCCACACTTAGGAAAGAAAAATACTTATTTATAAAACGTATAAAAATTTGAATAAAAAAATATTTAATAAATAGCATTCTCTCTTGCCAGATGATAATTCTTAGTAATTATATTTGGGTAGCGGAAATTTGAAATAATCTCCCTACAGAGACGCTAGCAACATAAATAAGTTGTAACAAGCGTATAAAAATTTCGACGTAGCCTGTTGAGAACGTATGATTTAGTGGTCAGAGCGCCTGGTCGGTTTCCAAGAGGCGCGGGTTCGAGTCCGGCTACGTTAAAATTTTTATACGTTTTCTAAATAAGTATTTTTCTTTTCTAAGTGTGGAGTAACACATTAAAAATGTGAAAAATAACTCGACTTCGTTGATAAAATATGCTACTGTAATTTCTTTTCTGTCAATTTTGCAAGTAACAATAACCTTTGAACAGTAGAGTAACAATACAGCTTGTATTTGTTATTTCCGACAATGGTATGATAAGGACTGAAAAGCTGAAACTATCTGTAAAAATAATTACAATAAACAACAAACAGACTCTTTATTTTTAATATCGTTAAATATCTATTAATATAGACGTAAAGAAATATATAAAAATTAACTAAATCTTTTAATAAAAAAATATAAATATTTTTTTTTTCTTTATTTCTTTATTTCGGTTTATCTTATTCTTTTATATTTATCTAGAGATAAATCAATGAATAAAACATTGTGCATAAAATATCACACATTAAATGTCGGAAATCTCTCTAGACGGGCAAGTTGCGACGATTCCCTTATTTATTCAACAGATGCCTCGCAGGCCGCGGGTTTTGTTCGAGAAATATTTAATTACTCACTCGCTTCAATGTGGATTAGCAGGCTTCAAAACCTTTATGCATTAAGGATTATTTTCGAAATATTTAAAAATTTAATTATTACGTAATAATTGAATTCAAAAATATATGTAAAATATTTTAACACTAGGTTCCTCTGCCTATCACGCTGTGTGCAGGATACAGCGTGAAACTGTAAAATTTTCGAATTTTAGTCACTTAATAATATGGAACATTAGATGAAATTGTGTTTATAGAGTCATTTAAAACGTAGTTAAATAAGCGATCGCAAAACTGCATTCAATATATGGTCAAAAATAATTAGATTGAAATGAAAAATGCTTAGATCTTTTAGAAAAATATTAGAAATCCCCAGTTAAGATCATTGTGGCACAGTAGGGCAGCCCCTGACTGTAAACGCGACGGTTATGGATTTGATCAACTCAATGAAGATATCGAATAATTTATCTTTTTAAAATGTGGTGTTGAGATCCACCTCTTCACACGCAATGTCTCTCTAATATCGCAGTAAATTGGGAATTGGGAGTGTCTTGACACTCGATTCCGTCCGATTATCCTACTACGTGATATAAAAAAGTGAAGATGGTACTGTAGTAAGAGCTCCCAATAAAATATTTTATAATTTAATGTGATAACTGTAACTATGTCTGAATTTCCAACGTACATTGTTACTTGGTGTTTTCTATAGTCCTTCACTTCACATAGATTACTTTCACACTTTGGAGACTATATTGGAAAAACACGTGCCCAATGTCGATCACACTATTATCCTTGGGGATTTTAATACATGTATGAGGATTTTCATGTAAAATTCATGTAAAATGATTTTCGTGCGAAGCAACTTCTTAACATTATTAACAGTTCAAATTTAACATTACTTCCTACAAATCCCACACATCATTTCCCTAACTGTGCTCCATCCCAACTTGACCTTATAATAGTTTCCTCGGCTGATTTTACAAAACTCCACGGACAATGTCCCGCTGAAGCCTTTTCCTACCATGATTTAATGTATTTGTCTTATAATCTTCGTCTTCCTAAAGTCAAACCATCTGTAGTTATGCGACGTAATTTTACAAATTTTAATAATGAGGAGTTTATGCGTGACCTTACCAAAATCGACTGGAACACCATCGTTATCGCCGACAATATTGATACTAAATTAGATATATTCAATTCCTTACTCACGGAACTCTATGACAAGCGTGCTCCATTTAGACCTATTAAGTTGAAACATTTACCTGCACCATGGATTACGCAAGATATTAGATCCTTGATGGCAAAAAGTAATCGAGCTAAATGTAAGTATAGACATAATCCTACTGATCAATATTTTTCAAGATATAAGATCTTGCGTAATCGGTGTAGCAGAGTTTGCAGAGATGCACAACGAAACTACATCGACTCTAATTTACAAAATTTAAATCCACGAAAATCCTGGCAGCTTCTTGAATCGTTAGGCATCGGTCGGCAACGTCAAGATTTGAACCGCGATATTGATGTTGATGCTTTAAATACGCATTTCACATCAATTACACCTATGGACGGTACTATTAAGGCAAATACATTGAATCTTATCAGTTCCCTGCCGTTTCCATCAACCAATCCTTTCCATTTTTCTGAAGTCACATTAGCCGAAGTAAAAAAATATATTTTGGGTATAAAATCGGATGCCGCTGGTTTCGATGGTATCAATCGTAAAATGGTTATTTTACCCCTTAATGTTATAGCTCCTGTAATAACTCACATTTGAAATTTTTCCCTGACCAGTAATTCCTTTCCTAGTGTGTGGCGAATAGCCTGGATTTTTCCCATACCAAAGTCCAAAGATCCAAATTCCTTTTCTCACTACCGTCCCATTTCAATACTTCCATTCCTGTCAAAGGTTTTAGAACGTATTGTCTCGCAACAGCTAAATCAGTACCTTTTATAAAACCATATACTATCTGATTTGCAGTCTGGTTTTCGTTGTGCGCACAGTACAGTCACTGCATTAATTAAAGTCTGTGATGATATACGGCTAAATATGGATAGAGAACATGTTACTATTATTGCTCTGCTCGATTTTAGTAATGTTTTTAACACAGTGGATACTGACCTACTACTCGCTGTTCTACGATCAATTAACATCTCTTCTCAAGCTACAGAATGGTTCAGAGGCTATTTATCTGATCGGAGACAATACGTACAAGCCAATGACAAACTATCTTCCTTTCGTTCTTCTTCTATGGGGGTTCCTCAAGGGGGTGTCCTTTCTCCTCTCCTGTTCTCTATTTTCATTGATACTATCTCCCAAAACTTTTCTTCATCCTACGATCTATATGCTGACGACTTGCAGATTTACATAGCTACTCCTTCGAGTGACATAGACAAAGCTATTCGTAAATTCAATAGGGATTTGCAGAACGTCGCTACGTGGAGCAGGTCTTATGGCTTAACCGTTAATCCTGGCAAATCACAGATTAGTATCATAGGTAGTACAAATCAGTTAAAAAAACTAAATATTAATGGCCTTCCTACTATACGGTTTGATGATGCTGATTTAATTGTTAGGCCGACTATTAAAAACCTTGGGATAGTTTTAGACAACTCACTCTTGGTCAGCGCAGATAGCTGAGGTCAGCAGAAAACTATTCGCTAATATCGGAGCCATGAAAAAATGGAAATATTTTCTACCTATCAAAACCAAAACTACTCTAGCTCATTCACTACTGATACCGATTTTAGATTATGCTGACTCATGTTACCCGGATTTATCTGAGGAACAATTGAATAAACTAGAGCGGTTACAAAATCTATGTATAAGATTTGTCTTTGGCCTGCGTAAATACGATCACGTCTCTGATTATCGTCGTCAGCTTGGATGGCTTCCTATTAGGCTTCGCCGCAATTATCGTATGCTTACCCTTCTTTATTCGATCCTATACAATCCTTTCGCACCCTCTTTTTTAAAAGAGAGATTCAACTTCCTTGGTTCCGATTCTCTTCTACGCCTTGAACTAAGGTCGCGAAGTGATAACCTCCTCAAACTTCCAACCTGCCATACCCACTTCTATTCCAACTCCTTTACTGTGAAAGTTGCTATTCTCTGGAAGGCGCTTCCTACTGAAGTGCGACATTCAGTGTCACTTAACGTATTTAAAAAACGTCTAAAACAACACCTTTTTAATTTAGAAAATTTGTAGACTCTTCTATTATATTCATTATTTATATTGTACATATTATATTATATTACATGTAGTATTTATTTGTATAAGAATATGTATGTTTATAGGTATTTATATTAGTTATAAATATATGTATTATGAGGCCGGTCGTGGCGCTGCGGCACGAGGTGTGACTGCAAAATCGACTGGTTGTGGGTTCGATCCCCACTCGAGGAGATGAAATATTTACTTAAATGTATATTTTCATTTCTTCGCTCTGGTGTCGAGGTTAAGCGCGGCGTTGAGTTCTGCCACTCAACACGCAATGCCTCCAGAATTCGGCAGAAAGTGGGGAACGGAGTGTCTTAACACTAGGTTCCCTCTGCCTACCCTGCTGTGTGCGGGATACAGCGTGNTTTTATGTCCTTTGTTTTGGAAGGTTGCCTGTAAGAGATTGCTTGAAGCAATAAGGCCGCCTTTGCATACTTGTTTGTATTTTTTCTTTTCTGTGTATGTGTTTTTTTTTTCGTGTGCAATAAAGTATAAACTAAACTAAACTAAACTACATTTTATTTCAATAATTGTTAAATTAATTGATATACTCGTACTGCTGAAAAGGGCTTTTTTAAGCATTTTTAATTATTGAAGTAAGTAAGAGTTATTTTTTCCATTTTGGACGAAAACTTTCAATAATATATGTCTATATTTATGAAAGCTTATATAAGTTCGGTATATTCTATTAATAAAATTAGAGCAAAAGTAGTTTTATGTATCAAATATAAATTATGATTAAAAAAATATATAATAATCAGCTTCACGCGTGTGTCACATATCACGCACCATGTAGATTAGGCAGAGGGAACCTAATGTAAAGACACTTAGTTACCCACATTCCGATGAATTTTTCGAGCTATTGCCGGTTGAGTGGCGGAAGTAAACGCCGGAGGATTGCCTTGGAGCCAGAGCAAAGAAATTAAAATATCAATAAATAATAATTCATTCCCTCGAGTGGGAATCGAATTCACAACCATCGTATTACTTTCACACCCTTGTGACCCTGCACCACGACGGTCTCTAATGAATTTTATAACTACCTACACTTATAATTTGGTATCTCCCTTATCACTCCTTATCTATTTACATCTCTACGGTCTTACTTGCGCGCTTACCCTATGGGATTAGTTAGACCCCCGCTACACGGTACGCCCGCGAGTAGGAAGTTAACAATAAATAGCCCGCGTGGGAACTGCCTTACTCCACCTTTGTATGTTTTTGACGTACTTACAATGTACAATGCAATGCAATGTAAGCGCAATCTTTTGTAACTATATAATACTTGGGTAAAATAACAGAAAACGTGTGAAATGAAAATGGAAAATATT
Source organism: Heliconius hermathena (assembly GCA_013403705.1). Lineage (NCBI taxonomy): Eukaryota > Metazoa > Arthropoda > Insecta > Lepidoptera > Nymphalidae > Heliconius > Heliconius hermathena. The sequence continues at coordinate 16,235 of JAAIXJ010001606.1, forward strand.
TCGATAAGACAATTTACACTTTCTGGTCTCTTCGTCACAGTAAAATAGCACCACTTCGATGTTTTATGACTCAATCGAAATAAAAGACTAAAATTACTATATATTCGATTCACAAGATTTAAAAAAAATATATGCATAGGAAAAAGTAGAAAGTTATGTTGAAAAAGTAATATTAATAGCTGTAGTTTTGCCAGTTTTTATATATAAAGTTATTAATACCAAAAATAAGTAATAAAAAAAGTTAAAATTTTTAGAATATACATATTATATATATGAAAGCCTCTCGTTGCAAGTTCAAACGCTCTAGACAACTAAGCACTATTCCAGAAAAATATTATGAAAAATAATCTAACATTGAATTAAAATTTACTAAATTTGCTATGACAGATATAAGTGAGTTTTAGTTAACAGTTATTTCTGTCCCAATAAACAGACGTGACCAAGCACGGAACGATTCAGACGTACGTGACCTCTTGGTACGAGCGTCAACGGAAGACTTATTTCATTCTTCATACGTTTATTTATAAAATAATAAAATAACTGAACAAAAATAGAATATATATCGTTTATTTTTTTATATTTTTGTTATTTTTAGGTAACCGTGGCGCAGTGTCCGTGGCACAACCTTTACATACAAATCGGGATCCATTCCCGGGTTCAATCTACGGATTTATTGTCTAAAACAATATATTATAATAGAACAATATAATAAATGATAAGAAATACATATAATAACAAACGCTACAGATTATGAGTCTGTAGGGTAAGAAATAATAACAATAAACTACAGGTTCAATTCCCACTCGGGGAATTAATTATATTTAATCCTCGCTCTGGTAAGAAGACAGAACGCAGCAGTCAGCTTGACCACATGCTCAACACGCAATGTATCCAAATTAGGCGGGAACGGAGTGTCTTGATAATATGTTCTATTTATTATTAACATCTATTATTTCATTATTTCCCCATGTTACCTTTAAATAAACAGTTAAATAAAAATATATATTAAGAATTTTTACATAATATAATTAAGTATTACCGTATAAACCCATTATCAAGTAACTCTTTCTGTATACAATGCTAAATTTCCAACACCTAATCTCTTTAAAATGCAAGCTAAAAATCCTCTTAAATTTATATCCAGTTAGTGAGGCCGCGCGAACTCATTACTAGTACATTTTAAAGCTTATCTTTAGGCTATTACCAGGCTGATGGGCTGTCGCGGAAAAGCTAATCGAAATTGTAATAGCAAATGGTTATTCCATTTTATGATGACATTGCCGTTTCAATGTGATTGGTCATACAGAATCATTGCCAATAGCGTTACGTTCGTGTAATGGTGCTCTTCATTTAACAGCAATATTGAAAAATATATTCAATGATCAGATAAAATGCGTAACATTTTATCGACAAAATAAACGATTAATTGACTATAATCAATAAAATAAAAAAACCGGAAAGCGCGAGTCAGGCTCGCCCACCGAGAATTCCGTACAATAAATTCATTTAGCTTAGCCAGAGTCTTTTTATCTTATACCTCAATTGAATTTGCGGCTTTAATACCAAAATTCACTTTTAAGGCTATATTTTTTAGGACTTTTGAGTTTTCAATTTTTTTCCTGAACTAGTACTACCTGTAGATGCTAGCTGTCAAATTTCATATGTATATATATATATATATATATATATATATATATATATATATATATATATATATATATATATTCATATAATTCATAGTCACACTTTGTGCCCCTGCGCCACGACTAGCCCCAATTATATTGAGACCAGTCGTGGTGCAGGTAGTGAATAGTTGTATGTATATAATTGTATAATGTACTATTTTTATTTATTGTTTCGGAAAGTTAGTAAAATAGTTTATATACCTAAACCTAATACCTACAAAATTTTCGCGGCATTTGATCTGGGCAAACTGCCATTTACAATCATGCAACAAACTTTAACTCTAACCCTTTTCCTTATGTGTGAGAGACGTGATCTTACTTCGATGTCTAAACTGAGAATCTTGTATCAAAATTGTAATATCCACTGGTTTATTCGTGATGTATCTCCTGCTCCTATTCACGGCGCATGAGGAATACTTCGTCGAAAGTCAAACACAGAGTCCATCAGGGCGCTGAGGCACAAGCGTGCGACTGTATACGCGACGGTTGTGGGTTCCATATCCACTCGGGGAAATGAAATAGTTAATATTTTCATTTAATCGTTTTGGTAATAAGCAACACACAATGCCTCGAAAATTCGATAGAAAGTGGGGAACGGAAGTGTCTTACTTACTTGATCCACATCTACAGTTTGAAAATATTTCATCTTTTTTCTAATTTAACTAATAAATATATGAAAAAAGAATAATTATAATAAGTCAACAGTAAGTACAGAATCTGAATGAGTCTGAAATCTGAATGAGTCGATATATATAATATAAAATATTAAGTGCTTGTAAACTAAACAAAAAAAATCATGACATGACATTTTTAAAACTGTTTCAATATTTTTTCAAAATATCACGAATCATGTTTTTTAACATCATATTTTTCACAAAACTTTTAACTGATAACTGACAAAAATGCGTTTTAATATTTAGAATGTTTATTTAAGATTTAAAGCAAAATAAAAAAAAACCTATAAAGTTTACAGAATATAACAGCAACGGTAGATAATTCAATATTTCCTAACATTTCTTGTATTTAGACAACCACTGAGACTCATTAGTGCGTTTTTCTAGTTTCATACTGTATTTCGCAAATAGCAGCGTAGGCAAAATGAACCGATATTGCTCAATTTAAGACATTGCGAGTTGAGTATCGCAACTCAACGCCGCGCGTTGTTATAAAAGGTACGAAATAAAAATCATTCATTCACTCAAGTGATGTTAGGTCTAGTGGTAATTGTACTTGTACAGTGATAAAAAAATTAAGAATAGAATAATGTATACTATAGAAGTACTCCGAATTTTTAAATTATAAATAGTATTGTAACAGAAAACGCAAAATGTAGCAAGAAATACAAAATTTAAAATACACTTACGATGTACTTGATTCCACCACACCACAGCTTTGCGTTCCAAAACTTAAATGTAGAGGATTTTGTTCTAAGCCAGCTTAATTTTGTTCACTTTGCTATCTATCTCCTTTTTGTTTTTGTTACTTAGCGCACTATATGGAGAGGGGACACTAGGCATAATAGTAAAGTATTGACGTTATCTTTGTTAACAGAAGTCGTCGGTTTTAATCTCTAAAAGATTTCGCTATATTTATGTATACATCTAAATATAACAATTTTTTAAGTTAACGTAAAGATTTCAGCTAAAATTTTAAATTTAAATATAACGGTTTTTTAAGTTAATGTAAAGATTTCAGTTAAAATTTTAAGTGTAACGCGATAACCATCTTCATATGCCTAACAAAGTGAAAGTAAGTGACAGGTAAAGATTGGAGCTATGGGTACTAAATAATAAAATTAAGTAGTAATATTTTATTATACTGATAATAATTATATGTACATTTGCTGATATTGCATGTCATTAACGGTTGACACAAAATTTTAGCTCCATTATATTGTAACTGATGTAGTACGCCAAAATGGACGTATATAATTGTATATCATGATTATATTTGCGAATCACTCTTCAAATATAATATACTTGTTAGTATAACAAAAACAAATATATTATAAATATTGTTTATTACTATATAGCACTAAAAAGAAATATAAAAATAAATAAATCTATACTTATAATAAAATCGTAACTGATCGTGTCTGTATTTATCAATGTAATAGACCCCAAAACAATGATTTTTGTCTGTTTGTTTCTTTTAAAATAATTTCTAAAAGACTCGAGCAACATACTAAAATATAATTCAAGCGGGCAAAACCACGCGGGGGCCGCTAGTCTATTTAGAAAATTAAAAAGACTTTCGCAAAATATTTTTTAACCTTAATAAAATAACCTTTTTTGTTAGCTTATTTAATGGCTTATAACCATATTATTACAATTTATAATTAAAATTATGAAACTTACACAAGTCACAAACAAACCGCTTCGCCGTAAGCATTAAAGCTAGTCTGGCAAAGTATGCTCACAAAATGCTTTGGAGCTTAAAAAATATTTCCAAGCCAATACCTGCAAACAGTCTAAGATCTATAAATATTATTTTTAAATGTAACCGAGGCCAGTCGTGGCGCAGGGGTACAAGCGTACGACCATAACGCGATAAGTTGTGAGTTCGATTCCTACTCGAGGAAATGTAATTTTTAATATGTTCATTTCCTCGTTCTGATAACGAGACAAAGCGCGGCAGAAAGGAAGTGAAGTGGCGGAAACGGAGTGTATGAAAACTAGGATCCCAGGTTCCCTCCGTAGACCCCTGCTATGTGCAGGCTAAACAAAAATTAATAAAACATTGTATCAATTGTGTGTGGCTTATTTATTCATAGCCACTGCCTGTAATACCTACTCATTTAGTTCAATAATCGTTTTCTATGAAAATAAATGATTTTAATATTATTTATATAATGCGTAAGTACTCCTTTAGAATAAAAACCTTTCGGTTTTGAACACGCGACTAACACATCAACTTTTGTAATATCTATTGAGGCCGGTCGTGGCGCAGCGGCACGAGGTGTGACTGCAAAACCGACTGGTTGTGGGTTCGATCCCCACTCGAGGAGATGAAATATTTACTTAAATTTATATTTCCATTTCTTCGCTCTGGTGTCGAGGTTAAGCGCGGCGTTGAGTTCTGCCACTCAACACGCAATGGCTCCAGAATTCGGCAGAAAGTGGGGAACGGAGTGTCTTAACACTAGGTTCCCTCTGCCTACCCTGCTGTGTGCGGGATACAGCGTGAAGCTAATTTTTTTTTATTTATTATATATCATAAAATACACTTACATTTAGTTATTAAAAATCCATAGACTCATACACTGTAAACAGTAGATAGTGTGTTGACTAAGTATTGGAGTGAAACGTAATTAAATTTTGTTCAATTATCGGCTAAAATTTTCGCTTAATAACATGCAAATACTAACTTCAGTATCAGTTCAGTAAGCATTTTACCATTTGTTTTGCTGTTCAGCAATATTATATTACACTATTTTTAGTGTTTTATTAATGCAACTCATACGTGTTTTTAGTTTTATTCACATGTTTTAGTTATATATCTATATTTTTAAGGCCATGGGTCACTCAATATTTTATTTTTCTCCCGTATTTATATATTTGAGGACGTCGTGGCGTATTAGCACAAGCATTTGACTGTAAAATCTCGTCGTATTTATGGGCTATATTTCTATTCGAGGAATTAAATTATTATTTATTTATATTTTTCATTTCTTCACTCTGGTAACAAGACGGCGTTGGGTTCTGCCAATCAATACTATGCAAAGCCTGGAAAATTCGCCGTAATATGGTGAAAAAAGTGTCTTAACACTTCATCTTCTTTATCTATCTGCGTACCCCGCTATATGCGAAAAAAATTCAGTTAAAATTAAAACTCAAAACAATTCAATTCCACTAAATCGAAATTTAACTGCCAGACATAGATTATATTAATATTACAACAAAACGAAAATTAAAACAATTACACTAAAGAAAAAGATAGTGGCACTAGCGTATCGCTTTTCAAGAGTAAGCCTTCGAAAAACGTTCCGGAGCACACAGAAACTATTTATCGTCTTTAACTGCTATAAAAATGTGGGAAATACACATTAGTATGATTGAAATGAAGCGCGCGAGTAGCATCCGACAGTGGTTAAAATATCACGAAAAGTGAGGCACGTAACAATATTTTGAGACCAGTCGTTGCTCAGGACACAAAGTAGTCACACTGTAAAACCGACTGGTTGTGGGTTCGATTCCCAGTCGAGGAGATGTAATATTTATTTAAATTTATATTTCCATTTCTTCGCTCTGATATCGAGAACAAGCGCTGCGTTGAGTTGTGCCACTTGACATGCAATGGCTCCGGAATTCAACAGAAAGTCGAGAACGGAGTGTCTTAATACTACGTTCCCTCTTCCTACCCTGCTGTGTGCGGGATACAGCGTGAAGCTGAGATGAGAGTAACAATATTTTGATGCACGTAATTATTTAACGAAATCCTGTAATTATGATTTTAATGTAAACTTTCTTTTCAGCTTCACGTTGTATCCCGCATGTAGCAGAATAGGCAGAGAGAGCCTAGTGTTAAAACATTCCACTCTCCATTTTACGCCGAATTCTGAGAAATTGCTTGTTGAGTTACGAAGATCAACGCCGCAGCTTGCCTCAGCGCCACAACAAAGAAATAAAAATATTTAATATTTAATTTCTTTGAGTGGGAGGGAATAGAACCACACCACCTGTCACGTTTACAATCACACATTTACGCCCCTCCGCCACGACTGGCCTCATAGTGAACTTTGACACATTATATTGACACAGTTTATTAATCAGAACCAGAAATATAATATATTCATTCATTTTTTATTATTTTATTAAGTAATACATTAATTAAAATGTAGGAAAGTATCTGACACGAACAATAGTTATGAGTTCAAATTTAATATGCAGAAATGCTTATACTATAAATAGGTAAAAGTTTTCGCTTTCTGGTTAAACAAAGTGTGCCGTTAATTTCCGTCACCCAGTTCGCAGTGTCTTTAAAGGTGGAAACTGCATTTTAATAATAATAAAATTATTATAATACAAAGAATGCAATTTCGACATTTTTAAACGGTTTTATTTAGCTTGGCCAGTTTATTTGCTTGTTTGGGTCAAATTTAGTAATTGGAATTTTACCCCCTTCCTGACACCAAATCGATCTGAGATTTGGTACCCACTCTTAATATTGATGACAAAACAATAATAAAAAAATTATGACTGTAAATCCAAAATGGCCGCCGATACAAAATGGCGGATTACATATTACTTCACAAAAACCTCTTTATGGGTATCAAAAGGGCTTTATTGGTAGAATAGAGCTCATTATAAAAAAATAAAATTCAAGATGGCCGCCGCGACAAAACGGCGGATTACATATTTTACACAACTACCTCAATATAGGTGTCTAATGAAAGGGGTTGATTAGTAGAAAAGAGCTCATTCTGAAAAATAGAATAATTTTGACAGTATATACCTATACTTGGTAGGTATATTTACTTTTACAACTTAGAGTAGGGATCCAAGCATGGGTCCAAGGATCCAAGTTAGATTGCAACAAATTGTCAGGAAATAAGCCATGTAATAGTGAGGCATTACATGAACTCGGTAGAATGAGAAGTATCGTCTAGCAACAAACCTAAAAACTTGAAAATAAATTAAATAAAAAAATATTTTTACGTTAAACGGTTTGATTACAATAAAAATAATGTAGGTAATGTACTAAAAGCTAAAACATAATTCGGTAAGTCCTAGCTACCAGATCGCACCAATCTTCTCATCAATCTGGAGTATTGATCAGACAAATAATAAAATCGTTGGGCGTTGTGTATCTAGAGTTAATATATGATAGTTTCACGTATTCGTTTTTATTGAAAGTTAGATGTTTCGTTATAGAAATTACATTGCTCTCTTTTGTAGTTTACAGTAAAAAAAACTGATTTTCGGATTTTCAATTAAAACTATTTTTAGTTAGTAAATAGATTTCTCTTATCTATCTTGATCTATATATATAAAAGGACTTGTGCTGACTGACTGAGGTAAGACGCACGCAGAGCCGTAACCGCTGATGGTAGAAACGTGAAATTTGGGCAGATGTTTATTTTTATATTCTGGACATCCACTAAGAAGGGAATTTGAAAAATTTTAACCCTAAAGGGATGAAATAGGGGTTGAAAGTTTGTATGGAAAAAAAATTTAATCTGTACCGATTTTTATAAAATTTGAAATTCAGACTCTTAAAAATATTTCATTGAACACGTGTTTCATGGTTTTTAAGAATTCACCCCCTAAGGGTTCAAATAAGGGGTTGAAAGTTTATATGGAAAAATCTTTAAATTGCCACCGATTTTTATAAAAAATTTAATTCAGACTTAAAAATATTTTATTGAACACGTGTTTCGTGGTTTTTTTAGAAAAAGCGGGCGAAGCCGCGCGCGCCCTCTAGTCTTATATAATTATTAATTTAAATAAAACCAATATTTTAATTACAGCCGAAATGGTAACCTCAATATATTCTATTCTAGAAACTTTATATTAAATTTGATACCATTGCCAACAAAACACTTTTGTGTGTCGATATCTAGGTTCCATCTGCCTGCCAATGCATGGGATACAGCGTGAAGTAAAAAAAATAATTAATTTATGAAATCGATTGAACACAGATAATACAATACTACATCAAATATAGCTTGACACCGACTTCAAAATCATAAAATCTTTCTTTAATTATTTTTTTAACAAAATCAAAGTACTATTGCTTTATGTTATAATAAGTAAATTTACTTTATACTTTTTAGATTGTTTAAAGTCGGTTTGTTTTTTTACAGTTAGTAGTGAAGTGTTTAACTTGCGAAGTTTGGCAATACTCGCGGCAGAAAAATCTAGGCGTTATTTCTGAAAGTAAAAAGAAAACGCACACACTGAAATATTCTGTTTATTCAAAAATAGAAAATAAATAAAAGCAAATAGATGGAACCACGAAAGTAAAAATGGATTTAACACGACACAATCTTTGTCATATAATTAATTCAAGTTAAGTTTTACCTTATAATAAAATTCTCTTCATTTTAATTCTGTAACTCAATATAATGTAGCGGAGATCGTATATTTATCTGAATTTCACATTCATTACGACGACGGTCGTTGAAGCTTACTCGAATTTGCTTAGTCCCTAGGTACGAAACTGTACACGTGAGTTGGTCTTTTCATATTTTAACAAAATGTTACTTTTCAATAGCTATTTGTAAGCTGTATTTTCATAAATTATAAAATCAACGCAATGCAATTATTGAAATTATATAGGCAAAGGGATCCTAGTGTTAATACACTCTGTTCTACACTTTATGTTAATACACTCTGTTCTACAACTGAAATGAATAAACTTACTAAGGAAATTTCACTTTTGGCCATCAACATGTATGTATTAGTGTTACTTAATCAATATTGGATATTATAGCAATGATAACAGCTTCAATTCTCAAAATTACTCACGAATTTCTGAATGCAATTTTATTTAATTAAAATATTTTATTCAATTTCGTGTATAAAATTGTACTGACGTAAGTGTTCTCTAGCAAGAATATACTTCTTTTTTCTTTTCATTTATACCGTAAGCAGGATATATTGTATATACGTAAGTATCCACGTGGATTTCTGATTAAATATTAGTTATATTAACATCAAGGCATGTCTTAGAAGTTCTTCCATGTTACCCAGTTTTGTTTAACCAACTAAATAGAATTGACTATTATTTTACTAACAAAACATACAAAACTAGTGAAAGTATGAACACAAAAATATAAATATGTATGTAGATGTAAATATCATATATTGAACAAATACAATGCTGCTGTGTGCTAGGATACAGCTGTATCGCACATACAAATTTCAAAATTCGTATTTGTGTTGAATGACGGAACATGTTTAGAAGCGAAACTTAACGCCGCATTTGGATAAATTGAAAATATTTTAAATATAAGCATTGTCTGAGAAATATCGATTCCGCAACCATTAATTTACAGTGAGACACTACGCTACTGCACCTCGATGGCAATGGAATTTTTATAAATTGCATTTCAGTTTTATATTTTTATTTGTACTGAAAATGCTTATAAGTTATTTAGGGCACAAATAAACCAGCTTACGGGAGAAGTATGCATTTTCGTTTCGATGTGATCCATTAAAGAAATCTGCAGAACGAGTTTCCCATAATCCGATTAAACTGTATTCTGGGGTGAAAATTGGTTAGCACTTCCGCTACGTTATAAAGAAATATCTATAGATAGATGAATATTTACTGCAAAATATTTAACTGGTTTTGTTTGTGTTGAAGTAGATCTGTCAATGAACATTAAAAATATAATAAAGTCGCTTTCTATTATTCTTTTTAAGTGTCCCTATATCCATTTCAGTCAAAATTACTAAATGTACAGACAAAACATTTTTACTGTCTCATTATATATAGAGACTAGTGGGCGCGCATGGCTTCGCCCGCTTATTTGGACACTTAGGAGTGAATTCTAAAAAAAACCACGAACACGTGTTCAATAAAATATTTTTAACAGTCTGAATTAATTTTTTTATAAAAATCGGTGGTGATTTATAGATTTTTCCATACAAACTTTCAACTCCTTATTTGCACCCTTAGGGGGTGAATTCTAAAAAACCATGAAACACGTGTTCAATGAAATGTTTTTAAGAGTCTGAATTTCAAATTTTATAAAAATCGGTGCCGATTTAAAAAAAAATCCATACAAACTTTCAACCCCTATTTCATCCCTTTAGGGTTAAAATTTTTCAAAATCCCTTCTTAGTGGATGTCCAGAATATGAAAATAAACATCTGCCCAAATTTCACGTTTCTACCATCAGCGGTTACGGCTCTGCGTGCGTCTTACTCAGTCAGTCAGCACAAGTCCTTTTATATATATAGATTAATGGCACCTATACCTAATTGCTTTAAACAAATCAGATCTTATACTCGATCTAAGAAACGTTAAAAAAAACGTAAGAATGAAAATGTTCAATATAAAATTACACCTCGCAAAACATTTGTAATTATCACAATAAATAAAATATAATAAATAGAAGATTTTATTAAAATTAATACATGAAAAGCATATTGTATATTATGGTTATAATTCAATATTATTTTGTGACTGTTAATGCGAAATAATCGCGTGTATAAAGGTTATATATTGCCAAAGTAGATATTATATTATAAATACTTATTGCTACATTTTAATACTAAAATATATATAAAAATAATGTAATATTTTTAATAAGTATTTTTTTAGATTTTCGCTATATCTCGTAGGGTAGAAGGAACCAGGGACCCTGGTATTAAGACACTCCATTCCCCACTTTCCGCCAAAATCTTATGTTATTAAATTCTTCGAACGATTTTCCACAAATTATCAAATTATCCTCCAATTAAGCGTTAGTTGTCTAAAATTCATAAGTAGATGAAATAAAACTAATTATATAGACATTTTAAAACTAAAACTTGGGGAATATGTGGAAAATATTCACTTAGATAAGTAGGTATCAACATATTTTTTATGCATGATTTCATTCACGTTGCTTTCATTTAAAGAAAAATAGCGTTCTCGCTCTATTTGTTTCTAGTAATCTATCACAGAAGTCTCGCAACGAACGAACTAAACTCCTGAAAAGATTTGTGTAGTTCAATTCCCTACAGATCAATATAGGATTAATCGTCTGATAGGTAAATCCTTATTCGCATACTTATAAATAAGAGGATTATTGTAATGTCACTACAATAATCCTCTTTATCTATACAAGAACTAAAGATATAATATATTAAATTTCAAGTCAATCGCTTTGCAAAAGGGGAGTAAATTTTTAATTGTAAGAGTTGACCCACGACGAAGTAAAGCTAAATAAAAGCTTAAAAAAGCGATATTTTCCTTGGATTTATTATTCATAAGCCACACGTTTGTAACTGATGCACCAAGACCGCCTTCCATTGACGCAGTAATATCATCGCGCTAAATTCCGCACATAGGAAATTGAGTAGGGGGAATCTAGAGTTAAGTCGTTCCCGTTCCTTATCTTACGCCGAATTCTGAACTCATTACATCAAAGTCAACACCGCAGCTTACCTAGTTACCAGACAGAGTAAAAGAAAATATGCAATATTTCATTTTCTCGAGTGGGAATCGAACCCATAATTTGTCGCACGCTTGTGCACTTTACGCCACGACTGAGCTCTATCTTCTCTAACAATCTCCATAATTGAATTACTTTTCTAAATATAATACTACAAACAGATTACGAAAAAATAAAATATAATAACACTATACAAATATTATTATAATATAAATAACACATGAACATAAACGTTACGGAAATCGTTATCCCAGTGCATTAAGCCTTAGCTAAGGAAAGTTAACTCATTTCCTTGGTCTCCTTTTGTTGTATCCCCTTTGCCGTCACGTCGTTGGTTTCCGTAGCAACATTTGGCCGTTCCTTTGCTACTTAATTACTTTTTTTCTGTATTTATAAGCACTGTGATTATTTTAAAAATATTCATTATAAAAAAATAAAATAAATCAGCTCTACGCTGTATCCCGCCCACTGCAGGGTAGGCAGAGGGAACCTAGTGTTAAGACACTCCGTTCCCCGCTTTCTGCCGGATTCTGGAGATATTGCGTGTTGACACCAGAGCGAAAAAATGGAAATATAAATTTAAGTAAATATTTCATCTCCTCGAGTGGGGATCGAACCCTCAAACAGTCGATTTTACAATCACACTTTGTGCCGCTGCGCGACGACTGGCCTCAAATTTATTATTCTGATATCCATATCAATATTAATATTTATTAAAAAAAAATAAATTAGCTTCACGCTGTATCCCGCACACGACAGGGTAGGCAGAGGGGACCTAGTGTTAAGACACTCCGTTCCCCACTTTCTGTCGAATTCTGGAGGCATTGCGTGTTGAGTGGCAGTACTCAACACCGCGCTTAGCCTCGACACCAGAGCGAAGAAATGGAAATATAAATTTTTAAGTTAATATTTCATCTCCTCGAGTGGGGATCGAACCCACAATCAGTCGGTTTTACAGTCACACCTCGGGCCACTGCGCCACGACTGGCCTCAATATTATTATTCTGATAAATAATTAATATTTATTATTCTGATAAAAAATGATTTTGTTATAAGTAATTATTTTTAATTAACGTAAGTTTTATACATGTTTTTTTTGTAATAATTTGGAGTATAAATTTGGAGCTAACTATCTATAATATATTAGTATTATATTATAGATAGTTAGTAATATTGGGATCAAGAAAACATTAGCCTTTAGCCTTACGTTAGGCGCATTTGAGCAAACAATTAAGCTTAAGTAGATAGTCAAATAACTTTAAACTTTTCTTATTAAAATCAGAATAGCATAGCAAAGTATCTAACAAGCAAAACGAAAACTTGCCAAAATCCTCATATACTGTGCTAAAATACTTTTAGCATTGATGGAACCCAATCCATTATAGCATTCCCATTTACCATTCTGTTTTACCATATTACATTATTACTAACATATCCTTCAGTTACAATATTTCATAATTATTTTCTCGATAAACATATTAAAATATTTATAACTTATACAATATTTATAGTATTCCGCATTTAGCAAAGTAGGTAAAGGGAGCCTAGTAAAGCTAAGGCACTAAGCTCCCCTTCTTTATCAAATCCTGGAGGCATTGTATATTGAATGGCGGAAATCAACCGAGCTTTATCTCGTCGACGCGAGAGCGAAGAAATAAAGATAATAATTATTATATTTCCTCGAGTGGAAATCGAACCCACAAACTATGGCGTTTACAGTCACATGCTTGTGGCCCTGCGCCACAACTGGCCTCTACTCGTCACTTTTACGTGATTCAGATGTTGATCATATTATTTACAATAAGCTCCATCGAGCACAATAAATCATTTCAATCATCTCGACTGCTTACGTAAATAAGGATTCTGCACTTCGATTTACATCGTCAACAATTCATATTGCGCAAGGTTCTTTTGTAATGCTGACATTTTCTTTATGAAATATAAAAGGAAAAAGTCAATAGAATAGATTTAGTTTCTTCTTTAAACTTTGAATTTAAAAAAAAGTAAAGAACGAAGACACTGTAAGGCTACTATATAAACCGGCGAAAAATGTTAGAAATGTATAGAAAAATGTTCATAGCAAAATTTTATATAATAAGAAAAACATAAAAATACTTACTCACTCAACTCTCAACTCAGTTTTAATTATAATTACAAAAGAAACAACTTAATTCGTAAGTACAACATATAAATCGAGCAATAAATTATTAAATTTTCACTCAAAAACTAATGATGTACGTTCTCCACAACCCATAATGATGCCGAGAAACAAAATAAGCGCTTCTAAGTGAGCAAAGATATATGAAACCTCTCTAATGACCGTACGTACACGTTCTTGTTCTACCGTGGGGGTTAAAAATAAGTTACCTAGACTTTTATTCCTTTTTGCTATTAGTTAATGGCGAACAGCAGGTGCTACTGCTAATGCGGTTCCTCATGACTATGTAATGGTCGTACATTATGACAACACCACGCAGAATGTAAACAAAAACTCGTTTACTCTGTTTATATCACTCACGTACTGAATAGCCGCTCATTTTATGTTGATGTTGGTTAACCTGGAAATAAGTAAAACATTTCAATGACATCCGAAATACGATTTTGAAAATCAATATGTAAAACAAGAATATTTTTAATCAGATTCGTAAATAAAATTTGTTGTTTCAAAATATGTTACATTTTCGAGAAAATAATATTAATAGTAAGAAGTAGTAAATCCGAATTAATTTTGGACGTATCTAATAACTATTTTACAATTATGCGCGATTTCTGTTTATTTATTACAACAGGTTGTATTCATACTTAAATCGTTCTCTTGTAACTCAGATACGATCAATTAAAATAATGACAGCCGTAAATACCGTATTTATTAGTTATTAAAATCAGTACACTCGGTGCGTACACTAATCTGATATAGCTTTTGCCTTCAGAATCCGGCAGAAAGTGGGGAACAGAGTGTCTTAATATTAGGTTCCCTCTGCCTCCCTGCTGTGTGCAGCGTAAAGCTGTAAAAAAAATTGAAAAAATAATACGACGTGAGTATACTTTGTCGAAAGATGTGTTCTAAATTCAAATCAAGTAAATGATAAAAAATGTGCTACCTTCACCTTGCTTCCACTAAATGCACTGATTTGGATGAAAATTTGTATATATTTCAATAGGTTTCAAGAAACCTTCTACATTACATACAGTAAAAATGTATAATCCACCGTTTTGTTACTGCAGCCATTTTGAATTAACAACAATATTGGTATATGCAATTTCATTGTCATCAGAAATGCAATCTTAGTTCAAATTTCAACTCAATAGAACAATGAGAAATGGGTCAAATTGAATTTGCAAGATTTCACACTACACTAACACACATGCAAATAAGGAAAATCAAATAAAGGCCAGTTAGAGACCAGTCGTGGCGCAGCGGCACAAAGTGTGACTGTAAAACCAACTGATTGTGGGTTCGATCCCCACTCAAGGAGATGAAATATTTGCTTAAATTTATATTTCCATTTCTTCGCTCTGGTGTCGAGGCAAAGCGCGGCGTTGAGTTCTGCCACTTAACACGCAATGCCTCCAGAATTCGGCAGAAAGTGGGGAACGTAGTGTCTTACACCAGGTTCCCTCTGCCTACCCTGCTGTGTGCGGGATACAGTGTGAAGCTGATTTAATTTAGTCAACCCTTACTGACTAGCCACAATACAGCACATATAGAGTTCAAGTACACATAGTAAAGTGAAATGTCCTCAGTAGTGTCCATTTGACATAATTCAATTAAATTGCTAACCATTCATCAAGTCTGGAGGGTTGTGGGCTGTCTCTCTTCTGTAGATTGAGTAAACAACTTACGTTATTAATTATTTACAAGTTATAATTTTTTAAAAACACGATCGCACTCATATAACATATAGCATTTTATTGGATATCACGAAAAAAATATATCTAAAAGTATCGGTATTCCATTCATCAGGCCACAAGAAGGCCATCAGGACACAAGCGTGTGAACGTAAATGCGGCAGGTTGCGGCAAAAGCGCGGCGTTGACATCCGACACTCGACATACAATGCCTCCAGAATTCTGTGGGAAGTGAGCGGATTGTCTTAACAGTAGATTTCTGTGCTAGTAAATTAATTAGTTTTTATAATGTGTAAATTATGCATAGAAATTATATTAACTTTCATTTTAAATACACAGAAGTTTTTGCATAAATTTCCAAAATTTGCACCTAATTAATATTAAATTATCAAATATATATAAATCTAACGAGTGGGTGTATTAAGAGGTAAAGTAAATTTATACAGAACTTTGCGAATCGTAAATTTTTGTAAACGAAATATTTATTTGTTGGATAATACATTTCCATGTAGATCTGCCGTCGGGCCAAAAGACTATCCGTAATATTTAGTAACTTGATGGAGTTAAAACATTTAATTATGCAAAAGGTTTCTGTTTTCATGTTTGCTGTAATGAAGACTGACATTTTTATTCTAGAGGGTGGAAGTGTCAGCACCACTTTAAATGAAACCACAGTTTTAATTACTTTATAAAAATCTAATACAATTATTATTTTTTTTCTCAAAAATGTAAAAGTTATTTTTTCAAACAAAATAAATAATAAAAAAATATTTATAAAAACAAAAACCCCGACCGAAAGTCGGGACCTATAAGTAATTCTTCAATCAATAAAATCACCAGGAACCCCGCATAATTTAAAGAGGTCCCGACTGTTAATCCTAATAAACTACTGGGCTTGTTTATTTTCTTTTTAGTTTTATGCAGTCGGGGTTTTTGTTTTTATAAATATTTTTTTATTTCTCACTTTTTTGTTAGGATTCATTATGGTAATGATAATCACGATACACCTTTTTGAAATCCTCGTATTGAGTTCTTGAATTTGATACCCATATTGTGGTATTCGAATCGATTTTTTTTTCACCAATGGCGTCCCACAGCCGTTATGATTGTTTTTTTTTAACGTTCTATCTAAGAATACTTGGGCTGCTAATACAAATCTAACGATACCTCAATTATGTTAATCCGTTCAGCGGTTCTGGAGATGTGAGGTAATAAAGAATATTACATACATACATACAAGATACGCGCGAAAAACATAACCCTTCCTTAGCAGTCGGGAACAAAATTATTGTTGTAATATATAACGCCATTTATCAAGAACGACGCACGCACACATAAACCTATCAAAGGGAAACCGCCACATACGCCTCATTACGAAATCGAGTCGTAGGTATTAGCGGCAAAGTTCAAAGTTGTTTAACCTTTTAGTAGTATTTTTGTAGTGGTATGTGTTTACGTTATTGGTATCTATGCGTAACCGCGTCAAACGAAATACAGGTATAAATAAACATCGTGAAATGAAAAAAAAATCCTACGTCTAAACTGTTGAGCTATCTTGATTAATTTCTTTAAGTATGAGTTTAAAATATTTTACCGTATATGCTGTTCCCGTAAAAGGAGCACTGACACTTCTACTCTGTATAAATCTAATACAATAATGTATTCGGAAGGTTGAGTATTATGTATAGTTCTTTTGTTATGTTTAAGGGTTATTTTAACCCTTTATATATTTATCGATTTATTGTCGAATTAATAATTTATACTATAAATTACATATTATTTTATTTTTATTAGCTTGGATATATATGTATATTACAAAATGTTAGAGGCTGTGGCACAAGGGTGCGATTGTGAACGTAATGGTTGTAGGTTCGATTCTCGATTGGAGTAATAAAATGTTTAACATCTTCATTTGTTCGTTCTAGTGATGAGGCAAAGCGCGGCGTTGAATTTCGCAACTCAACTCGCAACGCCTCTAGAAAATTAAGAAGGGAATTGTCTTAACACTTGGTTCCCAAGTTGCCTAATGCGTCGGGACCAGTATTAAAACTGATCCTTGAAATTTTGTTAACTAGCCAATAAAAAAAATTAAGAAACTAAAATTAAAACACTTTCACTCAATACATAAGATTATAAACATTTATATTTTTCAAGTCAATATAAAAATTGAGCCTTTAAATTTTGTAAACCATTTAAATAAACAGCCACTACAAAATAATCAAGAATCCAAAGTTAAAATACCATCAGTCATTTCATAACACTAGAAACATTTATATTTTTTTCACAAAACAAAAACTCTGCAGTGGGTTTTATAGGATAAAGCGTTTATGCTATACAGTAACGGTATTACATACACAAATAGAGTCACCGACAATCATGTACAGAGATCACGTCGCTGGACGAAAGGTATAACCCAATCAATTATTACACTCGCGTACCGATTCTGCAATGTGAAATGCAAAAACGTTTAATGTTGGATAAAAAAGTTATCGTTATTCCCGCATTGCATTGCATTTTAATTTTCTTAGTGCAGCAGCTTTTTGACGATGAATAATTATGTGTTTTTCGAATGTTACTTTCATAAATTACTTATAGTGAAATACGGGAAATATTTTTCCATTTTATTTTTTCTATAACTAAGTAAATATTTTGGGTCATGGATTTTTTTTATCTCAGTCTTTATTTTAATCGTATGTATTTATATTTAAGTAATATCCTTTTTTATCATTTTACTTCTTTTTTTAGCTTCACGCTGTATCCCGCTCACATTAGGGCAAACAGAGAAAGAAGGAATTCCAGCAGAATGAGCTGATACTATCTTGCTCTCTGGTATGGTGGGTTTGAGACTAGAGCAGAACGCGAGGCAATTAAGAAATCGTTGGCGGTAGTTTGATATAATAATTATGTCAACTGAAGACGAATGCCTCAGTCTATTCGTGACCACGGACTACTGCAAAGTGTTTGAAATGTCAGGTTTCCAAAAATATATAACCTTAAATATACGCGATTAATCCGGTTAAAATAGTTTCATTTAAAATGTGTAATAATCGTGCAAATCAAAGAACTTATTAAATAAAAAAACGTATAACTTGCTTACTGTACTATTAAATTAACATTGCTTATTATCTCGACGACTCCAACCAATATAGTATATGTGTCTGAACTCTAAAGTAACATTGTGAACAATACACATGTGACATCTTCTAATCCATTATGTATGACCCATAATATATTCGATCTAATGTATAAACAATAAAATAATTCGTGATTGTAAATGGGATAAAATCAGCCAAACAAAGCATATTTCTAATACTACCTCTACTAGCCGGGGAAGAAATAACGATAACATGAAAAGTTCAGTAAAGAGCCCCGGTCGTTTATTTGGGATCTACTAAATAAACTTTTCTGTTAATGAATGAATAAATTGTGCAATACAATGTTGTCTTTTAATTATTAAGCAGGCCCTTAAATTATTTATTACCACCATATTATCGACCGTAACATATTTTAACGTCGTTCAATTCGTTGTTTAAACAAAGTTACAATTAAGTACATCATAGCTGGACTGTTTAATTTTAAATATATTTTAAATTCTTGAATAATATTATGGCGACCACACAATTTTATTCAAGAATGTAAAATTAATTAAGTATGTATTTTAGTGTATTTGAAATCTCGCAAGCTCATGTATACCTATTTCCCAAAGTCGGATTAAGCTGAAATATATATTAAATTTCAGTCCTGATGGCAATAAAATTACAAAATATAATTAATATTTTTGTTAATCTAGAAGGGCTTCCGCAACAAAATTTACGGATTTCAAATATTTACACAGCCCACCTAATGTGGATATTAAATGAAAGGGCTTCAATAGAATTTCCTTTGAATACAATGCACCATGAAAAAAAAGGTTATTTTAATTAAATATAATCTACTTATGATTCCTTGATATCGTAGGGAATGTCTGAATGTATTCTTTACATAAAAAATAAGTAATGGATGCTTCCAGATGTCTTAAACCTCAACTACATAAAAGTAAAAAGAAATAACAAGCCTAATAGTTCATTAGAATTAACAGTCGGGGATTCTTCGAGCCACGTAAAAATTAAACTGTTAGTCCTAATGAATTATTGGGCTAGGTCTTTCTTTATTAGGTTCATCCAGTCGGGGGTTTTGTTTTTATAATTATTATATTATATACTTTTTTCATATTTTATTTTGCTTACGTTCATAGAGTTCATAAGTTCACAGTTAAGTAACACTTGTATTTCGATTCCTAAAAGTAATGTGACCTCATATGAGAAATGAAATTAACGTTTTAGTTGTTTTACGCCCAGGTTTCAAGGCCAGGGACAATAAATTAAAATGAACTATTAACAAGTAGAGGCCAGTCATGGCCCAGGCGTCCGATTCCGACTCAAGGTCATGAGATATTTAATATTTCCATTTTCTTGCTCTGGTAACGAAGTAAAAGGCAGCGTTGAACACATCCACTCAATACGCAATACCTCTAGAAATCGGAAGTGGATATTTCTTTAGCTTCACGCATCATTCATGTATCCCGCACATATCAGGGTAGGCAGAGAGATACTCGGAACCTAGTGCTAAGACACTCTGTTCACATTAATATACATCGTTCGCCGCGTGACCAGAGCTAGTAAAATGAAAATAATAAATAATTAATTCGTTTCGTTTAAAGCCCTGGCCCTAGGCCACGACGCACTATGGGCAATCGAGGTCTGTATCAGATCAAAAATCGATAACTTTTTTATTTGTTAAGATAAACAATTGAATTTTTGCACAAGCATTAAGTATAAAATAGCGCTTTAGGTAAAGTTCCGATATTATCTATACTTTTATTGGAGTATATATATATTAAAAAAATAATGAAGAAAAGATTATTTAATTTCCTTAGTCCACACTACTTATAGTAGTTATAGAAACGTATTATTAAATTAGTTTACTAAAAAACAATGTTTCTTAAGCTGTTATCTTTTTGAGTATTTAGTATTTGAGAGAATTAATAGTTAAGATTATACATACTTATTTAATAAAATATAAAATTTACAGAAAATATAAAATTTACAGAAAATATAAAATTTACAGAAACTTATTTACTAGAATAATATTAGAAATGAATGTATATTATATTACATAATGAGTATATTATATTTAATTATACTTGGTGAACTTCGGGATCCATAATAAGTTCATTCACTTTTATAAAATCTAAAGTGTCTTCATCAAATATCTTCACAATTTTGCTATATGTTCTTCTATGACTGGAAATATACGGATTTGATGTGTAGAGAAGAGTATGAAATACATCCTCATTTGTAGGTGATCGAGAGCACTTTCTGGTATGATGTAGGCGATTATTTTTATAATCCTTATTAAGGGATTCTTGTGCATCTTGTGCATTCTTGGGATTTTGGGATCGTTTGTTAAATTAACATAAATACATGTATTGCGCTTTTGTTAAATCCAAATCAATGAAAACACTCATTGCCTCTTGATTCGATAGCATTTTGCTCTGGCTTCCATTTTCTATGAGATTCAAATATTGTATATCGGTTAGCAAGCCTTAGTTTTTCCACGAGTTTTGCTTCTAACTCTCCTCCTATGGGACGTAAGTCCTGAACATACGCATTGCACATGTGTTCAAAGCTATATTCACTAAATAGCGCGGTATTTTTTCGCCTCTTCGTTGATTCGGATGAGTCCCTATAAGACACACAGGGTCTTACGCGTTTTCCAGAAGACGTCGATGATGAGTTCAGGTGGACGTGGTGGAGGACTTCTTCGGTAGTCTTTAGGTAGTACTTCTTCAATGATTGGTAAGTTTAATAAATATTCAGAATCTAACCAATTTTCGTTGTTTTTTTTAAAAATCGAATCCTTTTTCCGAGACGCTTCTGTCCATTGTTTATTAAAGGAACGAATGAGATTTGAATTCGTTGAATGTCGCTGATAATAAAACAGAAGTTATCTTCAGAAACATGATACTTTTCTTTTAGAAATATTGATTGCTTCAAGTTTTTTTCCTCCTTCAATGTATGGGGGTAATAATTCACGCTTGGAACGTTTGAAAATATTAGCCATTTTGAAATTTAGTGAAAACACTTAACAATCAAATGTCTGTTAGTAATTTTATTACTAATTTGTTTTATTAAATTAATTTTTTTAAGAGTTTTATTAAATTAATTCACTCTTTCTATATGATTTCATAAATTAGGGTATTGTGCATTTTATTGATTAGTAATACCGCAAAATGTTTGCAAAATGAAGATAAAACGCTCTTTTATCAATAAATAACAATAATTTAATTGAAATTTACCGCAATCTAATCAATTAAATAGTACAACATTAGAAACTACAATAGATAAAGTTTTCTTGTTCCCTGACTTGTGTCGTTGTTTTCGTGATAACTTCTAAAACCGCACGTATCCGCAGCTGATTTTTATAAATGTTATTTATGAATATCTGGACTATAAAACAACATCAAATGTAACGCGTCGGTAGACGTCGGTAACTGTCAAAAGTCTCGATGAACTTTAAACACGTACCTTTTTTCTCTTCACTTATTGTTAATATTTTTTATAGGAATATAGTCACAAAATCCACAATATAATAATTGTTTTAAAATCTACATACTATAGGCTTTTTAAAAATATATAACACTTTATACCTATTTGCACATTTTTTTAAGGAAATTAAGTTTAAAATATCGATGCGAACAACCTGAAATAGACATTCTTACGTATTACAATTTCTCACAATAAAAAAAAATATATTCCAAATGTAATTCACGAAAAAATAATTCATTACATTAAAGGTCCACTATTATACTATTAAAAAAAATAAAAAATGCGTCAGGGACGACTTTAGTAAAAATGAATTTTGATCTGCCGTTGTTCTACCATTATCCATAGTGCGACGGTCTCTTAACGGACGGCTTACAAATATTATTGATATTAATGTAATATCACAATTCATTTCACTTTTCGTTCACCTTGTAGCAATTAACATAATGTCGTTGTTGAACTTAGAAACTTACTTATAAGTAAAAATTGTTTAAGTATTAAGTAGAAAGCGCAAAGCAGAAATTACAAACGAAATAATAACTAATTGAAAATGCAATCAGTAGCAGGCTTCTCTTATCTTCTTATTGCTTCATTTCCAGTGAGAAGTTGAAATAAATGATTTAGAAATGTTGTTTACGTGGTTGATATTTGCGTCTACACAACTTTGTATTGAGTTTGTTTTACTGACTCTTTATAAAGAGCGGTTGTAGTTCAGAGAAAAAACTTTTTTTCATATTTTTTATCTTACGACCAATGGAGAACTGAAGTTAACTTAGTAAAGTTTTTAACCAGATATGAAACTTCTATTCAATTTATATATAGATTTTTATTTAATATGTTTATTTCATAAACTAATTACAATTTTTTCACTGTAAAGTTTTGCGGCGTATAATTTTCTATTTAAGTCTCAAATGGACATTAATGTAGCAATATTTATATTTAGCCTTGAATTGAGACTAAGCGTGTTCGATTAATAAAATTAGTTAACCATTTAAATTTCTACAGAAATATTTTTCGTAATTATTTTTTTTTTATCAGCTTCACGCTGTATCCCGCACACAGCAGGGTAGGCAGAGGGAACCTAGTATTAAGGCACTCAGTTCTCCATTTTTTGTTAATTTTCCACCTGTTGGGTTTATAGTCACACTTTGTGGCACCTCCGCCACGTCAGATAATTATAAATTTATAAGTACATACTAATACAATGTGACAAAGGTAATATTAATAATAATCACACCATGGGAATAAAATATTCGATATTTAAACAGTAGAAGTTTAACAATATTAGAGAAAGCATCAATTTACAGCCTTACTATTAGTGTTCATAAGATTTAAAGTTAAAATATTATACAAAGAAGAAGTTATTGGGCCGTAGTACACAATATAGGGCGAACGAGTTACGAGTATTAGCTATAGGAAGCGATCCAATAGCTTGCGGCAATCACTTGCTAAAACGTATTTCTCAATTCGTGTGAGAAAAAGCTGTTTCATATTCTTTACTACAAAATATGACAAGTTTAGTTCTATAATTAATTCATAATCGTAATGTGTACTTGATGTAGTTCATCATTATTTTTTTATTTCTAAAATATGGCAATTGGTTGTAGCTGCAATGAATTTTAATTACTGTCATGTATTTAGGGTCACTTGCAAGGCTAAGATAAATCGAATGACGTAAGAATCATTAAAATTGACCAAGGCGTTTGGTCTCTACAACTCCGTATAGGAACACACATACATACATTTGGGGACCTATAACTCTTCGAGACCCGATATTTAAATGGGTCCCGATTGTTAATCCTAATAAACTATTGGGCCTGATTTTTTCTTTTTAGTTTTATGCAGTCGGGTTTTAATGTTTTTTTATAATTAATTAATTAATATTACCTACAATATCATTTATACATCTCAATTTGAATGCACTTCCAATCTAAATTTCAAAATTAAGAAAAAATTTCGACTGTGTAGCCATTTCAATTTTAAGTGACTAGTAATTTCATTAAAATATCTTTTCATAATCTCAAAATAAAATTAATTTATTCTAAGCGATGTATAAGATCGTTTAAGCCGATTACAGCTTCTGTCTATGTCTACTTCATATTAATTAAAGTAGAAAATAGCTTAGTAAAAGACGTATAAGAAATATAGTTTACAAACTCACCTTTTTTGAGGCCATCGTAGCATAAGAGCACAAAAGTGTGACTGTAAAGCGAGGTTCGGTCTCACTCGGGGAAATAAATTAATCTTTTCATTCTTTCGCTTTGGCACCAAGGAAAAAGCTAAATAATAACTATAATTAAATTTTCCAAAATAAAAATAACAATCAGCCCGTACATTCTCTTGTTGATGAAGAAGAGAAATATAAAAACTATATATTCTTCAACTGCCATGTGACCAAAACTATTCAATGATTTTTATAAAAAAATCTGCACAATATCAGAAAAACAATGTAAAACTGTAAAATTCTATATGTGTTGAAAAGAACAACGGGTTGTTCTGAATAAAAAGTGCACTAGTTGGAAAAAATATTTGCAGAGCCGATAAAACAAAGTGGAAAATAACGATCTTGTCAAAACATTTAATGTATCTCACATTTCAGTGCTCAGGTATTCTCCGTACATGGTGGCGAAACCACTAACTTTTCACTTAAGCATCTGTTGTATTATAAGTTGAGACAAAATGCTACCTGGAGGATTTGACATTTACAGGAGTTTTGTTGTGGAAGTCATAAAACTTGATATTTTCTACAGATGACAATATCTCTACACTATAGAAACAGAGAACAAAATAATAGGCTCATTTTTTCCTGTTTCATTATTGTTTACGAAAATATCACATCAGTAATATAAAATTAGGAGGCCGCTGTGGCGCAGGGGCACAAGGGTGCGACTGTAAATACGATGGTTACGGGTTCGATTCCCATTCAGTCAATGAAATACTTAATATTTTCATTCTGTTGCTCTGGTAACGAGGCAAAGCGTGGCGTTATGTTCCGCCATCTATGAAAAAAAAAATAAGAAACTAAAAAATGTTTTATAACAAGTGTGTGTACACATATAACCATCTCCATCAATACACTGTTGCACGATGTGGAATTTTAAGACTTTTATAATGGAAATCATAGCATTTGCATTAAAAACACAAACTTTTCCTTTCTAGCTAAAAGTATTTTATTTTAGTACAGTATGCAACATATTAGGTACGTGTATACTAGTGAAAGGAAGATAACATAATCATTTCTTGTTTGTCTACCGCAGCGCGTATCGAATTAATTTAATAGTTAATATGTACTCCTCTAATATATGAGATGTTTATCCCTACATATAGTGATCTTGAGTGTATACTAACTCAGGAATAAGTTTAGGGCCTATCGTAGCATAGGGTCACAATCTTGCGATTGTAAACGGGACAGATTGTGGATTCGATTTCCACTCGAGGAAATGTAATATTTTATATTTTCATTTCTTCGGAAACGGACGTGTCCTAATGTGAACGAAGTGTCTTAACACTAGGTTTCCAGGTTCCCTCTGCCTACCGTGCAGGATACAGCATGAGTAGAACAAGTACTAATGTTTCGTCCATATTGGATACTCAGTTATAACAAATGTGTCTTGCCTTTTTTAACTACACTGATTATTTTTAAATGTTTTACCGAAATATTAAAAATACCGAAATATTATAAATTGACTTAAAATGTACATAGACTAGGCTGACTTCGAGTTCTGAAATCATCGTTAAAATGTTAAAATTTAAATAAGTCATTCATTATACAGGATGGAAGCGGCAGCGCTCCATTTACTGAAACTGCATATAGGGTAAAATATTTCAAACACAAAGCAAAAGAAATTAATCAAGATACCTCAACAGTTTAGACGTAGGATTTTTTTTTCATTTCACGATTTTTATCCAAGCCTTTATTTCGTGTGACGCACACATACACGTACTATTACAAAAACTACTACTAAGCGTTGCCGATCTTCTACTTTTCATTCATACAACACATAACCGAACGAGAAAGAACGATATTTCTCGTTCTTTGT
>JAAIXJ010001606.1:47500-49785 GCA_013403705.1 Heliconius hermathena
ATTATTATATAATACTAAAAAAGAAATATAAAAATAAGTAAATTTTTATTTATAATAAAATCGTAACTGATCGGTGTCTGTACATAGAAGGTATAATATATCAGAAAAGTTATTACTAGAAGTATTTTTCAATGTAATATACTCCAAAACAATTACTTTTTTGTGTGTTGTTTGTTTTCAAATTAATATTATATTATTTTATTTATTTATTTCGCTTCACGCTGTATCCCGCACACAGCAGAGTGGGCAGAGGGAACCTAGTGTTAAGACACTCCGTTCCCCACTTTCTGCCGAATTAACATTTCAAATTAATAATTTCCCAAAAGTCTTGAACAACAATTGATTAAGTGCATACTCCTATAGACAACCAGACTAAAATATACTGCAAGCAGGCAAAGCCACGCGGGGGCCGCTAGTCTAACCTATGTAAATATTACTTTTGAAATCGGCTCACAAAATGCTTTGGAGCTTAAAAATAATTTCCAATCATAAACACAATCTAAGATCTATAAATATTATTTTTAATTACAAGCGAGGCCAGGCGTGGCGCAGGGTTACGAACGTACGATTATAAACGCGATAAGTTGTGAGTTCGATTCCTACTCGAGGAAATGTATTTGTTTATATTTTCATTTCCTCGTTCTGGTAACGAGACAAAGCTCGGCGAAACGAAAGTCCCAAGTTCCCTCTGTAGACACCCGCTATGTGCACGATAAAAAAATATAGTAAAACATTGTATCAAGAGGGTTGTTATTTATTCATATCCACTACCCGTAATAATGAATTAAATGAGTAGACATTTAATTCAATCATCTTTTTCTATGAAAATAAATTATTTAAATATTATTTATATAATACGTAAATACTCCTTTCGAATAAAATCCTTTCGGTTTTGAACTCGCGACTAATACACCAATTTTTGCAATATCTATAACACTAAAAGTTATCACCATTATATAACATAAAATAAACTCACATTTAGTTATTAAAAGTTCATAGACTCATACACTACAAACAGTAGATAGTGTGTTGACTAAGTATTGGAGTGAAACGTAATTATATTTTGTTCAATCATCGGCTAAAATTTTCGCTTAATAACATGCAAATACTAACTTCAGTATCAGTTCAGTAAGCATTTTACCATTTGTTTTGCTGTTCAGCAATATTATATTAGGTACATTATTTTTAGTGTTTCATTAATTCAGCTCATTCGTGTTTTTATTTATTTATTAATCTATACTTTATTGTATACATTTTTGAAAATAAAATGAACTTAACTTAGCTTCACGCTTTATCCCTAGCGGGGTAGTCAGAGAGAACGGAGCGCCAAACGCTACGGTTAAAAAAATACATTACAATACAATATGATATACACAAAATACAAAATCTTACATTAATATATAAACTATAATAAAATAAACAAAAATACATAAATACATAAACACATATACATAAATACTTAGTATACAGGATGAAAGCATCTGTGCTCCTTTTACGGAAGCAGCATATACGATGAAATATTTTAAACCCATACCAAAACGAAAAAATTCACGATGCTTATCCATACCTATATTTCGTGTGATGCAGATACGTATAGATACCAATAACGTAAACACACACTACCCGCTTTTCATTCTCAAAAAACGTACTAGAACGAGTAAGGGATATCTCTCGTTCTATTTCACGCAATTCAACATCACCGCCATTACCTATCGTCGCAGTGATAGGTTTGAGTCCATGTGCGTCATTCTTGACAAATTGAGTTTTATTTGACAACGATAATTTTATTAATTATTTTGTTTAACAAAATCACTTTTTCATATCTGGGAAAATTTCTTTTGTTTTAATTGTATTAGGTTTTTATAGAATAGTTAAAACTGTGGTTTCATTTAAAGTGGTAATGGCAAACACACTTTGTATATATAATTTTTTTAGTTTTATTCATGTAGTTTTAGTTATATATTTTTTTTAAAGCCATAGGTCAATGAATATTTTAATTTTCTCCCGTTCAAAATTCGGGGAAATGAATTATTATTTATACATTTTTTTTATTTCTTCGCTCTAGTAACAAAGCAAAACACGGCGTTGGGTTCTCACGCCACTCAACATACAACAAAACCGAAAAAATTCGCCCTTATATGATGAACAGTGTCTTAACACTAGATTCCATCTGCATACCCTGCAGAATTTAAATTCGAAACAATTCAACTCCACTGAATCAAAATTTAACTGCAGGACATTAATCTATACTTATAATAAATCTGTAGAAAAGTCGTTTCTGTACA
>JAAIXJ010000895.1:0-32491 GCA_013403705.1 Heliconius hermathena
AAATAAAAAACAACACTCCAAAGTACAATTTAATACAATGTTGTATATATTTTATCTCGTTACCTAGACTGTATAAAACCTTAAGTAACTTTGTTTTGCTGTACGAGCTAACTGGATCTCGGTCTTTGTCCATCCTCTGCAGCTGACAGCTTTTAAATTACATAAATTAACTCAACACTTTTAAAATTAATTAGCTGAAATATTTGTTAATGTTACACGAACTATACTTTATAATAGAGCTTTTTAACTGTTGTCACTTAAAGTATGAGTAAAATCTTATATTATTTCTTTAAAAAAAGGTCATAATGAAAACTTTATTGAATATTTATTTTAACTATAATATAAATGTTTTTTAACCGACTTGAGTAAGGAGGGGATTATCCATTTGACTGTTTCTTTATGTTTGTATTCCTCAGAAATTTTGACTGAGTGAACCGATTTTGGTGATTCTTTTTTATTTGAAATCTGATGATTGTGCCGTGTGGGTCTATTTTAAATTAGTCCATTTCTAACAATGGCACCTATGCGAAAAATCACATAAATCTTTAATTTATATTAACTATGTGCGCGACAAATGGACGAATAACTCAATATCACGCCAACCGATTTCGATTATTCTTACTTTTACTAGAATGGATACACTTCAAGCGTATCCATTCTAGTAAAAGTAAGTTTCGTTAGCTTCTGATTGTGGGATCTGGCTAAAATTGAAGAAGTCGCTTTTTTTTTGTTAAAAAATATAATTATATTAAAACACGTTGCAGACAAAATAACGAATAGTGCCTACCCAGTGCCGACACTGTACTCTCCCTGACTAATATTCACAAATATAACCCGTTTGAGATTGCGCGGCGGCGTCTAACGCCTCTTTATCTTAATAGTCCAAGGAAATGTAACTATTTTTAAATAATCGTTGTCCATAGTAGGGAATAAACTACCACTGTGGTTACCCTCTGACCAACTGCGTTGCAATTGTTACGTGAAATACATATGAAAGTATAAAATGCTACATTAAACATACAGTCAGAATATTTTTAGGTCAGCGACTATGAGATTAAACATTTACGTTTTAACGTAACTCTCAACGATGTATTCTAAATTCACTAGAAAATAAAACTAGAATCCAAAAAACAAAATACAAATATCTAATTTTTTTATTGTTTTTTATAATAAACCTTATCTCTAAAAGAAAAGTTGAAGACAAGACTATTACTATAAATTTTTAAGTAAACAAAAATATACTTCTTTTCTTTAATTAAAAATTAAACAGTTCTTAAGAGGTTTTTGAGGGGCATGGTGTCTGGTTGTATGTATCGATTTCCACTCGATGTAGCAAGTAATGTTCATTTAATGCTCTGGGAACACAAAGCGCGCCGCGTCTTGAATTCGAGTGAATGGTGGTGATAATCATACCAGTTTGGCTAGAGTACACTAGGTTCTCTGGAGACACTGCTAAGCGGGAGAAACATGAAACTGCTATTGTTAATATAACAATACATGTCATTTTCTACTTTAATAGATATTATTAAATAAATTGAGGCCGTCGTGGGGCTGGGGCATAAGCGTGCGACTGTAAACACTATGGTTGTGGTGGTTTCGGGGAAACGAAATATTCATTATTTGCATGTCCTCGTCCTGGTTCAGTAAAGTGGGGAACGTGAGTGTTAATTGAGAACGGAGTTTCTTAATACTTGGTTCAGAGATTCCATCTGTCTATCCTGCTATGTGTTCGATACAGCGTGAAACTAAAAAAAATATTTAATTTGTTGTATTATATTTACAACAACAACACAGAGATTCAATAACAAAAAAAATGCACTAACAAAAAAAATAAATACTAATAATCTAAATTTAAACCAAAAAAAGAGTAGCTAGTCAAATAATTCACCGAATTTGGAAAAAAATGCTCGTGACATTCGTAAATTGAAGTAAGGTAGTTAAATGAATTTCCTGCTCTGCGATAAGGAGGTGTATTGTGGCAGCGTTCGCTTCCAGATCAAATTAAACTGGACTCAAAGAGAGCGCGGCTGCTTCATTAAAAATTTAATCTTTGCTCCTTGCTCTATTAGTAAAGTAATGTTACTAGAGCGCCTTCATCTTAATGCTAAGAGATTGAGATGTCCTGAAAATTTATTATAAAATTATAAGCCTTGTTAACATCTTTTTTAGCTTCACGCTGTATCCCTCTCGCGGTAGGGGAGGCAGAGGGAGCCAGCTGTTAATCCACTTTTTCCCCACTTTCTACCGAATTTTGGAGGCACTACGTGTTGAGTGTCGGAACTCAACGCTACAACCTGTCGCGTTTATAATCGATGGCCTCATTCATTAATTGTGTAATAAAATATCTTCATTATACAATATTTTCGTAGCTCCGTTCTTCTCTTTACCGTAGCATTTGGCATTCCGTTCTCGCTGACTACCCCGCTAGGGACAAAGTGTGAAACTAGTTTAGTTTAGTTTTAGTTTTGCAATATTTTTTACTTTATTTTATATACGAGAAAAATATGGCAATCTTGTCAAAATCTTTGTTAACTCCGATACAAAGACTGTGAATATCAAAATGTCATCAATGTAGAAGGCGGGTGAAACGCAAGGACAAAGTGTGAAACTAGTTTAGTTTAGTTTTAGTTTTACAATATTTTTTACTTTATTTTATATACGAGTAAAAATATGGCAATCTTGTCAAAATCTTTGTTAACTCCGATACAAAGACTGTGAGTATCAAAATGTCATCAATGTAGAAGGCGGGTGAAACGCAATCATTTTTCAATTTTCCCGTATACTAGAAGTTGTATCACGAATTTAAAGTTTAAATTTCAATCAATATATAACACGGTCATAAAAGAAACATGAAGGAGCTTCGTGTCGACGCGGAATTAGCTCTTGCATTTTATATTAGCATCAACAACTAAATTATCTGGATGTCAAAATTATTTTTAATATTCCACATCAATTTCTTGCATTATGCCTATATTTAACTTCTACTAGTACGAGTCAAACTCTGCGCACTCACATTCTTATTTAGAAGTAATAAATAATTTAACATCAACCATAGTACACTTTATATAACATCTTTGTCTTCATGTTTACTTGAAGACTATATTTAGGTACATGTTAAAAAAGCCAATTCAACAAAAATCCATACTCATCATATGTTCACTATTTTCGATACTTTTTCCGACAAGCCGCGCAATCAGGATCCAAGTCGCATCGGCACACTTTGAAAGGGAACGATCTATCAAAAACCTTATTATAATCCCATAGGACTTTTATTGTACCCGTCGTGTACGGTTTCTCAGAAAGGTTGTTCATTTCAAACGATTCGTAATAAACAGCCTATTAACATCGCTTTTATGACATGATCTTCATCATTCAAATTGATTTTACATTTCCAAGGCGTGAAGGCCATGTGTAGATAAATTTGGGTTATTTTTACTTCAGCCATTCTTCTTTTGCCACTTTCCATTCCATCATTGCCCATCATCATGTATTATATATATTGTAAATATTTTATAGGTGAAGGCAGTATTTTAACTAGATCTCTTTTTGACATGTATTCTCCTGTTGTGTAACATTATCTCTTTTTTGCCGAACGAACTCCTTCGTGTGCTCTCCATACAACGTGATATTGGATATGTGATTAACTAACACGATCAGAACGCCATAAATTAAGTACTAAACTAAATATATTTGATGATATCTATATATTTTTTAGTATTAAAGAAGTTAAAGTTTATATTTTCTTTAACTGCACAGAATGTACTTATCGATTGGAGCAACAATAATATGCAAAAAATTATGTTACCAAGTCATATACTGAATTTTATTGTTGAATACCGAAATTTCTTCAAAGTCACAAAGTAAAAACTATTCAGAATCCCGCATAACAATACATTGTATTTGGTATTCCACCACGACGACGACTATATGTATACGACGATATTTATATAACATATTAAGCTTAAAACTTGTAAGAAGCGTATAAAAATTAACATTTCAAGTTTATAATACGTTTACTTAACATTAGTATAACTATAAATTAATTATCTATAAATCTAAATAGAGGCCAGTCGTGGCGCAGTGGCACGAAATGTGACTGTAGAACCGACTGGTTGTGGGTTCGATCCCACTCGAGGAGATGAAATACTTACACTGACATTCAAACATCCAATCACCTATTTTATATTCAAGATTTCATCATTTACAGAATTAATAAGATAATTAATACACAGCAGTTAATAAATGTACTTCTAGGCATAATTTGAATGTTATAGTAAATAATGTACAAAAATACGTCTTCCTACATTTATTATTAATTCCTTCAAGTACAATTCCTTATGATGATCTTTTTTATCCAACTATGCGACATAAGGAAAGGTAGTGTATTTATCAGTCTATGTATGTATGTTTCACCTATCGGAATGGAGTCGAAGGTTTTGCTGGGAACGAATTTTCTTAAGAGTAGGTTCCCAGGTTTTTTCTACCTACCTCTTCCTCCTAAATACGGGATACAACGAGAAAATAAAAAAGTAAGTACCACGAATGTTATATACTAACCTCTCTGAAAAAATGTTTGTTATATTATCAAGATGTCTATTGGTAAGTAAAGTACTTTATAATGCTAGTAGAAAATATTTCTAATGGCATCTGCGACTGACATTACTTCAGGTAAAGTAATATAGAGCGCTTCATGTGGAAATTAAATGTACACAAGATGTGGTGATGTGTTTCCACGGTTAGACTTCCATTTGACTGTTTGTATTTAATTTATCTGTTTGGAAATTTGAGTATTTCTATCAACTATATTTTTAAAATATATTTTAAGATGTTTTTTTTAAGAGTAGACAGAGTAGACAGAGGGAACCTAGTGAAGATAGTAGATAACCTTTTTTAATATTAATATTAATAATTAAATTAATAATAAATATCCAAATTTACGGTCTCTTAGAGAATTAAAAAAATCAAGCTACAAAGCCTATGCAATCTAATGATACGAGCATGTATACATCGTTTTTGCTGCATTTGGTGAAATTCGCCGCGTAATCACAAACTTTACTTGTCGTAGATCTACAGTTATAAAATTTGACACGAAGTGGGAACTTACAGTACAAATTAAGAAAAAAATCCGAAAAGTGAAAATTTATAGGTATCTTTTTAAATTTATAGATATTTTATATAAAAAAAAATCATTACAAAGTTACATTGTTAATACTCTAAAATAGCCGACACAATATGCCTGATTTCAAATTTTTGCGCAACAATACAATGCAATAATAAGAAGAAGAGAAGATTAAAATAAAACAAACAAATAAAATATTAATTAGATAAACCTATTTTTAAAAAACAACCTTATATATAAAGAGTCAGTTGTACTAAAATGAAAATAATATTAACAATAGTTTGTAGCGCATATAAAAATATACAATTTTTTATTCGCGATACAACCATTTGCAATTATTATTGAAATTTTTGTGCATAGAATAATAAATCTTTTAAAAAGGTTTTTTAATTAAAATATTATTTCAACCCTGGTACATCACAAAAATACGTCGAATTAGACACGGGATTTTATTAATAAGCTATAATTAAAAACGCTGTAAGCCACATATATATATATATATATATATATATATATATATATATATATATATATTTTGAAAAATAAATGATGATAAAACACTCCGTTCTCCGACTTTATACCAGGAACTTGTATTTTAAATGGTTTTTTTTTAGTATTCGATTTTTTTACATCGACGTATTTAAATCTACAACCAACCTTTCTCTAAAACAATCCATGTACGAGTACATACATTTAACACACGTCCAATAGCCGGCTTAATTAGAACGGCAGGTGCACTATCTTAGAAACTATAGGTACTTAAGTAGCTGCAGTAGATACGTTACTTAACTATCTCAATTCGGGAAAAAGGCCGCATAGAATATGTTCAGATAAGTAAATAAATTAAATTATTTTACCTAGTGTGGCTTTTATTATCGAAAAAAACCTATTTTAGACGACTATAAGCGCATGTAAGCATTGCAGTCTTCATAATCCAAAATATATTACGAAAGAATGAGGCCGTCGTGGAGCAGTGCATAAGTTTGCGCCGTTTGTGGGTTCGATTCCCACTCGAGGAAAGGAAAATATTAAATATTTCATAAATCTAATATTTTTATTTCCAAGCTCTGGTAACGAGGCAAACTCCGCCACTCAACATGCAATGCCTCAAGAATTTGGCGAAAAGTGGGGAACGGAAGTGTCTTAATGTGGAACGGAGTGTCCTAACACTAGGTTTCCAAGTTCCCTTTGCCTACCCTGTTATATGCAGGATACAACGTGAAGCTAAAAAAAAACGGTTAAGTGCGAGTCTGAATTGCCCACTAAGGCTTACGTACCGTATTGTACCGTCAACCGGAAGCGTAACTTATACAAGTGAACAAAGTTAAGGTTTAGTTTTAGATTTTAGCTTGAGATGTCGAGGCCGGTCGTGGCGCAGCGGCACGAGGTGTGACTGCAAAACCGACTGGTTGTGGGTTCGATCCCCACTTGAGGAGATGAAATATTTACTTAAATTTATATTTCCATTTTCTTCGCTCTGGTGTCGAGGTTAAGCGCGGCGTTGAGTTCTGCCACTCAACACGCAATGCCTCCAGAATTCGGCAGAAAGTGGGGAACGGAGTGTCTTAACACTAGGTTCCCTCTGCCTACCCTGCTNTTAACGAGCACTGCAAGCGCTTAGCGACGCGCTACTTTGAGCGCGCAGGCTCGCACGCGAACCCCTTAATAAAAATGGCGTGTGATTACACACCCAACGCGCACCCTAAAAGAAGACGCCCGCGAAGCGTCCTTTTAGACCCCGATGACGCCATTACGTTAGCAAACGCCCCGTATATAGGTAGGAAAAACACTACACATTCACGACACAAACACCGTCGTCGACGGAATCGACGACGAAGTCCAGTTTTTTCCACGGCTCGGCCGCGTCTCGGCGCGGTCGGGCCCAGCGGTTAGGGACCGTTAGCTCCCTTAGATTAGTCTAATTTTTGTCCCCAGTCGCGGCTTCATGTCGCGGCTGGCTTTGCTTAGGAATGGTAAAGTTAGGAATGGGGAAGGCATAGGGAAATTCCCAGCCCACTCGACGGTTGTAAGCCGAGGTTCGAGCCCCGCAGGGGGCGCCCTTACAGTCGTCGACTCCTCTCAAGCAGCCAGGTAGTGCTTGCATTTCTTCTGGGACAGAGTACCCTCTTCCCTACCCACCCGGTGTCGCTGTAAAGGCCAATAGGGCTAACAGCATTAACCCAAGTTCGAAAAAAACGAAAGAAAACTAACACTAATAAAATATGTTTTTTTTTATACAGTAATAGATGAAATTAAGCTTAATAGAAACTTGCATTTAACATTACTAAGAAGATATCACTTAGGTTTGCTATTCGTTTATTTACCATATGTAAGCATACATTTGCTCGGATTTACAATGCAAACGTTACTTAACTAGCAAACACGTGTTTCTGAGATTCAAGCAAAACTGTTATAGATCATTTTACGTCGATGTTTGTATTAAAAAGAAGGGTTATTTTAACCTATATTTTTGAAATTTAACCTCTATTTAAAACTATATTGTGAAATATTTCAAAGTACTCCTCAATGACTAAATTAATCTTATTGACCAATATATACTTAAATAGAAGTTTGCTAGAGGCCAGAGGCCAGTCGTGGCTCAGCGGCACGAAGAGTGACTGTAAAACCGACTGGTTGTGGGTTCGATCCCCACTGGAGGAGATGAAATATTTACTTAAATTTATATTTCCATTTCTTCTCTCTGGTGTCGAGGCAAAGTGCGGGGCTTGAGTTCTGCCACTTAACACGCCATGCCTGCAGCATTCGGCAGAACGTGGGGAACGGAGTGTCTTACACTAGGTTCCCTCTACCTACCCTGCTGTGTGCGGGATACAGCATGAAGCTGATTTTTTTTAGAAGTTTGCTGAAAATGATGATTCAGACGTCCCATGAAATCGTTTTATTCATAATATTATCTTTTTTTCCTTTTTTTCAGCTTCACTCTATATTCCGCATATGGCAAGGTAGGCAAAGGCAAAGTACTGTTAAGAAACTCCGTTTCCGACTTTCCGACGAATTTTCCAGACATTGCGTGTGAAGTGGGGGAACTCAACGCCGCGCTTAGTCTCGATATCAGAGCAAAGAAATAAAAATAATAAATATTTCATTTCCTCGAATTGAAATCGAAACCACAACATGTCAAGTTTCCCACGCCTACAGTGCCCCTGCGCCACAACTGGACTCAAGTATAATCCACTTACTAAAAAAAATTATACATTCTGAGAAAGTCCAAGTACTACGAGGCTGAGTTGAGAGCATGTCACCGGCGTCAAGGGCAAAATAAATAACTAAGACATATCGTCATATTATATAGCCTCTAGCATTCCTGAGGAATGTAGCTTTCATTAAAAACATATAAGTAGATCCAAAGATCTCAGCGTTTAGACAAACAAACAAATAAATTATTCCGCTTTATTATATTAGTATAGATAGTTAACATAATAACTGAGATCAATCCTATTGATTGATAAATCTAATAGAAAATAATGAAACTTGACGGTAGCTATGTATTACTTAAATTATTTATAGAATAGACGTCAAAACAAAATATCTTCAAGCACTTTTGTGTTTTATGTTAGTGGTAACTTTTTTTCTATTTTACGTTTATTTAGACAAATGTATACTTTGTCCATCTGGAGTGACGAAGCTTGTATTGCTAGTGGTATCTAAATCATTCGAGGCTTATCGCAGCGTTG
The DNA here is from genome assembly GCA_013403705.1 of Heliconius hermathena. NCBI lineage: Eukaryota > Metazoa > Arthropoda > Insecta > Lepidoptera > Nymphalidae > Heliconius > Heliconius hermathena. The sequence goes on from JAAIXJ010000895.1 coordinate 8,815, forward strand.
AGTTTCAATACTCAACACGCAATAGCTCCAGAATTCGGTGGAAAGTGAGGAACGGAAGTGTCTTAAGGGGAAGTGAGTGTCTGAACAGTAGGTTCCTAATTTCCCTCGGCTTACCCTGCTATGTACGGGCTGCAGCGTAAAACAAAAAAAATCTCAATTAAGATTAGCCTCAGCTTTATACTTATTATAATATACCTTATTTCCCAATTTCTGTCCAATTTTCGAGACATTGCGTAATGAAGGACAAAACCCCGTGCTTTGTCTACTAGAGCAAGTAAAAAAAATACAGTCAAATCAATATATAAATATCTTAAAATATTGCACAAAATATTTATTTACGATTTCACCATAAACATGATTAATTTACTTAATAACTGTAAGAGGCGGCGAACACTGAACAATGATTCTACACAAACTTATATAAGTGATTGTTCCTAGACTCCACTCAAAACTTGGACAAAGAAGGCAACTTTTCGGCTGCAAGATTTAGTGCCACACTTGTACGTTACTATAGAAAGTTAGAAGTAATTTCCTAACATCATGTCACGTTCATATTTCTTTACTTTGTGAACGTTCGAGCATTTTCGTTTATTATTTAATATAAGCGATGTCTCGCTTTACATAATAAATATTTAAAAACTTTTATAAATTTTATTTCAATAATCGAGTAATTTATGGAAAATAGGTGTTTTCATGTTTTCATCTACGTGTTTTTCATGTTTTCCAACTATGTTCTTTTGGGGATTTCGTACCTAAAAACTGAACCCTTATCTCGTCTGTTAAGGCTCTTTATCTCTAGGTCGCGTGGAGGTATCAAACTGAAATGAATATTAAATATTCAAGTCGTGAAGCACAGAATAAATCAATCTTCTATGTCAATCGCAATCAAAACATACAGATGTTTTTATGCATCTTTTTTAAAGTACTTCCAGTAGACCTTCAATTCTGAAATTGGTACAAAATCCTCCGTGAACGAGTCTGACTAGTACTGAACTTTCAGATATTATGTGTATATTGTAATTTAGTTTTATGAAGGTACACTTGTCAAAACACTTAAAAGAAATCACAGTTTTATCAGGTAATAATTTTTATATCTTTTATTATAGTATTATATAATGTTTTAAATTAGGTATTTGAAAAAAGTCAATTTAGGTACTCTATCAGTATCAACATAATTTTAATGTGAAAGGATTTGTAAGTAAATATGTACAAGGAATACAATAAATATGAAAAATAATATTTATTTCAAGTAAAGCAAACCGGTTTAGTGGCTAATATACAACTATTCAGCAGCAGCTATTATTCAGCAGTAATGCCTCAACAAATTACTATTTAGGTGACATTATATATAATTATATAACCTTATATGAAGCCAGTTGTGGCGCAGTGGCACGAGTATATAACTGTAAACGCGATTGGTTGTGGGTTTGATTGCCACTAGAGGAAATGAAATATTTAAATTTATATTTTTATTTATTCGCTCTGGTGTCAAACCGTGGCGTTGAGCTCCGCTACTTAACACGCAATGCCAATTCGGCGGAAAATGGTGGAAGGAGTGTTTTGACATTAGGTCCCTTCTGCTTACCCTGTTGCGTGCGGGATACAGCATAAAGCTGATTTGTTATATATTATATAAAGTGTAATTTATCTAAAAATAGAACTCATCACGTTATTATATATGAGAGATACTCATTAGACAGACAGTAGACAGTAGACAGTACGTATTTGAAATTCAAATATAGGCCGAGGTTTCACTATTCATTTTTAACGAAAAGAACCAAAGAAAAAAACGAGCTACAGTCCGTGCAAATTAAACCGTTTGAGTTTCGCAACCATTATTATAGCTGACCCTGTGATTGGGACAAAGAATTTCCTCATAAACGTCTCTGGCCCAACGCTGAGGAATATAACTAAATTATTATTCTTTAACACAAATCTTATATATATATATTTATAAATAACGTGAATTTATAAGGACATTTGCGAATTTATAATAAGTCTTCTTTGTGGCCGCCATAGTATCGCGCGGTGGTTGTGGGTTCCATGGCTACTTGGAAGAGTAATAATATTTATAGCCCATACTCATGCAAGTACACAAGCTTTTCACTTACGCTATATTCTAAACATATAACTAGAACCGCCGAATACGTTTATCCACACTTTTTTCTCATTGAATGGTTATTGAACGCACAAGGCGACAAGTGCGTGACTGTAAACACTACTGGTTGTAGGTTCAATTCCCGTTCAAGGAAATAAAATATTGAATATTTTCATTTGTTCATTTTAGTATTGAGTCAAAGCGCGGCGTTGAGTTCCGGCATTGAAAACGCAATGCCTCTAGAACTCCGCGGAAAATTGGGAATGGAGTGTTTAATACTAGGCCATGCTACATGCGGGATACAGTGTTAAGCTGAAAAGAAAACATATTTCATGTGAAGGATACGTATCTTAATTCTTGTAATTATCGCTAACTCTATTATATATACAAATTGTATTTATATTAACTACGACCATAAATGGGAAAAAATAATGATTATTCAATATATTATTATTTTTTATTTGATTGTAAATAACATTTAAATTTTATAGAAATCAATAGAAAATGTAGCTCTATATTAGTACTAGAGTTGGGTTTGGAAATAAATTATATAAATTTCATTTTATGACAATCTTATAAACAAACAACAAACACGAAATACGAAAATATATTGAACAAGAAAATCAAATTCTTTTGTGGAGCCAAAGACCAATCGAAGTAAGACATTATTGAATCTTATTGGAAAAGCTCAGGTGTTGCCTCGACGTGCGCCTCTCTTCTGATGAACACATAAAAATATAAATAAATTTCTAAAATTACTATTTATTACTATAAAAATATACTATGTTTTATTCTTTATTTAAAAGAAAACATATTTTTGTAATAATAATAATAAAATATATTAAGATCATTTGCAGTCAATTGAAAAATCATACAAGAAAAGAATATAAAAATCTGATTCTAATATAAGATTAAATATGTATTTTTCCACACAACCGAGTTTTATTTTAACTCAGTTGTAAATTCATTATATAAATTAATTTACGCCTAAAAGTTATGAGAGTCAATCTATACTTCAAAACTAATATTGAAAAAATGAATAATGTGTTTGGTTGAACGTACTAATCTCAAGAACTGTTGGTCTTAATTGAAAAATATTTTTATTCTAGTCCATTTTGCCGAGGAAGGCCGTAGGCTATATTATATCACATGAATCGTTTCGATGTAGCCCACTGTACCTACGCTCTAAGTTACCTCGCTCAGTATGTGTCATATGTAATACACAACCCTTATTTCCATTTGACCACGGGGGTGAAACCACGGGTAAAAGCTAGTACTATATAAAATGTAATATACGAATAAATTGGAAATGAAATATGCCAATGAATTTAATATCGGAAGCTATGCAGAGATAACGAGTTTGTTGAGAAGCCCAGTCAACACTTTATTCGCTATCGTTCACTTCAATTTATACGAAAGAAAAGCTTTTTCAATCTGAAATTTTTGAATATTTAAAAAGTTTTTTTAAAATTTTAGGCTAAAACTGTAAAATGATATATATACTGTATAATTTAGTTGTAAATAATACTATGAATACAGTATAAGTTGATAGATAAGTTAAAATTCAACATCGTGATGATTTATGATATTTATTTTATAAATGTCTAACTAGGTACTAGTGATTCAATATTCAAGTAGTATCTTCTATCTCCATTAGCTAGATTTTTTTTTATAAGGGAAGGGAAGGCATAGAGAGCCTAGTGTTAAAACACTCCGTTTCTCACTTTACGTCTAACTTTTCGAGGTATTGCGTGTTGAGTGATGGAACTCGATGCCGCGCTTTGCATTGTTGCCAGAGGGACAAATGAAAATATTAATAAATAATAATTCATTTCCCCGAGTGGAAATGGAACACATAACAATCGGATGACAGTCACACGCTTGTGCCACTGCACCGCGACGACCTCTCGAGGTAAGGTAAATAGCTATAATTAAATATTTTTAAAACATTCCGCTACAATAATATGTAATTCTAAAACACAAAATCAATAAGCTAGAATTAATACTATATGAAGGTAGAATAAATTCGAATATACAAATATACAATTAGTTAAACAGAAAAGAAAATTAGTTAATTTCTTCTATAAAAAAATAAATAATATAAGAACGTACAACTTCACATTAAAATTCACTGTGCATTTACTTTTGACGCACGCTTTTGAACACTTTATATGTATCTAGATATACAAATGACAAAATTTTAATTAGTATATGGGGCCGTTCAAGTATTACGTAAGCAGTTTTTTCGCAATTATTGATCCCTGCCTCCTCTATGTCATCAAAAATAAGCAATCCTCTTAAAAATATTTCATTGAACACGTCAAAAATAAGCAAACCCAAGACCCCCCCGCCCCCTACAGTGCTTACGTAATAATTGAACGGCCCTTATATCATCAGTATGGAGAATATTAAAATTAGACAAGTTTTTAGAATTATATGTATAACATTTCAGAAATAAAGAAAGAAGAAGAAAAAACAAGGTTTATTGACATTATTTTCAACTCCACACTTTATCTCTTACCAAAATAGCCGAGGGACCCTAGTGTCAAGGCATGACATTATTCACTTTCATATCAAAATTAGATGTATTTTTATTGATATTAATTAATTATATTAATTTGACGGTAGTTTTTCCAAGTAAAAGATATAAATAGCGTTTAATATTTTCTGCGTGAAATATTCACTTAAATTTTTATTCCATTTGTTCGCTCTGGTGTCGAGGCAAAGCGCGGCGTTGAGTTCTGCCACTCAACACGCAATGCCTCCAGACTTCGGCAGAAAGTGGGGAACGGAGTGTCTTAACACTAGGTTCCCTCTGCTTACCTTGCTGTGCGCGGGATACAGCGTGAAGCTGAATATTTTCTGTTATTGTTACTGTTTTCGCTATTCTTCCATAAAAATAATAAACCTCCAGCTCATTATATTTTATCAGGTGATATATAGGTAATATTTCATATAAAACGACCTAGTAAAACTGAGATAGATACAGAGCTTCATTGGTTCAGTATGAGGGTTCGAGAGGGTAGGATATCGCAGCATCCCGACACGCGCTATATCCGCCGCTGGCCCTCACATTTCCTGTTCCTTGCTTAAATGTACATATATACTTGTAATACATCATAAAACATGGTATAAAATGTATTACAATATATCAAAAGACCAAAAATCATGGCGAACACGTTTTTATTAGATAAAATTTCTTACCTTGTAGATTTCGGGTTTGATTTTTGGGTAATTAATAATTATACATACATAATTATACACCTTAGTATACATAATTATATACCTTAGTATTTATCACAAAAATTTAAAGTTTTAAAATAAAAAAAAAAGGGTTTACATTTTCTTTCACTCTGATATGTACGGCGATTATTTCTCCATAGAATAATCTATAAGAAAAACGGTAATTGCCTATTTTTTTATTTTTACTATAATATTTACTTATTCTCTTGTATCCGTGGTATAACAATTAGCACATTCTTGAGTCCGACGACAGTTGTGTGTGAGTGAGTTAAGAGATAGTTAAATGTTCTGAGTTCATAAGATTTCCGAACTTGGTTAACACATAATTGCACTCTGTAGATGTTTAACTAAAACTAAATCGTAAAAAGTTTGGGCTATATATGACCAAATCTGAAGATTTTTAGTTCAAAAAACGTACTTAATAAAATAATAAACCCAGTTTTTTATTTATCATAATGGCGATGTAATAAAGTGACAGTAATTCTACTGATTTTACTGCTAAATTCTGTGAAATATATAGATGTAAAGTATGTTTACTAAAAAGTATATATTGTAGCTTTTTTAGATAAAGAAAAGCTAGTAGGCCAGTCGTGGCGCAGAGGCACAAAATGTGACAGTAAAATCGACTGGTTGTGGGTTCGATCCACACTCGCGGCAGCGAAATATTTATTTACATTTGTATTTTCATTTCTTATCTCTGGTGTCTGTGAATAAGACAAAGGTTCTGATTTTTGAAAGAGATGAAGAAAGGACGGAATGTAAGATCAGTGTAAATAGTAAGATATTAGAACAAGTGAATGAAGTGGTATACTTGGGAAGTATGTTCAGTAGAGATGGAAGATACGAGATGGATGTGGAAAGGCGTATTGCTGCCGGTAACAAGGTTAACGGAGCCTTAGCTGCATTGATGAGACGGCGAAACGTCAGCACAGCTGCGCGTTTGGCCGTACACAATGCAGTTTTGGTACCGACTCTGTTATACGGCAGCGAAACGTGGGTATTACAGAAGAAGAATGAAAGAAAGATGAATGCTGTGGAGATGCGATCTCTTCGTAGGATATGCGGAGTCAGCTTAGCTGATCGAATCCGCAATGAAGAGGTACACAGAATGGCAGGTACTAGCGAGGATGTCACAGTGAGAATGAAGAAGAACGTGCTCAGCTGGTTTGGGCACGTCGAACGAATGAGTGATGAAAGAATGGCAAAAAAGATTTATGATGGAAAAGTGAGCGGTAAGAGAGGTAGGGGGAGACCTCGGTTGACCTTCGAAAACACAGTATCAAAGATACTGGAGGAAGGTCACGTAAAAAGCATGAGGACCCCCCGAAGGGCATGTATGAAGAGGTTGATGACAGTGGACGAGGCGAAAGAGGTATGTAGAGACCGTAGCGTTTGGCGCTCCGTTCTCTCTGACTACCCCGCAAGGGATAAAGCGTGAAGCTAAGTTAAGTTAAGTTATCTCTGGTGTCGAGTCAAAGCGCGGCGCTGAGTTCCGCCACTCAACACGCAATGCCTCCAAAACTCGGCGGAAAGTGGGGAACGGAGTGTCTTAACACTAGGTTTTCTCTGCCTACCCTGCTGTGTGCGGGATACAGCGTGAAGCTGATTTATTTATTTTAAAATCTAGTGGTAACTTATATGTAAGAAAACATTATATCGCATGGTAACTTTACTTAATATCTCAATAGAATTCCCCGTGCTACGTAGCGTCGCAACTAAAACAAAGCATGCCTAACTCTGCGATACATTGTTCCTTTATTCTATAGATAAACAAAGAAGCCAAGACGCAATCTATAATAGTAAATAAATATATTTTTTACAACATTGTATGCAGTGAGTGCTCACTCTTATTTAAATATATTAGGGTTCCGTACCTTAAAAGTTAAGAACACAGCTGGTCAAGTGCAAGTCAGTCTCGCCAACAGAGTACTCCAAGAGAGGTACCTAAGAGGTACCAATTTCAGGATTGCAGAACAACGGGATGTACAACTTATAAATGTGAACTGGTTTGTATACTATTTTTTATGAAATGAACTACAAATATTTAAAAAAAACATTAATAATTTTAAAATAAATTAGTAATGTTTTTTTTCTATGACACACCTATAATTTTTCACTTTTCAGATTTTTCATTATTTGTATTGTAAGTACTTAATTCGTGGCAAAATTCATAATTGTTGATCCGCGGGGTTCATAATTGATTGTATCTTTTAATTGCGTTGACTTAGAAGCTTGATTTTTTTTTCTGTACACCGAGGGACCGTAGACGTAGTATTATATTAATACGCATAGTATTTGATATTAATTTTGATTCCTCCACGCGAGCTGGAGATAAAATGGTCTTGTCTGACGGACAACAAAATGATCCTATAAGGGTCTTTTTTTCTCTCTTTGAGGTACGGGACCCTAAAACTAATTCCCCGAATAGGGATCGAATCGAAAACCATCGCGCTTACAATTAGATTGACTTTGTCCCCCCATTGCCACAATAACCTCTATTTTATTACATTTTTTTAAATATTAATCCATACTTAGGAAAGAAAAATACATTTTAGAAAACATCTATTTTTTCTTTTCTATCTTCTAAAATGCTAGTAACAAAAATAGGTTGTAACAAGCATATAAGCGACGTAGCATGATGAGAACGTATGGCTTAGTTGGCACAGCGCTCGGACACTATCCAAAGAGGCGCGTGTTCAAATTCCGCTACGTTAAAAAAATTATATGTTTTCTAAAATGTATTTTTCTTTCCTAAATTAGTATAACACTTAAAAAAAATTAAGAGAATATTTAATAAATACCATTCTCTCTCGCCAAATGATAATTCTAAGTAATCGTTCTTTGGTTAGCGGAAATTTTTAAAAATTTCCCTACAGAGATGCTAGCAACAAATATAATTTGTAACAAGCTTATAAGAATTTCGACGTAGCCTGATAAGAATGTATGGCTTAGTTGATCAGAGCACTTGGACGGTACGGGGTACGGAACAAATAACTAGACATAAAGGAATTAAAAATGAATAAAAAAAATCAAATCAGCTTCACGCTGTATCCCGCACACAGCAGGGTAGGCAGAGGGAACCTTGTGTTAAGACCCTCCGTTCCCCACTTTCTGCCGAATTCTGGAGGTATTGCGTGTTGAGTGGCAGAACTCAACGCCGCGCTTAACTTCGACACCAGAGCGAAGAAATGGAAATATAAATTTAGGTAAATATTTCATCTCCTCGAGTGGGGATCGAACCCACAACCAGTCGGTTTTGCAGTCACACCTCGTGCCGCTGCGCCACGACTGGCCTTAAATGAATAGGTAATATAATTTTGATAAAAATCAATAAGTTCAATTTTCTTTTCACGTTGTAATTGATATATTAATAGAGTTAAATGGAAATAGTCAGTTCCAAATAAATATATATTTTGATTGTTTTGTGTATCTAAAGGTCAGCTTACGGGATGCTAATATTATTTATCTATACGTATATCTCGGCGATACGCCGGTGTATTAGTGTTGAAGGAGCCATTTTCACAATGAAAATACACGCCAATACTTTCTGTTTTATTTTCATACTAAAGCTAGTACAGAACCAAAAAATATTCGCTTTATTCCCATATATTTGTGCATCGTATAATTTATAATGTCAGATACAAGTGTTTTATATCACGACAGTAATTTTAATATTTAATAATTTAATTTCAATAATTAAACAATAAATTTATATTCAATATTTTTAAGTTAAAATATCATTAGTTATTAAATATAATTATTTGTAGAATTACATTTATTTACTTGCTCTGGTTAAGAAGACAACGCGCGACATTGAATTCTGCCAATCAAACCAATGCGTATATTTATTTTGTTATTTGTTTTAAATCTTTTTTAATTTATTTTTTTATCTTTTTTATGTTTGTTATTTTTTTTAATCTCTAACCACTTATTCGTAGGCAACTAATGAAAAATATTTTAATTATTTATTATATTAATATATTGATCTGAAATTGCTAGTCGGCATTTTTTTATGATCCAAATTTCAGCATCAACATTTATAGATCAGAAAACGATTGTCGGTTCGAAAAAAACGAAGAAATTACTTATTGAAGTTATAATTGCAGTCAGTAATTTATCAGTCGTTATTCCGTTCGATATCAATATGTAAAGGAAAATATCAATAAATAAGATAATAGACAATAAGAAAATATAAATTTCCATTCAGGCCAGTCTTGGCATAAGTGTGCAACTTTAAGGCGAAGTTTTGGGTTCGATTCCTTACTTAAGGAAATGAAAAATTTAATATTTTCATTTGATTCGCTCTGCTAAACGCAATGCCTCCAGAATTTAGCGGAAAGTGGGGAACAGAATTGTTTTAATTGGAACGGAGTATCTTAACGCTAAGTTCCCAGGTTCCGTCGGCCTTTCCTGCTATATAAGGAATACAGCGTGAAGCTAAAAAAGTAAAAAAGAAAAGTTTCACTTGTTGTTAAATACTTTTACTTCTACTTATAGTTTCTTAGTTTCAATTGTAACGAGCAATATGAAGCATATTGCTATAACAGTAATAAAAATAATTGTTAGCTTAGTATAATAATTGTTAGTTAGTAAAAGCGCAGAAACTGGAGCTAAAAGCTACCAGCCGTTTTCGTGAAATGGAACGTTTAAGACTTATACACTAGTTGAGAGAGCCTACCCTGATATTTGGAATACAGCGTAAAGCTATAAAATACAACAGTACAAACATTTTATATATGAGTATAATAAAATAAAATAAATCAAAATAAATCAGCTTCACGCTGTATCCCGCACACTGCAGGGTAGGCAGAGGGAACCTAGTATTAAGACACTGCGTTTCCCACTTTCTGCCGAGTTCTGGAGACATTGCGTGTTGAGTGGCAGAAGCATGAGTATAATATATGTAAAAAAAGTATTTTACCTGCGTTTTTACCTCTAAATTTAGCAACTGTTACGTGCACATTCGTTGAATATCATATAATGTATTCAGAACAAACATATTTGCTCCTTACTCTAAATTGAGTTCCACTCGACGTACAATGTGCTATGTGGATATCGCATATTGCCTACATATGTATATGTACATACAAGAGGTACAACTCAGGTTTGAATTGATTCACCAGCTTCAATTCCTTTCAATCCTACTCTCTCTGCTATATTGACCTGGAGTTAGGAACAGCTTGCACACTAATTGTTATACTAATATCGGTGGTTGGAATTTGTTATAAGTAGGTTATGTCCATACTAAAAATCGACATCACTCTTTATTCCGCAGTCCAAGTGTTAGGACTCTCCATTCTCCGAAGAGAGAACGGAGGCGGAAGTAAATGTCGCACTTTGTCTCAACACCAGAGCAAAGAAATGAAAATATAAATTGAAATAAATATTTCATTTCCTCGAGTGGAGATCGAACCCACAACCAGTCGCGTTTACTGTAACACACTTGTGTCCGTACACCACTACTGGCCTAGATATTATTGTAACAAAATGTCTTAATTATTTTAAATTAAAGATTGCCTTAAATGACACAACATTTTTATGGATATCTGGGCTGATTTTTAAAATCATCCATTTTTATGATATATTCGTTGAACTTAAATTTTTATATTTTCGTTGAACTTAATAATTCATATTTGCTCTGAAATTCCACATTCTAAAGCAATAGGAAAGGAAAACATTTCCCTTTAACTCAAAGAAGCAAAGTTCTTTGCGCAAACATACTTCGCCACATTAAGGAATTTGTTCTTTGGAGAGCCAGCAGCCAGTTAATAAGGTGAACATTTAAGAAAATCGAACTTTATTCTAGATGAAAACTTTACAAATCTTATAATAATAATATTTTTCGTCGAATTATTAAATATTAAACTAATTTCTACAACTGAAACGAATATTTCTACCATATGTCTATGCCTTATTTTCTTAACGTCTGTAACTGTAACCCGCACACAGCATGGCAGACTGAGGGAACCTAGTGTTAAGACTCCTATTCCATTTTCCGCTGAATGTTGAGTGGCTGAAATATCAGAGCGAAGAATATAGAAATATTTATTTCCTCGAGTGGAAGTGAATTCACACAACCTGCCGCGTCACACTTTGTGGCCGTGCGCCGCGACTGGCCTCAAACCTCTAGCGATTAACATATAAAAGCAATGCACAATATTAATTTAAATTTAAATATGAAATTGATACAAAAGCAATACTACAAATAATATATATATATATATATATATATATATATATATATATATATATATATATATATANCTTAATTAAATAATTCTGTGGTTTAAGCGGGCGAAGCCGCGAGCGGGTCGCTAGTAATAATAATAAAATAAAATAATAATAATAAAACATGAGTTGTCTGTCTTTTTTATTTGTTATCTGTGAGTGCTCAGGATGATGAGCGATTGAAGAGAAGTTTAAAAGATGCTATTTTGGAGTATGGTTATAAATTACCTCGTTTGCCTATACAGACGTAACATAGCACCAGTGATGAAAAGAATAGGTAAGTAATGATATTCTAGATCAATACTTACCTAGTCAATTTAATATTTGTAGTGATCTTACTGATACATATTCAGTATTATACTGTGGTGCTGTAGCGGTATGTCGTGTTGCTGGTGTGCTATTTCCAAAATAAAGGGCCACTAAGGTATCAAAGTATACAGTTCTAGCATGGCAAGATATAGAAAACGGTGGGATCGATACAATCAAAATAGCACCTTTAAAAAAACCAACGGAGTGTATACAGGAAATGGGAACGTCCTGGGAATAGTGTAGCTAATCCTGAGATCCCTTGTGGCGTAGTATATGGTCGGCTCCTGTTACTCACACTGAGGGTGAATGGTTTAGTGATGTTGTAAAAAAAATGTGAAAATATAACACCGATGAGATCAATAAAAATAGGCGTAATTGACGTGAAGTATGCAGTCCATTCTGTTAGTATCTAGAAATGTCCTGGGCCAGATGGATTGTATAATTTTTGGATTAGTGGTTCCACAGTTCACGTCCGGTTTTCGCAACACAGTTACAGGATGCCCTTGACTCTGGACCGTTGGCAATATTTTAATGTTAAATAGCAATTAAATGACATTAATATATGAAAAAAAAATTGTATTGAAATATCACGCAAGAAAAAATTTGAATTCGATAAAGCGATTATCAGATTTTAAAATAATAAATTACTATTGTTCATTTCGGGAATCATAACTTCTACGTCCTAACAGAAGTTTTGTATACATTAAATATTCCAAGTCAAAGGAGAAGTTGGTGACACAGTGACTCGAGACGCTATAACCTTGAAGGAACAATTTCCTTTTATCAGGCTCCACTCCCTACAAAGTCGATTACACGCGCAGTCTGAACCGCATATACAAAGCTATTTCAAGTTTTACTGTAGCTCTTTATATTTTCTCGAAAATATACTTCTCGTTTGGTGGTTTTATGTATGTATGTAACATGGTTTGGTGTTTGAGTTGTAAAAATGTAAATTTTACTACTCTAAAGGATAAATTGGCAATATTGTAAATTAATAGTAGACATTTGTACGTATGTAAATAGGTAAATATATATCTGTATATTTAGCACAAACAATATGTCAATGTTGTGAAACTGTAAAATTTGGCCCAGAATGGATACTTTCATAAAATACATGGATCTTTACTCCAATCCAGTTTTATATGAGAAACATGTAATAATAAAACCAAAAATTATTCCTCATTATAAGAATAAAACATTTTATTATTATCTGACCATTTACATTCTAGTGATTGCTCAATGTTTACTTGCAAAATAATAAACATTTTACATGCGTGTTTTACATAACTATATATGATCGTAAACTCTTAGTTATAACAATACGCCTGGTAATTATACTAGAACAATGAAGACCAGCTCTTGGTCTACAGCGCCACTGGGCTGGAGGTAATTTAGCTATCGTTTCTATGACCTCGCCTAATTTCAATCGTACTTCATATTAATTTAAGCATATATGAAATTTGTATGTCAAGAAATCAGGCAATCTCCTGTAATTTTAACGTTTTGCATAAATACATCATTTTCATGAAACATGTTTTATTTATTTATTTAGAAAACGTATAAAAATTTGAACGTAGCGGGACTCGAACCCGCGCGTCCTGGAAACCGACTAGGCGCTCTGACCACTAACCCATACGTTCTCATCAAGCTACGTCGAAATTTTTATACGCTTGTTACAACTTATTTATATATATGAACGTAGCGGGACTCGAACCCGCGCCTCCTGGAAACAGACCAGGCACTCTGACCACTAAGCCATACGTTCTCATCAAGCTACGTCGAAATTTTTATACGCTTGTTACAACTTATTTATGTTGCTAGTATTTCTGTAGGGAGATTTTTACAAATTTCCGCTGCCCAAAGATAATTACTTAGAATTATCGTTTGGCAAGAGAGAATACTATTTTTTTTAAATATTTTTAAACATTTTTTAAAGTGCTATTCCACACTTAGGAAAGAAAAATATTTATTTAGAAAACGTATAAAAATTTGAACGTAGCGGGACGCGAACCCGCGCCTCCTGGCAACCGACCAGGCACTCTGACCACTAAGCCATACGTTCTCATCAAGCTACATCGAAATTTTTACACGCTTGTTACAGCTTATTTATGTTGCTATTTATCTTTAAGAATTTCGTATCTATTCATTTTACACACTTAGTACTTGCAAATCTCAACCACTCTCATCTCGTATATATAATAAAACAGTAAAAATATTTTGTCTGTACATTTAGTAATTTTGACTGAAATGGATATAGGGACAATTAAAAAAAATAATAGAAAACAAAAATATATTTTTTTAATTTCTTGTCTGTCCATACAAATAGTTCTATGGTCACATTTTTCTCTGAAAGTACTGAACCGATTTACTTAAAAGTTTTATCAATTGGTTTGTTTCAACTCAACTTAACATTTAAAGTTTGTTTCATCAAAATATTTCATAAATCATAACAGTTAAGTTTATGTCTTAATTAATTCAACACAGAAATAAAGACCGATTTGATCTTCAAGGAAATTATTACTAGATTCTTCGGTTCGTTCGTTCGTTTGAAATAAATCTATATAAAAATGCCTAAAAACAGCTACGTGTACTCTGTAATAACTACATATTTACCAATTGTACATTTAGCCAATAATATATGTAACTAATTTAAAAACTGTACAGGAGTTAATATGCAATCATTACAGTTATTTTACAAAGAATATTATGAATCTTTCCATAATTTAACATTTAAGGCTGTTTCTGAAAGAGTAAATTAAATTATTCTCTGACATCAGCACATTTAACCGAGTTTTAAAATTATGATGAGACGTACATTATAAAAAGGTACATAGGTAAAAAGAACGTAATGTTACAGAAATATATAGATACGTATAAGAAATAATTATCTTTATGTATATTTTTATAAATATCAGATATCAACATTGGTCGTATTTTTTAATTCAAAACAATCAAAGTAGTAATGATGCCTTCATAATCCGGCAGAAGGTGGGGAATGGAGTGTTATTAAATCAGCTTCACGCCGTATCCCGCACAAAGCATGGTAGGCAGAAGGAACCTAGTGTTAAGACACTCCGTTCCCTACTTTCCGCCAAGCTCTGGAGGCATTGCGTGTTGACTGGCGGAACTCAACGCCGCGGTTTGCCTCAGTTGATTTTACAGTCACACTTTGTGCCCCTGCGCCACGACTGGCCTCTTTTACAATATTAGTACGTTATTTTTTGTATATATGTATATATAATTGTATAAGGATATTTTCTTCATTCTAATGTAACCACATATCGTAATTCATTTTTGTTTAAGTATTTGTTTGTTACAGTTTAAAGCATTAAAACATTTTACAGCGTAGTTTTGAAACGCCGTGAACTCGGGCTATTTTTTAATGCTAGCCGTGCATTACTAATCATGATTAGTGTCTGAGAGCTGTTTGCTCGTTAAGTGTTGTAAGAAGGATTTTAAATGTTAGTGCCTTTTAAAGGAAACTAAAATGTCTACAAAAAATACTGGTGTGATATAATTTTTTCTTATTTTTTAAATATATTTTCTTAAAGAACTGAGTAAGTCTTCTTAAAGACGATAAGCAGTAGGTAAGCTGGCAAGTTGTATGTATTATACATAGATATTTTTGTTTAAAGTAAACTTTGAATTAAATTATTATTAACATAGTAAGTGTATTGTAAGTTTTTATTAAATATACTTTACAACGTCTGTTTTATATCGAAACAAAGTTAAAAGATATGACTTAGAACACTATGCAAGTTGGCATAAACATAAAAGTAGTTCGTTCGATCGCCGGATGCAAAACTTATAAGAAAGCCACTAAATCTTGCACACTAAATTTTGACTTCTTTGTTGAACTTACCGAGTAGAACTGGAAAACAACTATATAGAAATATACACATAATATATTCATAACTCGGTATAAATTTAAGAACTTTCATGCACATTCCTTGCCTAATATTCATTTTTCTTGTTTTGTCATTATTAATTTTCATTTTCCTTTTTTTTCATTCAGTGCCAGAGTGGAAATCGAACCCATAACCATTGCGTCAGTCACACGGTGTCGACGCTGATAAGATCTTAACATCATCATCAAAATTTCATAATTTAAGAGCATTTGACCAGTACAAATGATTGTTCCTTTCAGATTTATAGCGTTAGAAGTATGGGTAACTTTCAAAATTCAGTTAATCACCGTTGTCCAGTAAAAACAGCGTAAGTGGTATTATATCACATATGTCGCTTTCTCAGTTGCTAAATTATTCCAAATTTAACTATATTTCTTATCTTTTATCTAAAAGCTATTGAAAATTAAATGGAAATTTAATATTTTTTAATTTGTATTTTAATAATATCTAATAAAATTTTAAACTGTAATAGATTTAGGCAAAAAACGTATCCTGCATTACTTTGTATATTAATAGCATTTTTCACTATATCGTATACTTAGAACTTATAAAAATGTCGGAAAATTTTCTTTCAGTTCTGAGATTTATTAAATCCCAGATAATATTAAAATTAATGATCCGAGAAATAAATAAAAAAAAAGATAGAAATTAGTTTAATATTGAATTAAAAATATTATTATTATGAGATTTCTAAAATTTTAATCTTTAACATTCTAGAATAAAGTTAGATTTTCTTAAATGTTCACCTTATGAACTGGCTGCTGGCTCTCCAAAGAACAAATTCCTTAATGTGGCGAAGTATGTTTGCGCAAAGAACTTTGCTTCTTTGAGTTAAAGGGAAATGTTTTCCTTTCTTATTGCTTTAGAATGTGGAATTTCAGAGCAAATATGAATTATTAAGTTCAACGAAAATATCATGAAAATGGATGATTTTAAAAATAATAAATGCCTAGTCTATATGCCCATAAAAATATTACGTCTTAAGATGGAGAATTAGGAAATTTTTATTAAGAGAAGGAGCATAAGTGTGTGACAGTAAATGCGACTGGTTGCGGATTCGATCCCCACTCGTGGAAATGAAATATTTATTTCCATTTATATTTTCGTTTCTTTGCTCTGGTGTCGAGACAGCCCGCAATACCTCTAGAATTTGGCGGAAAACGGGGAACGTAGTTTCTTAACACTTGGTTCCCTCTACCTACCCTGCTATCTGCGGGATACAGTGTGAAGTCGATTTTTAATTTGGACATAACCTACTAATAGCTAACTGTGACGTCAGCAAATTCCAACCACCGATATTAGTATAACAATTAGTGTGCAAGCTGTTCCTAACTCCAGGTCAATATAGCAGAGAGAGTAGGATTGAAAGGAATTGAAGCTGCCGAATTAATTCAAACCTGAATTGTACCTCTTGTATGTACATATACATATGTAGGTAATATGCAGTATCCACAAAGCATTATAGGTCGAGTAGAACTTGATTTAGAGTAAGGAGCAAATATGTTTGCTCTAAATGCATATACGATATTCAAGGAATGTGTACGTAACAGTTGCTAAATTTAGATGTTAGAACACAGTTTTAATTTTTACAATTAGTATACTTATTATATATAGAATTATGTTTGTATTGTTGGGTTAGTAGCTATGTAGAAATTAATATATATTTTTAAATTTATACACTTTAAATTTTAGACCAGGCCAGTCGTGGCGCAGGGGCACAGTGTGACTATAAATTTGACTGGTTGTGGGTTCGATCCCCACTTGAGGAGATAAAATATTTACTTATATATATATTTGTATTATGTATTATGTTTGTAAGTTGTTTTGTTTCTTTTAAATGTGCAATAAAGTATATTTATTTATTATTTATTATTATTTTCATTTCTTCGTTTTGGTGTCGAGGCACAGCGCGGCGTTGAGTTCCGCCACTCAACACGAAATGTCTCAAGAACTCGGCGGAAAGTGGGGAACGGTGTGTCTTAACACTAGGTTCCCTCTACCTACCCTGCTATGTGCAGGTTACACCGTGAAGCTGATTTATTTTATTTCATTCATTGTAGACACTCCGTTCCGCGAATTCTGAAGATATTGCGTGTTTAGTCTTGCCTCGTTAGCAGAGCGAAAAAATGAAAATATTTAATATATTTTTCTTTCCTCAAGTGGAAATCGAACCCACAACGTGTTGCGTTTACATTTACACGCTTGTGCTCCGACTGGACTCCAATTAATATAGTATAAAATATTTTTTAGTAGATACTTATAATATGAAAGATATTATATTATTATGAAAGATATATAAATTCAACTCTGAACTCGTGTATAAGTCTTAACGTTCAATTTCATGAAAACGGCTGGAAGCTTTTAAGCCTTTTAACACCAGCTTGTGTGCTTTTACTAACAATTATTATTTTTATGAGTGTTAGGAAGCATATTGCTCGTTGGAACTGAAACTATGCAACTATAAATAGAAGTAAAAGTATTTAACAATAAGTGGTTTTTTAAGGTTCGGCACCACAAAATAAAAAATAAACCGGACAAACGCGAGTCGAGCTCGCCCACCGAGGGTTCCGTACAATACTTGGAGGTTTTGAACTTTTGTTTGAAATTTAGGCTTGGCTTAGCCAGAGCCCTTTCATCTGATACCTCACTTGAACTAGTGGCTTTAATAACAATTTTTGCTTCACTTTTAAGCCTATTATTTTTTAGGATTAAAATATAAATGTATAGTTTTTACATTTTTTCTAAACCAATACTATCTGTAGATGCTAGGTACCAATTTTTATAATTCTAGGTTAACCGGAAGTACCCTAATTTTGATTCCCTTCATAGTGTCGAAATACGCGTTTGTTGCGTTGTAAACGGCCATATCTTTTTTTTAAAGTAAATGTAGAAATATTTTTTCTTCAGGAAATCATGAGGCCGCAGATCTGAGTATATGATTCGAATTTCAACTCGATATCTCCAAGCGTTCCTGAGATAAAGGCTCTTGACAGACAGACAGACAGAGAGAAACAAGGACAACAAAGTGATTTTATAAGGATTTCTTTTGTTCTTTAAGAGGTATGGAACCCTCATAGGATTATTTTGTTCTCCGTCTATCGAAACCATTTATCTCGAGATCATGAAGAGCTAGAGCTAGTATCAAGCTGAAATCATATTAAATATTCAGATCTACGTTGTACATTTCAGCAAAGAACAGGAAATGTGCAGGTCAGCGCCGGATATGGCGCATGTCGGGATGCAGCGATGACTTATCCTCTCGATCCTTTTAACACTAGGTCTAACCTGCTGCTCTATGTCTAACCTGCTGTAAGCGGGGAACAGCGTGAAGCTAAAAAAATATTCTAGTTAATGGAAATAGAAGATACTACTTCAATAAGGAATCCCTAGAACCTAGTTTTTTTTTTCGAATTGGCTTTAATGCTGTTGACCTGGACTTGTCTTGACGGCGTCACCGGGCGGGGAGGAGCGAGAATAGCTCGCCCCTGAAGAAAAAGTACAAGCTTTGATGGGCGCTCGTGAAGTGTTGGCGATCGCAGGGGAATGCCCTGCGTTGGCTAATCAGGGGGGATTTCAACCGTTGGGCCTCATCGCGCAGAGGCGCGGACGTGCCGTGAGATAGGACTGGCCATGCCGCCTCTATCGGTTTGCCTTGTAGGTAAATAGTCGAAACGGTCTCGTAACGCTTACGAGAAAAGAGGACGGCTACGTTTTTTTCCGGGATAACCAATCGCATAGGGCGTCGGCAGCTCGTTGCAGTCTTTCGGCTACGATCCAAGCGGAGCGATCCGTGGTGTAAAGGGCGGAGAGCCTAGTGAGACATTCATAAAATAAATATCATCACTATGTTGATTTTTTTAAACTTATCTATTTACTTATACTGTATTCTTATATAATTTACAAACAAATTGATGCAGTATGTATTTGAATATGTACGTAATTTTACACGATTAGCATAAGAGTGTATATGTATGTCATTTTACAAGCTTAGCATAAAATTTTGAAAAAAAAAATAAAAAAAAATCAAATCCGCTTCACGCTGTATCCCGCACACAGCAGGATAGACAGAGGGAACCCATTAGTAGTGTTAAGATACTCCGTTCCTCACTTTCTGCCGAATTCTGGAGGCATTGCGTGTTGAGTGGCAGAACTCAATGCCGCGCTTTGCCTCGACACCAGAGCGAAGAAATGGAAATATACATTTAAGTAAATATTTCATCTCCACGTGTGGGGATCGAACCCATAACCAGTCGATTTACAGTCACACTTTGTGCCCCTGCGCCATGACTGGCCTATTTAAATATTCAAAAATTAATCTGAAAAAGCTTTTCTTGCATATAAATTGAAGTGAATGATAGCGAATAAAGTGTTGACTGGGCTTCTCAACAAACTCGTTATCTCTGCATAGCTTCCGATATTAAATTCATTGGCATATTTCATTTCCAATTTATTCGTATATTACATTTTATATAGTACTAGCTTTTACCCGTGGTTTCACCCCCGTGGTCAAATGGAAATAAGGGTTGTGTATTACATATGACACATACTGAGCGAGGTAACTTAGAGCGTAGGTACAGTGGCCTACATCGAAACGATTCATGTGATATAATATAGCCTACGGCCTTCCTCGGCAAAATGGACTAGAACAAAAATATTTTTCAATTAAGACCAACAGTTCTTGAGATTAGTACGTTCAACCAAACACATTATTCATTTTTTCAATATTAGTTTAGAAGTATAGATTGACTTTCATAACTTTTAGGCGTAAATTAATTTATATAATGAATTTACAACTGACTTAAAATAAAACTCGATTGTGTGGAAAAATACATATTTAATTAATCTTATATTAGAATCAGATTTTTATATTCTTTTCTTGTATGATTTTTCAATTGATTTCAAATGATCTTAATATATTTTATAATTATTATATTATAAAAAAAAATCTTTTAAATAAAGAATAAAACATAGTATATTTTTATAGTAATAAATAGTAATATTAGAAAGTTATTTATATTTTTGTGTGTTCATCAGAAGAGAGGCGCACATCGAGGCAACACCTGAGCTTTTCCAATAAGATTCAATAATGTCTTACTTCGATTGGTCTTTGGCTCCACAAAAGAATTTGATTTTCTTGTTTAATATATTTTCGTATTTCGTGTTTGTTGTTTGTTTATAAGATTGTCATAAAATGAAATTAATATAATTTATTTCCAATCTCAGCTCTAATACTAATATAGAGCTACATTTTCTATTGATTTCTATAAAATTTAAATGTTATTTACAATCAAATAAAAAATAATAATATATTGAATAATCATTATTTTTTTCCCATTTATGGTCGTAGTTAATATAAATACAAAATTTGTATATAGAGTTAGCGATAATTACAAGAATTAAGATACGTATCCTTCACATGAAATATGTTTTATAATAAAAATAATATATAAATAAAAATATTAAATATTTTATTTCTTTGAATGGGGATGGCAGTCAACCAGTCGTGTTTACAGTCACGGTCTTGTGGCCCTGCGCCTTGACAGTCAGTCAATCACCATTCAATGAGGGAAAGTGTGAATAAAAGTATTCGGAGGGTCTAGTAATATGCTTAGAATATAACGTGAATGTAAAACTTGTGTGCTTGCATGAGTACGGGCAACTGAATATTATTAGTCTTTCAAGTAGCCATGGAACCCACAACCACCGCGCGATACCATGGCGGCCACAAAGAAGACTTATTATATCATTATTTCGATTAAGAGTTTCGCAAATTTTCTTGTAAATATATTTTATTTCTAAGCATATGACAATTACATTTGTATTAAACAATAATAAGTTAGTTGTATTACTGTAGCTCGTCTTTGTCTTTGGTTTTTTTCGTTAAAAATGAATAGTGAAACCTCGGCCTATTTTTAAATTTCAAATACATACTGTCTACTGTCTACTGTCATCTGTCTGTCTAAAGAGTATCCCTCATGTATAATAAGGTGATTAGTTCTATTTTTAGATAAATTACACATTATATAATATATAATTAATCTTGAGGCCAGTCGTGAGGCAGCGGCACGACGTGTGTCCGCTCAGCGCCGCGCTTAACCTCGACACCAGAGCAAAGAATTGAAAATGTAAATATAATAAATATTTAATTTCCTCGAGTGGCAATCGAACCCACAACCAGTCACGTTTACGTTTACTTCATATACCTAAATAGTAATTTGTTGAGGTATTACTACTGAATAATAAATAGCTTGTATATTACTATTACGCACTAAACCGGTTTGCTTTACTTGAAATAAATATTATTATTCATATTTATTGTATTCCTTGTTCATATTTACTTACAAATCCTTTTACATTAAAATTATTTTGATACTGATAGAGCATCTAAATCGATTTTTTTTTATTATCAAATTTAAAACATTAAATAACACTAAGAGATACAAAAATGATTACTTGATAAAACTATGATTTCTTTTAAGTCTTTTGAAAAATGTACCTTTATTAAATTAAATTGCAATATAAATATAATATATGAAAAAAACTAGTTCAGTGCTAGTCAGACTCGTTCACCGAGGACTCTGTATCGATTTCAGAAGTGAAAAGTACTTTAAAGAAAATGCATAAATGCTCGTATGGCTTGAATGCGATTGACATAGAAGATTGATTTATTCTGTGCTTCACGACTTGAATATTTAATATTCATTTCAGTTTGATACCTCCACGCGACCTAGAGATAAATAGCCTTAACAAACGAGATAAGGGTTCAGTTTTTAGGTACGGAATCCCCAAAAGAACATGTTTGGAAAACATGAAAAACACGTAGATGAAAACATGAAAACACCTATTTTCCATAAATTACTCGATTATTGTAATAAAATTTATAAAAGTTTTTAAATATTTATTATGTAAAGCGAGACATCGCTTATATTAAATAATAAACGAAAATGCTCGAACGTTCACAAAGTAAAGAAATATGAACGTGACATGATGTTAGGAAATTACTTCTAACTTTCTATAGTAACGTACAAGTGTGGCACTAAATCTTGCAGCCGAAAAGTTGCCTTCTTTGTCCAAGTTTTGAGTGGAGTCTAGGAACAATCACTTATATAAGTTTGTGTAGAATCATTGTTCAGTGTTCGCCGCCTCTTACAGTTATTAAGTAAATTAATCATGTTTATGGTGAAATTGTAAATAAATATTATATTTTGTGCAATATTTTTAGATATTTATATTTTGATTTGACTGTAAATTTTTCTACTTGCTCTAGTAGACATTTTGCCTTTCCTTACGGAATATCTCGAATATTGTTTACTCTGCCTATTCTGCTACGCAAGAATAAGTATAAAGCATGAAGTTAGCTTCACAGTGTATCCCGTACATAGCAGGATAAGCCGAGAGAACTTTGGAACTTACTGTTCAGACACTCACTTCCCATTAAAACATTTCCGTTCCTCACTTTCCACCGCATTTTGGAGCCATTGCGTGTTGAGTGGCGGAACTCAACGCTGCGATTAGCCTCGAATGATTTAGATACCATTTGCAATACAGGTTTTGTCACTCCAGATGGACAAAGTATACATTTGCTGTCTCTTATACACATCTCTACTCACACGCTGCGAGGTGCTATAGGGTTGGTTATATTCATTTTATTACGGCTATTCTGATTCTTTTAAATTAGAGATGCGCCGAATATTCGGTTTTTATTCGTCGTGCCGTATTCGGCCAATATCGAAATCGGCCGAATTATTCGGTTATGGTGCCGAATACATTCGGTTCGATTATTTTTATTTAATTATTATTATAAATTAAATGAGTCTCACTTAATGCTATGTCTATCTCCTTCGCATGAGCGGAGCGGTGCCAAACTGGACACGCATATTCACCCGCAGAG
>JAAIXJ010000895.1:33810-47808 GCA_013403705.1 Heliconius hermathena
ATTCTAATACAATCTTAATATAAACAAGCGTAACAAGTACCTTCGGAAAGATCACACACAAACGTCCCGGAGAGTTCAATAAGACTGTTGCAGCCGCAGTCTGGTAGGAATTCACGGTGTAGGGCGGGGCGGGGCCCGTACTCTTTCTTCCTTTTATTATAACTAGTTCGCGGTTATAGTGGAGAGGAAGATAGGACGCGCTCTTGGCTTATCTTCGGACGAGCTTCGAGTTATGACAATGTTATATTGTCGAGTCTACAGTTATATTAATAACTGACACAAGAACAACTTCTGATGGCAAATATCTTATTAAAGCGATACCTTCTAATGGCATAATATAAAGTTCTTAATACTGTTACCTCTGAATCTCTAAAAGATTATGGGTTCTTCACGGTCACAACTATAAACGATTCTAACCACTAGACACATCACGAGCCAAGGCCTTATTTATTAAATAATATTTTCAAAGGAGTTTGGGATATCAGTTACAACATGTTTGCTAGTTGTAGGGTTTGCATTGTAAATCCGAGCAAATGTATGCTTACATATGGTAAATAAACGAACTGCTAAACTAAGCTATATTCTCTTAGTAATGTTAAATGCAAGTTTCTATTAAGCTTAACTTCATCTATTGCTCTATAAAGATAAAAAAAATATATGTGATGTATAATAAAATTACGTAGCGGGATTTAAACCCGCTCCTCTTGGAGACCTACTATTAACTCACTATTTGAATTGAAAGGTTTTAAAACTACCAAACAGAAATTATCTAAATATTTTATGTAAAGAATTGAGGTATGCCTTTAAAATCTCTCATATTTTTACTTCATCTTTTTTCAAATGACGAAGAAAATATTACAGATTTCTTTTACAGTATTAACATAAAAGACAGCTGTTGAAATAAAATACCCTCAATACGGATTAATATAAAGTCAGTTGGTGACGAATTCTGATTTATTCCTTCTTTCCATAGGCATATATTGTTTCTTAAAAAAACTACTTACTCTCATTTGTTACACAACAATATATTTTGAATTTCCTTTGGCCTGCGCTCTTTCTATTCTTTTTTTGTAGTACTGTAATATGTCACAATATATTAACAAATTTTTGTATTGGTTCCGTATCTCGTAAAGGTAAAAACGGAACTCTAAAGAATCACTTTGTTGTCCATCTGTCCGTGGGTCAAGACCATTTATCTCGACATAGTGTGGAGATATTATGCTACAAACTAAAAGTTAAGTTTGTCCACTTTTATAAGTTGCATTTCCCGTTGATATACAATAGTGACATTGGTAAGGGAGGTGAAGGAAATGGTACGGTTATTTTAGCTTCACGTTGTATCCTGCATATAACAGGGTAAGCAGAGGGGGCCTGGGAACCTAGTGTTAAGACACTCCGTTCCACACTTTCCGATGAGTTCTTGAGGCATTGCATGTTAAGTGGCGGAGTTTGTCTCGTTACCAGAGCGTGGAAATGAAAATATTAAATTTATGAAATATTTAATATTTTCATTCCCTCGAATGGGAATCGAACCTACAACCGTCGCGTTTACAGTCGCACACTTGTGCCTTGCTCCACGACAGCCTCATGCCATGCTCACAGGCGCTTATAGTCGTATAAAATAGGTGTTTTTTTTATAACAAAATCCCCACTAGGTAAAATAAACTAATTTATTTACTTATCTGAACATATTCTATGCGGCCATTCCCCGAATTGAGATAGTTAAGTAACATATCTACTGCAGCTACTTAAGTACCTATAGTTCCTAAGATAGTGCACCTGCCGTTCTAATTAAGCCGGCTATTGGACGTGTGTTAAATGTATGTACTCGTTTATGGATTGTTTTAGAGAAATGTTGGTTGTGGATTCAAATACGTCGTTGTTAAAAATTTTAATACTCCCCGAGTATAACCTATAAATCTAACTAGTTATAACTTCTAAATTCAAAAATATTCACCACATTAGTGTTGGCGCTCGCCATTTAAAATACAAGTTTCTGGTATAAAGTCGGAGAACGGAGTGTTTTATCACCATTTATTTTTCAATATATATCTTTTTATGATTAATTATATTTTTTTATAATATGTATTCACCCTTTAAATTTGTAATGATTTTTTTATATAAAATATCTATAAATTTAAAAATGTGCTTATAAATTTTCACTTTTCGGATTTTTTCTTAATTTTTATTGTAAATCGTTCCAAACTTTATGACTGTAGGTCCAGGACTAGTAAAGCTTGTTTCATACCAAATGCAGCAAAAACGATGTATACATCCTCGTATCATTTGATTCCGTTGACTTTGTAGCTTGATTTTTTCCAGTTCTCTAAGAAACTGTAAATTTTGACCCGTAATATTAATTTAAGGTTACCTACCACCACCACTAGGTTCCCTCTGTCTACTCTGCTATACGCGAACTACAGCGTGAGATTGAAAAAAAAAACATATTAAAATATATTTAAAAAATATATTATATTATAGTTGATAGAAATACTCAAATTTCTAAACAGATAAATTAAATACAAACAGTCAAATGGAAGTCTAACCGTGGAAACACATCACCACATCTTGTGTACATTTAATTTCCACTTGGAGCGCTCTATATTACTTTACCTGAAGTAATGTCAGTCGCAGATGCCGTTAGTAATATTTTCTATTAGCATTATAAAGTACTTTACTTACCAATAGACATCTTGATAATATAACAAAGATTTTTTCAGAGAGGTTAGTATATAACATTCGTGGTACTTACTTTTTTATTTTCTCGTTGTATCCTGTATTTAGGAGGAGGAGGTAGGCGGAAAAAACCTGGTTAACACAACAAACGACTCTGTTCCGATAAGTGGAACACAAATATATAGATAAACACACTACCTTTTTTTGTTTCGAACAGTCGGATAAAAACAGCACAATAAGGCATTATGTTTGAAGGAATTAATAAATTAAAGAAAACCAAAAAAAAAAAAAAAATGTATATTATTTACTACAATATTCAAAATGCCGCCATAGTTGAGGAGATAAAACGATTTTATTGCCATAATTAAAACCTAATAAAATTAAATTATGCTTACTTTTATGGTATTTAAACATTTTTTATGCCTAAAAGTTTATTAATTGCTTATTGCTCAATTTATTAACTGCTGTGTATTAATTATCTTATTAATTCTGTAAATGATGAAAGCTTGAATATAAAATAGGTGATTGGATGTTTGAATGTCAGTTATTACTCAATTACACAGACACTATTTAACGAATTTCGAATAAAGTCAATCCACAGATAAATAAAAATTTATAGATTGATTTATAGATAATTTATAGTATGCTAAATTTTGGAACAATGTATTTATAAAAAATAAAAATAAATCAGCTTCACGCTGTATCCCGCACACTGCAGGGTAGGCAGAGGGAACCTAGTGTTAAGACACTCCGTTCCCCACTTTCTGCCGAATTCTGGAGACATTGCGTGTTGAATGGCAGAACTCAACGCCGCACATTGCCTCGAAATGTATTCATACTAGTGTTAAAATAAATAAATCAGCTTCACGCTGTATACCCCACGCTGCAGGGTAGGCAGAGGGAACCAAGTGTTAGGACACTCCGTTCCCCACTTTCTGCCGAATTCTGGAGGCATTGCGTGTTGAGTGGCAGGACTCAACGCCGATATACTAGTGTTAATTAATATTAATCTTGAATTGTTATTTTTTACTTGTTTCTTACAAGTTTTAAGCTATTTATATTTTACAATTTATATAATATTTTATACAAATATTACGTGATACTAAAAATGTAGCATCAGAGTGATATATATTTTGTGCTTCGCATTAACTGGGTCGTTCTCGTACTAGAATACCAAATACAATGTATTGTTATGCGGGATTCTGAACAGTTTTTACTTTGTGACTTTGAAGAAATTTCGTTATTCAACAATAAAATTCAGTATATGATTTGATAACATAATTTTTTGCATATTGTTGTTGCCCCAATCGATAAGTAGATTCTGCTGTGCAGTTAAACAAAGTATAAACTATGATTTAACTTCTTTAATACTAAAAAACATATAGATATCATCAAATATATTTAGTTTAGTACTTAATTTATGGCATTCTGAACGTGTTAGTTGGGCACTAATCACTTCGCCAATATCACGTTGTATGGAGAGCGTACGAAGGAGATTTTTCGGTAAAAAAGAGATAAAGTTACACAATAGGAGAATACATGTCAAAAAGAGATCTAGTTAAAATACTGCCTTCAGCTATAAAATATTTACAGTATATACATGATGATGGGTTAGTAATAAATATTAATACAAATATTAATGTACCTATATTGTACCTAATGTCATATAAAAGTACGTATAGAAATTAAAAGAGTTCAATAATAATAAATATTATGAGAGGTCATGTGAACACGTGGTGGTGCACTTAGCATCTCAATCTTATTACGTATTAAATATCTCTTATCATACTGTTATTTATATTTATAGGTTACACACGCTATAAAATGTTACCATTGGATGTCGTTTAAAGCAAGATCTTTTATTGTTTAATTATATCATTATTACATACAAATTCCAATTTTAAGCATTGAGATGCTTTATCCCTTAACGCTATTCCAGAGAGAATGGAGCGTCATATGCTACGGTCTCTGCATATCTCTTCGTCACTCTTTTTTTCCAAACCCCATTTTTCATTCTCTACAGACCAAACACATAGCTTTGCTGACGTTTCGATATGTCATTAATGCAGTTAAGACATCGTTACTTGTCTCCTTATCAATGTCTCTACTAAATGTACTTCCGAATAGTATGAAATTAATTTCGTATGTTTTAAAACATACTTCTCAATATATATGAATAAAAATAGGAATTCAATAGATTATACAATATATATGTCATCCAGATTGTCAGAAATAATTTAAAAATTCATTTGCGCAATAATTCCAAGTTATCAATCAAATTTCCCATTCACATTCAAAATCGCATAAGTTAAACAGATTATTCTGTTATTTAATCCGTACTATTCGCAAGGTCTATCCAAAATATACTTCCCGACTGGTCGGTCGGTATGATCTCTTAGTCCCCTTTAGGAAACGGCTTCAGGGTGAAATCTTCTT
Source organism: Heliconius hermathena (assembly GCA_013403705.1). Taxonomy (NCBI): domain Eukaryota; kingdom Metazoa; phylum Arthropoda; class Insecta; order Lepidoptera; family Nymphalidae; genus Heliconius; species Heliconius hermathena. The sequence goes on from JAAIXJ010000895.1 coordinate 38,923, forward strand.
GGATCGGGGTTCTTACTCCCTCCCTTAACACGTGGACGTGGCGTTAAGGCTGGTCTTGGCATTTGTCTTGTATGAGACAAGGGTCATGGGCACGTGGGGGAAGACCTATGACCTGCCATGATCGTTAACCCAGTTGGGTGAGTTGTCCTGGTTTCTCAGAGGAGGCCAAGCTTAGGCGACTAGCGACCACGGCAGCATCTCAGGATGGAGAGAGGAGGATGTCCCGGGAGTATTTGTGTAGCCGCGTCCAGTCAGCGGGTGTGCCACGGGGCGATGCCCCAGATAAGATGATGCTCCCAGCCATCGGCCCGGTTCTACATCCAGTTTGCAACAAAGAGAGCGTGGTCATCCAGGTACTCGATTCGTGTGGCCTCGAAGTTCTTATAGTTGGTAAGTTTGGCAGCACGGTCTCCCCGACTGATTGCGTTGCGCCTGCTTTTATGTCAAAATGTGTATAATCTTACATTTTTATTTTTAATGTTATAAAATTTTATTTATTTTATGTATTTATTATTTAACTATATATGAATAATAATCAAAACATTTTAAAAATTTATTATATACGGAAGTTACAATTTTTAAAGTCACAAATATAAACAAACACAGTTCATATTTTGTTATTAGATAAACTATTTGACCCCATGTGCTGATCGTACCACTTCGTACACTAATCTCTATAGATAAACCGGCTTACATATAAAGTGACAGTTCGTTAGTTACGATTTCCAGTACATCTTTGATAATCAAGTTCAGCTTTTAAAGAAACACAGAAATTGAGGTGCGTATGTAAAATAATATTCATGTTACATTATTATTATATTTTAAACATAAAGAATTAATAAACAATTAATTACAGAAAAGAGTAAAATTATTTAATTAAGACTACTGGTCTTTTCTTGATTAAATAGATTACTTGTAGATATCATTTAAAAATAACAATTTCCCATTGAAAAAAAATATTTCATATAGATACTTTCAACGGAAAAAAATAATAATACGAAAAATAAAAAAAATCTTTTACTGGTATAATATATATGTATGTATATTAAAATATTGTTTATTTATACTAAACGTTTTCTTAAATATTGTGCGTTGTAAATAATTGTACTAATTATACTTTTATCAACTTTTTTTCCAGGTAAAAATGGAGGTGTGTATATTAGCACTAATTTTTGTTATATCCAACTCAGTATTAAGTTGCCTAGCAGGTGACATACTTATACATTCAAAGGACGACTCATGCAGATCGTTAACTTCGTGTGCCAAATGTATTTCCAAAAGCATCTGCACTTGGTGTGTCACGAAAAGTTTATGCACCAAACAACTTTGCGGTAACGACAATGTCATATACCCTGAAGGAAATACTAATGCTCTTCTGTCTGGACCGGACATGTGTCCACGGATCGCGGACACAAAAGACCTCATATTTGAAAGTGGCAAAAGAAGAATTGCTGAAGTAAAAATAACCCAAATTTATCTACACATGGCCTTCACGCCTTGGAAATGTAAAATCAATTTGAATGATGAAGATCATGTCATAAAAGCGATGTTAATAGGAGATACTGTTTATTGCGAATCGTTTGAAATGAACAACCTGTCTGAGAAACCGTACACGACGGGTACAATAAAAGTCCTATGGGATTATAATAAGGCTTTTGATGGATCGTTCCCTTTCAAAGTGTGCCGATGCGATTTGGATCCTGATTGCGCGGCTTGTCGGAAAAAGTATCGAAAATAGTGAATATATGATCAGTATAGATTTTTGATTAATTGGCTTTTTTAACATGTACCTAAATATAGTCTCTAAGTAAACATGAAGACAAAGACGTTATATAAAGTGTACTATGGTTGATGTTAAATTATTTATTACTTCTAAATAAGAATGTGAGTGCGCAGAGTTTGACTCGTACTAGTAGAAGTTAAATATAGGCATAATGCAAGAAATTGATGTGGAATATTAAAAATAATTTTGACATCCAGATAATTTAGTTGTTGATGCGAATATAAAATGCAAGAGCTAATTCCGCGTCGACACGAAGCTCCTTCATGTTTCTTTTATGACCGTGGTATATATTGATTAAAATTTATACTTTAAATTCGTGATACAACTTCTAGTATACGGGAAAATTGAAAAATGATTGCGTTTCACCCGCCTTCTACATTGATGACATTTTGATACTCACAGCCTTTATATCGGAGTTAACAAAGATTTTGACAAGATTGCCGTATTTTTACTCGTATGTAAAATAAAATAATAAAATATTGTATAAATGAAGATATTTTATTACACAATTATTAAATGAGGCCAATTGTGTGATTGTAATGCGACAGGTTGTGGCGTTGAGTTCCGACACTCAACACGCAATGCTTCCAGAATTCGATAGAAAATGGGGAACAGAATGTCTTAACAGTAGGCTCCCTCTGCCTCCCCTGTCACGAAAGATTTTTTTTATGGAAAGGGCTTAGGTTAACAAGGCTTATAATTTTATAATAAATTTTCAGGACATCTCAATCTCTTAGCATTAAGATGAAGGCGCTCTAGTAACATTACTTTACTAATAGAGCAAGGAGCAAAGATTAAATTTTTAATGAAGCAGCCGCGCTCTCTTTGAGTCCAGTTTAATTTGATCTGGAAACGAACGCTGCCACAATACACCTCCTTATCGCAGAGCAGGAAATTCATTTAACTACCTTACTTCAATTTACGAATGTCACGAGCAATTTTTATCTAAATTTCTTGAATTATTTGACTAGCAGCTCTTTTTTGGTTTTAATTTGGATTTTTTTTATTTTACAATTTTAATATTGAAATGTTCTCTTTGTAGTTGTCGTATTAATATTCAAGCTATATGTGAATATTAGAAGGCTTAGGTTTAAGCATAAAGTTCTTGTTATTTTATCTGCTCCGTGTTTCTATATAAAATATTTGTTATATGATTAGTAATTAATTATAACTTGTAGAGTCAGTCGTGGCGCAGAGACACAAGGGTGGGCAAGCGATTGTAACCGCGATAGATTGTCGTTTCGATTCCCGCTCGAGGTAATGAAATATTTCCTGAACACGCAATGCTTTCAGAAATCGGCAGAAAGTGGGTGATGGAAGTGTAATGGTGAGCGAGTGCATTGGCGTATCTAGAGATATTTTCTAGAGGGGGCCTGGTTCCCTCTGTCCAACCTGCTGTTTGCGGGATACAGCGTGAAACTAAAAAAAAACATTGTAGTCAAAATAAATTAACAAAAAGATTTCACTAAGACCTTCGTTAAAAAAAATTAAATACGATTTTAATTGAGTGCCCATTTTAAGTGAGAACAATTAAAAATCAAAACTTTCATTTTGTAACAAAGTTCTATTATAAGGTGTTGTTCTGCTTTGTGTAGCATTAACAAGTATTTTAGCTAATTAATTTTAAAAGTGTTGAGTTAATTTATACAATTTTAAAGCTGTCAGCTACAGAGGATGGACAAAGACCGAGATCCAGTTAGCTCGTACAGCAAAATAAAGTTACTTAGCGTTTTATACAGTCTAGGTAATAAGATAAAATATATACAACATTGTATTAAATTGTACTTTGAAGTGTTGCACTTTATTTTGTCAGTTTAACTGTCAATATTTATACATATTAAAAGGAATATTTTTTTTTATTATAAAGTCTTTAAATTACGCTTTAAATTATGCTTATTTTATATAAAATTATTATAGTATTTCAATAAAATGAGAAAATAAAAATAATCAAAATCAATTATTTGAAAAAACAGTTACAGGATTAAAATTTTTTGAAGTCAAAAAGTTACTGCCTCCGGCTTGAAAATTATCGTTATAAGAATCTCTGCGGAATTTTTTTATTTCTGCTCCACGGTGTATCCCGCATGTTATAGGGTAGGCAGAGGGAGCACAGTTAAGACACTCCCACTCCCCACTTTTCGCTGGAGTCATTGCGTATTGAGTGGTGGAACTCAACGCCGCGTTTGGTTTTTACACCAGAGTTAAAAAATGAAAATATATATTATTTTATTTCAATCAAACGCACAACTTACAGTGTTTATAGCCATACTCTTATATTCTTTTTTAATTGATTATTTACAAAGACAGTAAATAAATAAATAAACAAATCAAGAAATAAAACAAAACCATCGCTACACAATGCTGTTGAACAGAGTAATCCTCCACTAACCGTATTGTATTTTAGCGCAAGAGACTAATCCCTCCATTTCAGATCCAAGTAATTTGCAGTCGGAGTTCTGCATTATTAGTAAGTAAACAAAGGATAAACCTTATTATACGGATAGTGTTAGGCGTAGCGCGATGCTTAAGCCGTTTCGTCTCGTTCGTGTCTTTCGCATAACTTTGTACGTGCGGCGAATTTAGCTAAGTTGTAGCTAACATTGCTTTTGTTTTCATATTCTAATTTTGTATTTTTTTTTTTAAATTTGGATTTAAATGTTAAATAAAACCAAAAATCTTTTATTTACTGTTTTATATAACAATAAAATAGCAATCCAATCGTATCCGCATCTGATTTTCATAGCATGAAACTAGGAACCTGCCAGGAAATCAGAACAAGAAAATACTTTTAAGCTCTTTAGGTTTCTAATTAATTTGTGATATTTTTTTTTATTATATGAACGTTGAATTGGTTTAGAAACGTACGTTACGCAGGAAAACAGTTTTTTCTGTATAAAAATTAGGAGGCTTCATCCACTCCTCGCTTTACGCACCAATTCCCGACTCCTAACGATCAAAAAATAAGACCATTTCATGACCCTGTTTATAGTTTACAGTATAAAACTTTATAATCTATATAAATATTACCTATAAAAAGGAAAATTTGATTTTGTTGAACCCTCTCCTATATCAGGAACTTTTGTTTCGACTTCTGAAATAATTTTAATGTTAGATAGTCCATTTATCGACGAAGACAAAATGTTGGTAAAACGGGAGAACTGGAGGGAAATAATAAAAAAGTAAGGAATATTTTTAAAATAATTTTAAGCAATACAGTATTATTCCTTTTTAATTAAATGCGTTAGATGCGTTGTACGTTTTATATACTTAGATCAAATTTGGCATTTACAACATATCGATGAAATCGATATTCTAATATTCTTAAGTCTTAAAGACTTCACAGTTTTAGAGTACGGTAGAATGAGTAGGTGTGTGTACGTGGTCGCGTCGTGCGTGGTAAGACGGGGGGTCTAATAGCTATTATACACAGTGTTTTTGCTAGCACCACTTTAAATGAAACCACAGTTTTAACTACTCTATAAAAACCTAATACAATTAAACAAAAGAGATTTTTATAAAAATGAAAATGTGATTTATTCGAATAAAATAATCAATTAATACAATTATCGTTGTAAAATAAAACGCCATTTGTCAAGAATGACGCACACAGACAAACTTATCAAAGCGATAACGCTGCACACACCTCATTTACGAAATCGAGCCGTAGGTAATGGCTGCGATGTCGAATTGTATAAAATAGAACGAGTGATATGCTTTTCTCGTTCTAGTATGTTTTTCGAGAACTCAAAAGTGTCAGGTCGGCAACGCTTAGTAGTATTTTTGTAGTAGTATGTGTTTACGTTATTGGCATCTATTCGTAACTGCGTCACACGAACGCGACAACGCAAGAAGAAATTATGAAATTTAAATTAATGAAATAAGGTCTCAACATGCAACGTATTCAGAATTCGGCGGAAAGTTGAGAACAGAGTGTCGTAACAACACTCTGTTCTCCACTGCCTACCCTGGTTCCCTCTGCATACCCTGGTGTGTGCGGGATGCGTGAAGGTAATTTAATTTTAATTTTATTTCAAAATAAGAGAAATTCGTACTTAAAAACCGTAAACATTTTTGTTAATCTATTCTCGTTTCATCATTAAAAGTCCGGGCTTCGTGTCGCTTGACCTTTAACAAAGACAAAAGGTTAAACATTCATAACATCCGCCATATTCACTGACTTCTATTGTTTCGTGTGAACGTGATATCTGTTGCTTTATAAATAGTTAGCTTTCCCTTGTTTCGCCAAATCCGGCGTATTAAGGTGCTAGTTAGAAGTAGATAGGTAGAGAAGACAAATCAGTCATCGTAAGGCATTGTTTTCTAAGTTTTATATATTGTCCATTACTTATTAGTAATCTACATATCTATACTTATAATAAAATAGTTTTTGAATTTTTTTTGAATTTTTTGGTAGCATTTGTTAACGTGAATGATTTTTTTTTTTATTTTTTTTTTTTATTTCACGCTAATCTGCGAAACGGTTGGCAAGCTTTTCTTAACATTAAGTATTTGTTTTTCAATCGGCTTATAAATATCGGCTTATTAAAAAAAGAATATACCATTTTAATTAATATTATAATAACGATATTATTGGATTGGATGTAATTTAATTTTTCAATAGGTAGGTATATGATTTTTACAACGAATTTAATGCAGATTGGTAAATTAATAATTATGTAGTTTACACACTTAAATATTTTCAATATATTTCAAGCGGGCGAAGTCGCAAGCGGGTCGCTAGTGAAAATGAACAATATATCTATAAGCTAAGTTTTATACAAAAAATATAACCAATTTTTGTTAAGCGGGTGCGGTCGCAAGCGGGTCGCTAGTGAAAGTGAACAATATATCTATCTATAAGTTAAGTTTTATACAAAAAATATAACCAATTTTTGTTAACAAAATATAATTATATTTATTTGCTAATTGCTATAACAGGTATTTTATACAACTTTTTTATTTATAGCTGAGTCTTTATTTTTCAATTTGTATAATGTAAAAATATCGAGATTTCAAAATTTTGTATTCAGAATTTACGATTTTCAGCTATGATAACGTTATTTTGAGTGAGATCAAACACTTTACACTAAGATTGTGTAACATTTGAGATTTACGAGTGTGTGCGTTCGTATTAAACGAATGACATATATTGATAAGATTATGTTGTGGAAATGTTAAATAACACACAGTTACACATTTTGTTACTGTTATAAATAATAACATATATACTTCTTGTTAAAAGTTAAAATACGACAATTTTTATTCCTCATTTTGTAATAGTAGAGGCCAATCGTAGCGCAGGGGCACAAAGTGTGACTGTAAACACGACAGGTTGTGAGGAAATGACAATGTTAAATATTTCATTTCCTTGAGTGGGAATCGAACCGGTCGCGTTCACAGAAGCACGCTTGAGCCGCTGCACCACGGTGGGCCCCAAAGTATACAATTAATTTATTTTTTAGTATTATATTAAATTATCTTGATTAATTATAGCATTATATATTATTAGTACTTACTTCGATTATACTAACATCTTATATTTATATGCTATTCACGTGTAGGTTCCACAAGGAAAAATATGAAGGTTATCTCTGACCATGAAGACTGTCATACAATCATTTCCTATTTTAATGCGGTTTTAATTGATGAGAACGTATTGTATTTTTAATAGATTTAAAAAAACTAAAATAATGTTTTAAAATTTTTTCTTACATAAATTCTGGTTTAATGTTAAGAATTCTTGGCACCTATGTATTAAAATTGTTGGGATTACTTCCGAACTTTTGCAGTATTAAACAATTTTAAAATATTATTGTTAATGTTTTTTGAAATTTCATGTCCAATTTCAAATTGGAAGGCTTATAATTGCGCCTTCTTAGAAAATATTTTGACATTTAATACTCAATTTATAATTTTGCCATCGTGGCGCAGAGGCGCAAGCGTATGTCTGTAAAACCGACGGTTATGGGTTCGACGCCCACTGGAGAGTATGAAATATTTAATATTTTCATTTCTTCTCTCTCGTAACTCGACAAAGTGGGGCGTCGAGTTATGCCACTCCACGTAATGCCTCAAAAAGAAAGTAAGTTTCCGTTCTCGGAAGTGTCAATGGGAAGCGGGTTTCCTTAACACTAGCTTCCCAGGTTCCCTCTGTGTACCCAACAATATACGGAATACAGCGTGAAGCTAAAAGAAACTAACAATTCACATAAATTTAATTGTTGATATTCAATTTGGTTGTCATATATTCAATATGTTTTGTTATTTTAAATTCATATAAACGAATAATTTATTATAATACAAAAATAATAAATGGAAGAAATTAAATAGTTATTGCTGCTATATCATTTTAATTAATATATGTTATCGTCGCTGTCAGCTTCACGCTGTATCCCGCTCACAGCNTTCTTTCAAAATATATGTGCATGGCATCGTAGACTGTTGTAAAGATGGCATGGAGGAAAGCATCAATGCCTTTATTGTAAGCAATAATAACGTGGGAAAACATATTAAGCCTTCTTAATAATTTATTTATCCTCATGTATACTCTGTGTACCTTTTCATTCTATTTTAATAAGATATTCAGTTATGTTCTATTTTATTCAGCTTCACGCTGTATCCCGCATATAGCAGAGTATGCAGTGGGAATCTGGTGTTAAGATATTCGAGGCATTGCGTGTTGATTGGCAGAACTCAACGCTGCACTTTGCCTCGACACCAGAGCAAAGAAATGGAAATATAAATTTAAGTAAATATTTCATCTCCTCGAGTGAGGATCGCACCCACAACCAGTCGGTTTTACAATCACACTTTGTGCCACTGCGCCGCGACTGGCCTCTTATTAATAATTAATATAAGGTTTTTTGTATTTAAAAATTATGCTAAAAATACGAATTTTAATTAAGAACAAAAGTTCTTGTCCATTCATTTCAAAAAAAAAAAAATATTAGTTAAGTCACTTAACTTAAACGATAAAACTATTCACTATTTTCTTTATTCTTTTAACGTTCTTTAATTGTCTAAATATTTAAAACCCTTTTAAATTGTACTCTATATTTTTTCATCAAATCTCTATATATAATAAGACAGTAAAAATATTTTGT
>JAAIXJ010000818.1:0-49794 GCA_013403705.1 Heliconius hermathena
CAAACTAACTAGTGAAGGTTAAATAGTGTCCGTTAGTTTAATCGACGTAGTGTAGTGCTCGCCTGTAACTAACTTATGAAAAACAGAGGAAGAATAAAATAAAAATACATTGATATAAATCTAAATTTTTTTTTTAATAAATTTGTGTAAAAAAATTACATATATTTAGTTATTTATGTTATGTTAACAAAGCTTAATTTTTTAAAATTGTTCAGGTTTATTAACTTTCACCTTCGTTTTGACTGATCTAGTCTGGTTTGCACATTTGTCCTTAATAAAAAAAAGTATCACAAATAAACAACAAACAATTAATAGGACAAAACTACCATAAAATCTTTTTTCTGATCCAAAATATAACTCTTAATTAATCTATTTTTTCTTCGATATCATTACCACTGAACATACAGTAAAAGAAATGTTTTCTTACAATAATAATGCTAAAAGGGGAGCGAGGGAGTCCCTCTCTCTCTAAAAATTTTATGACTGTCACAGCGCGCATTTACTTAATCCGGCGACGAGCGAGTAAAAGAAGAAACAAATGGAGAAAAAAAAGGATAAGCAGATCCAAAGTTTTGGTAAATCTTCAATTGCAAAAGTAACAGAACATTGAAACTTTTCAATCCATTCAATACTTAAAGTACGAAATGAAAATTAAAGCTCACAACGACTTGCATTTAATTCCATTTGCAAAGCTCTAAGCTTGGTTTAAATGAAACACTAAATGTTTATATTCGGCCACAGTTATTTTTTCAATTAAGTCGTTTATTCCGCATTGTAGGGTAAGTAGAGAAGACTTCTTCGCAAAATCACTACGCTTTCAGTCTAAATTAAAATAATTTAAACATGCATAATTATTCCTTCGAATGGAGATCGAACCTACACTATTACTATGCCTGACCAAAGTAACCGTATATTTTTTTTCTGCTGGGTGGCAAATACCAGAGCTATATATTAAGAAAATAAAGACATATCTAAATATCTATAAAGTATCTAGAAGATTTTTTGACCAGAAGTCACAATTTATTGTTTAGTTTTAAATTTTGATGTCAAATAAATTTTAAGATGTTTGAAAATATAAAAAAAACTATGTGATTCAATTTAAACGGGACAATTCACATAAACATTTTTGTTTACTAATTAGGTTTCTTTTTATCTAATTGGATAAAATGCAAGTTGGATGCTGCTCCGTGAAATGGACTCGAAGCCGAGAACTAGGCGTCGTATTTATATTGTTTTTTTTTGCCGCTTTATTAAGGCAAAGTGTTATTGACGCTCAATGTCTTCATGTTAGGCTATCTCAGCGTACCTTGCTATATTCGGAGTAGAGTGTGAAGCTGAAAAAAGCTGAAAAAAGACTTTCTGCCTATTTTATTAAAACCTATCATGTATGTTCTCTACTATAATATAGTAGACTATAATATAGTACTATAATATAGTGGTAGTAGTGTAACAGTTCTCTACTATAATATAGTTAAACATATTATGTTAGTTTATCTCTTCATGATAAACAGCTTTTAATATACAAAAACAGCTTTTAGATACGACAAATAGCTTTTAATGAAATTTTTGCACATTTACAGCGTGCAAATATAATCTTTATTTACCTCCGACGCAACAGAGGAGTGTTATACGTTTGATATGTCTGTGTATGTGTGTTTCTGTAAGTTGTGGCATCGTAGCTCCTGAATGAATGAATCGATTTTGAACTAGCTTTTTTTATATTTAAGATGACTTAACGGAGAATGTTGTTCGCCATGATTCATATATTGAACATAATGATATGTTCAATTGTTTGAAGATTATCAGCTCTTTTTTAGTTGCTTGTGTACTTTTTAGAGTTTTTTGTGACGGGAACTTTCAATTATCCATTATTATTTGCAGATACTTGGCCTTTTTCGCAAGTAAAATTTTGTAAGCGAATTTGGCATAAATTGTGAAAAAAATTCTAGTAAGTACATATACTTGCTGCCCATACGTGATTTCACAAAACCTAACATACTTTATCCATTTACGGAGATAAGAATATTTAAAATAAAAGTAATTTAAACTTTGTTTAAACGTTCATGTTTTTTGTTCAGCTTCGTGCTGTATCCCGAATGAAGCAGGGGAGGCAGACGGAGCGTAGTGTTAAGACACTACGTTCCCCGTGAATTTGAATTTGAATTTGCTTGTGCCCTACGCCACGACTGGCCTCCAAAACTTAAATATGTACAATAAGTTATATATCGATATGGCGTCCATTTACCACTTATACAACATTTGGTCGACATGTGGTTCTCTCCAATGCCCGATTAGGGCTTAACAATATTCATATAGTGGAACCGCAGGTGGACCATAGCATATATGCTGAGTTTTATTATATAAAGTAACATTTGACATTTATTGAGGTATTAAGTACTGCCACTTTTTTACTTTTTTTGGCTTACTGAATACCGCAATAAATGATAAAAGTAAAAAAAAGTTTTATTACATATGTGACGTTTTGAAATGAACAAATAATAAAAAAATAAAAAAAATCAAAAATTATTGCAATGTTATGTAATATATTTATGTATATGACATCACATAATAAAAAAATGTCAAAATCAAACAACGGAGTTAAAAAATCATGTGAAAACTGAAAAAAATGACGTCGAATTTGGAATCTCTTTTCGTTTTTATTAATATAGTATATAATATATAATATAATAATTTATGAATAAATTAATATAATATGCTTATTAATATTTTCATTTTCTCGCTCAAGTAACGAGGCAAAGCGCGGTGTTGAGTTCCGCCTCACGGCGCCTTGAAAATTCGGTGGAAAGTAAGGAACGGAGTGTCTTATTACTAGGTTCCATTTGCTTACCCTGCTATGTGCGGAACACAGCGTAAAGCTGATGATTTTTTTAGTCTTGTGAAACGCTCTGTAAGCATTTGTATATTTTTTTCTGTACTTAATAAATAGAATCTAAAACTTCGAAATAGTTGTGTTGCACTTTCTGACAGTGCACCCACAGAGCATACCTAGTTTTGATCGATATCAGTTCTCCTTATACTTTTAACTCTAAAAAGAATTGCATGAAGGTAAGAAAGCTAGTGTTCTTTAAAAGTTTTACACAAAATAATTTCTTTTAACGTAAAACTACACCATAATAGTGCATATGACACTGAAGAAAACAGATAGTACAAGTTTCCTTTGGCGTTAAACAGTTAAGACTATTTTGAAGTACATTTAGAATAAAATGTCGGTCACGGTGCAACGGCAAAAAGTATGACTGTAAGCGACAGGTTGTGGGTTCGAGATGTAATCACTCGAAGAAATGAAATATTTAATATTTTCATTTCTTCGCCCTGGTATCGAGGACGATTCTGCCACTCAACACATAATGCCTCCAGAATTCTTCGCGACGTTGAGCTTTCTCTCAGAGCTCGAAAGTCTCTTACATTAGGTTCCCTCCGCCTACCATGCTATACCATGCAGCATACAGCGTAAAGCTGATAAATATTGTCTTTTACTAATTACATGAGCGTAGGACGTGACATCTCGGCAGCTAGAAATGTTTGATTATCTCAACAAAATGTCTCGTCTCTATATGATTTACGAAGTTCTAGAGTATCGGGGGTCAAAAAAAATGTCATTTAATTTTATAAATATATATGACTGTAGTATCTACTCTACTTAGTAGACGTAGCTTACGACAACTTTATGATTAAATTTTCTGAATTTTATTTATAATTGTTTGTTTTAGCTTTACTCTGTATCTAGCACATAGTAGGGAAGGCAGAGGGAACCTGGGAACCTAATGTAAAGACACTCCGTTCCCACTTTCCATCTAATTCTGGAGGTATATGTTGATTGGTGGAACTCAACACATTTTTTTTATATATTATACTTGAATAATTTTTCATTTTATATAATGATATTGAATAATACGATTTTATTCACCATAACAATTTATTAAGAGTTAAAAATGAGAATAGGCATTATTATTATTTCATGTCAATATCAAGAATATTTACATTAAATTTAATAAAACAGATGAAAATAAAAGGACATGATTTATTCTGTTTTGTAAAGGTAATATCTTTAGTACAATACTTTTAGTAGTAACAATAGTTCTAAATTTTTGTCTCAACAACCGGGAAGAAACTAAATTATGTGCCCTTAAAAAAAAAGACCAGTCTTAATATATTAGAACTAGTAATTTTTTCCGAAGCACAGCTCGTCAGTGCGCAGAATATCAATTCTCTAGGGCGGGAAAATGAAAAGCAATAAAAGGAAGTCAAAAATTGACGTGATTCAAGCGTTGATTGTAAAATGCATTCTCATAGTGATTTCGTTTGATTTTCCAACAATGTTTGTATAAGAAATAATGATAATTTGCTTTCAATGATAACGAGATTTTTATACAAATTTATTTTCGATAGGATTTTATTTTTATTTTACAAAATAAAGAGAATCTGGTATTGAAAATTTATGATTTTTTTTATTAAAATAATATGATACTTCAAGGGTGTATAACTTGGATTGTGGAGTTTTTAAATCCACCGATTATCATCTAATATCTTTATTAGTTGGTAATGCTGAAATGTGGAACTTATCGACGTAGTTATGTTGTATCTAAGCGAGAAGGCAATGGATGTGATTTTCCGATTTTCGATTTCCACTCAGGGTAATGAATTATTTCCCATATCTTACTAAATATAATACACCATCCAGTGTTAATTTTTTTTTTCGGACAACATATATTGTATTTTCGGACAACATATTTGTTATTTTTGTATTGGCATCCCGTTGAATTCTGGATGAAATGAGATAACGGTTCTTCGAAAAACAAACAAAAGTTAAATCAAAATGGTCCAATGTCGATTTCAGGTAAACTCGTTTCCTTTTAAAAGGCGATTTAAAATTGCATTATTTATTTGTTATATATTTTTTGCTGATGTTTTTTTTTACTGTGACGTTTACTGATTGACTGATTAAAAACTTGATGTACTGTAATTATACTTATTTGTATGTGTTTGTAAATTCAATTCGAGAGTAAACTCTACTAATAAATATTTTTACAGTGTACAAATAATAAATTTAAAATTATATTTACACTTAAAACTTAACTAAATTTGACATCGTTCAATCCCGCTGTACTCTCTACACCACGATTGCCTTTTATAATATGTAATATTTTTTTAAAACAAATCTTTATATAACGTTTTTTTCGCACACACCATTACCGAGACTAACAGTCAACGGTAGACAGACAACGTCCAGACGAAAGTGCTATACTTAGAAATAGAAAATTTAAATTTGCAAATACGATCGAACTAGGGAGCTGAGAAAAGAACTAAGAGAGGATTTCTTGGAATTCCTATAATAACTCGCAAAAACGGCATTTTCTGTGAGGTATACGCCAAATAGTACTAAAGTACAGAACAACAAATTTTCGGATATCACAAGTTAATTATGTTGTCCTCATCCTAGTACTACTACTTACCAACATAGAATGAATTATATAAAGAAATAATTCGTATCGTATAATTATTTATATACGAGTACATACAACATACAAACACCCAATTAAGAACTCAAAACATCCATGCGCCGCTAGTATTATAATAAAGTAGTTTAGTAGTATTTTAATAAAATAATTATGACGAAAATAATGTTATAAGTTAACGACCTTTTGTATGTTTTTTGCTAATTATATATTGTGATTGCATTCTTGTTTCTTTTTATTATTTTGTTTTATACACCATCGCATTTTTTTCTCATGTTAGCGTATAGAGAAAAACCTAGTGTCAAGACACTCTGTTCTGCACTTTCAGTCCGTATTCGACACGATGAGGATAGAGTAGCAGCAGTCAACATAACGCTTATGTCTTATTACCTTGAGCTTAATGCTGTATACTGGATATAACAGTAAAGGCAGAGGGAACTTAGTAGAAACTGTAAAGTCCCTTCATTCTTCACATTCCGCCTAATGTCGAGATGTTATGTGTGAAATGGTGGGATCTCTGATTAACAGAGCGAAATTAAAATAATAGTAACATTCCCACGAGTGGGATTCGAACTAACAACCGTCGCGTTTAAGCTTAGACACTGTGACACAGTGCCACGACGGCCTCACCTTTCATTCTAATTTTTAAATTAAAATTGTAAAGAAAAATCAGAAGCAAACATTTTTCAATAAATAGCTAAATATTTTACGCTTTTCGTCATACGAACGAACAAACAAAAAACATACGTTATACAAGCCTATAAAGGTTACGTATGAAAGTTCTTGAGCTGAGCTGTGTTTACAACAGCAACTATAAGTTATAGTTGTAGTTGTAATTCTGTTGACGGTACATTTTTCATACTATTTGTTCGACCATTTCGTAGCTAATGTAAATTAAAAGTTTAACTTTCATACTCTTATAATTATTTGTATAAATGTATGGGAAATTATTCAATATTAGAAGTTTTGCATTACTTTGTTTATTTTGAATTCCAACGAAGAGATTTTAAAGTAAATATAACTATCAAATAGAAAGTGTATGAAATATGATTTAAATAAATATTGCTATAATTTTTTACACTATTATTATTATGTTAGGACTTCGTACCTTAAAAGGTAAAAACGGAACCTCTATAAGATCATTCTTGCCCAACTCCCCGAACAACACCAATTTATGTCAAGATCGCGTGGAGTTATCAAGCTGAAATTAAAATCAAATATTCAGGTCTATAGTCATTTAAAGTATAGAGAAATAAACATAGTAGCTTTATTCAACGCGCGGTCAAAAGATATGATCGTATTTTGTTTTACAAGACAAAACAAGAGACAAATTTAACGATGTCAATAGGTACATACATCCTCATTTCATTATACTCCTATATCGATATCCATCGTAAAAGCGGAGCAGGTCTGTGGAGTTGCACTCGAGTGACTGGAGGCTAGAGCACATAGTTTACCGTACACTCCTCACGTAATATCACCGCATTTAATAATAAATATACTAAATTTGTACGCACGAGAGCATGAGGTGCTCCAGATTAATGGAAAATAGCTGAGATTATATTCTTCCTTATAAATGTCTAAAGAGTAGAAAATGTTCCTAGAGTAGATACCGTTGGGATGTTTAAAGAGATTATTATACATTCATGACTTTGAAGTATTAAACATTTTTATATGAAAAATTAAATTTGTCGTATTATAAGGATTTTATATTGTCATCTTTTGATAAAATAAAATTCATTTAGTTTATTTTAATAGTTATATAGTAAATCTTTCTAACAACGGCTTTATGCTTGTTTACCTTTCCGCTGTAAAAAACAACCTACAATTGTCTAATTATCAAAAATTATATTTTTTATAAACTTATTATATCTTAATAAATGAGAGGTAGTTGAAAACAAGGGAATACGTGTTATAAGAAATAAATCTGTCATGGTCGTGAGCTTGCTGGTTTATTACAAAGAGAATTTTAGTTTGTACTTAATAAAACCAAGCTAAACCTACAATCATTTAAATTAAATATATTATAGTTATATTTCCAGTATATTACATTATAACATGTAACCTTTTCATAAATGTATCTTAACACTTATCAGCACAAAATCATACATGTGATCACATATCTAAATTAATGTGGATACACATTAACACATGTCAATGCACACTTGCACATGTGGTCACACATTCACACATGTGATTAATCGTTCACATAACATGTCGATACACATTCTCCCATATCAACACACTTACACACATGTCAACACAGTCTCACTGATATCGCACCATAATTTTGTTTTCTGTAATTTTGTTTTCTGTAACGTCATGCGGTGCGTTTTAACTCATTCATTCTTCAGTAAGTGAAAATAGTAGAAAATGAAAAAAATATTTGAAATAATAGTTATAGGTATCTTATTGTCATAAGTCGAGGCTGTGGTGGCGTGATGGAATCAATTTATTCATTCTTTCGTTTCACTATTCTAGGATGCGTAAAGGAAGGGGGGGGGAGGGGGGGGGGGGTTCAATATTCAACATGTCACATTCAAATTCAAAAAACGAACATCTTCAATTTTAACCAGATCCCATATTCAGAACCTAACCAAATTTTCATCAAATTACCCTTGAAGTGTATCCTCTTCAGTAAAAAAAGAAATATCAAATCTATTGGCGGGATATGGAGTTATTCGTCTATTTGTCACGTACATACTTAATTGACCTCCTCCTTTTACAGGAGTTGGTTGAAAAGAGAATATTACACTATAGGAGAATGCATCTCAAAAAGAGATCCAGTTAAAATATTGCATTTACCTATAAAATAAAAAACAATATTTACAATACATATATGAAAATGGTTCTAAACCATTCAATACTACGAATTCGGGTGGAAACTGAAACCTTGTTAGTTTTACTTCTTACCCTGCTGTCCGGAATATGCATAAAACTGAATATAAATATATTTAACTTAGTTTGTATTCGTCTGGTACAAAAGTACCTGGTTCAAATCCTTTTAGTATTTAGTCTAGGTAAAAGTACTCTCGTTAAATCAGTCAAAGTGCTGCCTTTGTTTACACGGTACGAAACTTCCCAAATGTCGAACCCTCATCTACGTGCAGGAAGGTGCAACGAAACAAAGAAAGAGTAAAACAAGAATGTATGCGTTATTTTATCACATAATTGTGAGTGTATGTATGTATATAAACACACTAAATTTATCAATATTTACTACTTTATTACAGCCAAATATAGAGATTGAAATGACCTACACATAAAATTTACTGTACGAGATTCATAAAAATAATAGAAATTTTATTATCATCACTAACATAAAAAATATTTTTAAACCCGTCGTGGCGCAGGGGCACGGTAGGTCGGTCGGTTCTGGGNTTCGTAGTCCACTTTGAAAGAAATGAAAATATCAAATATTTCGACATCTCTAGTGGATTGAACCCACAACCTGTCGCGTTTAAATTTAAATTAAATTAAAGCTTAAAGTAAGGCTCTCTTTAATTTTAAAATTCCATTTCCGATTAAGTCCTGAATCTTGTAGTATCTTCTTTCTAACTTTAAGATCTTGAAGATTCACTAAGGAAATTCGTCTTAGTTACTTGTGAACTGTCTGAGTCTGCAACTCCAAGACGAATTTATAATAGCTTTGATTTTAACTTCTCATATAATAGAGAATGCTTTTTGTGTCTCTTTATTGTATTTAGTTCAATCATATTAATTAGAATTTTTATCTTTTGGTCTTCTATTTTATAAACAGGTGAATTAAACGCCTAAAATTCTTCTGAAATGTTACTAAAAAAAACCTAAAAATTAGTTTTAATATGTTAATTTATTTTTGTTTTTGTTTATAAATTAATTATTTATACATAAAATAGGTGCTGTGAAAATTATCAGATTATTTAAAAAAAATATTAAATATGTATGTATCCATAATACATTAATTATATAGTGAGCAATTAGCATATTAAAAAAAATAGAAAATAGGGTAGGCAGAGTGAACCTAGTGTTAAGACACTCCGTTCCCCACTTTCTGCCGAATTCTGGAGGCATTTGCTTGTTGAGTAGCCGAACTTAACCTGGTGAAATGAATCCATAATAACTATCGCGCTTACAGTCGCACACTTGTGCCCCTGCGCCACAACTGGCCTCGCTACTGAGTTTATACGGTTATTTTTGCACAAAATCCCAACATAATCTTTTACTTGTAGCTGTTATCGAAACTTTAATAATATATCGAGTTATAAAATCTAAAAGCTTTTACGGTTAGCTGCACATGGAAATAACTTTTAAAGTCGAAATTTGCCCACGGATTTATGATCTGGCAAGACCATATTGAAATAGGTCATTTATATGCGTGAGATGTTCCAAGTTTCAAGTTGGACCGAAGTTTGATTCGCAGTTAGTATTTACTTATACGTTGTAATTTGTACCAGTGCAGCGTCCACGTTTTGCACCAGTTTTATTAGATTGAGTGTAGGTTCAACTAGTTATTTCAACGAATAATGGAAGACGGTCTGGCGCAGGGGCACAATCGTGCGACTATAATAGCGACAGATTGTGAGTTCGATTTCTACTCGAGAAAATAAAATATTTAACTTCCCCACTTTCTACCGAATTCTGGAAGCATAGCGCGTGTTGAGTGGCGGTTTTTTTCTGCCACTATATGTTATGTTACAAAAATATATAGGTATTATTCACAAAATCTCTGATATCTTGGAAAAAAAAATAAAGTGCCATTACTTTCTCTTTTCCCTGATTTTTAGATATTGTATTTTAGGATTTTAGTACCCTTGTATTGCAACTTTGTTTGTGTGGACTTGAAGATGTAAAATAAAAACTCCCATATACTCTATTACTTACAGTTTCCTCTTCTGTCCTCGATTACTATTTAAAACATTATTAAATTTAAAACTTTCTAAAAGTTATTTCAGTAATTTTAAATTTTAATATATATAAAAAAACAGATAGTGGGGAACGGAGTGTCTTAACACTAGGTTCCCTCTGGCTACCCTGCGGTGTGCGGGATACAGCGTGAAACGAAGAAATGAAATTATTAAATAAATAATTTCCTCGAGTAGGAATCGAACTCACAACTTTTCGCATTTACAGCCACACGCTTGTGCTCCTGCGCCACGAGTAACCTCAGTTAGTTTATATAAAGTACATTAATGAAAAGGATTTATCTCCCGTAGACAAGGCACACTAAAACTGATTTACTGCAAAAAATATATCTAGAGAGGCTGGATTCATCTTAAAATCCTTGTGTCGCCACGACCTTGCCTGACGTCGGTTTGTTGCGGATTAACGGTTTTGACACTGTCATATTGTTTTTGTGTCGTTCACTGTGGAGGCGCAAGTTGTTTTGCTTGTTACCAGGCTTTGTAGACTTATTTATTCTTGTCTGATTCGATGGTCGTTTTTTTCCTGTTTTTCATATTTTCAGTTTTTTGATTTGGGTACTTAATGTTAATATTTTTTAATCAAATACTCATATTATTTTTTTGTAAGCTTTTAATTACTTAAATACATTATCTATTAAAATATGCATTGAATTTAAAAAACCATAAGGAAAATTAAACTAACTATTTTAAAAGGTAACTTTTCATTTGTACAGAGTATTCTAAGTAAGGTCAGTCGTGGCGCAGAAGTACACGAGCATGACTGTAAAAGCATGTGCAGGTTGTGGGTTTTATTCCCACATTTTCATTCCCTCCAGAATTTGGCCGGAAATGAAAAACTGAAGTCTCGTAATGGGAACGGAGTGTCTAAACACTGGGTTCCTTCTGCTTACTTTGCTAAGTGCGAGATACAGCGAAAAGTTAAAAAAAGCCAACAGGTGGCATAGCGAGTCTTAAATTTAAGCGTAAAACCAAACATCTTATTTGTTCGTATATTTTTACAACGACCCTATCAGTCGTAAAAACAAGGAAATAAGGGCGTGTGATAATTCTCAGTCACACTGTGACAGTGGTGCTAGATATATAGATACTTAAAAATATATTGCTCGTTACCATCGTTCAATGTGCAGAATTTTATATTTAGAAAAGAAATCATCTCTCAGATATTCATATATATATCACATAATTTAAGGCATTTGAAACAAAAATAAAACAGCAACAGCAGGATTTATTTTATTCAATTGAGGCCAGTTGTGCCGTAGGGGCACAAAGTGTGACTGTAAAATCGTCTAGTTGTGGGTTCGATCTCCACTCGAGGAAATGGAATATTTATTTACGTTTATATTTTCCTTTCTTCGGTCTGGTGTTGAGGCGGCGTTGAGTTTCGCCACTCAACATGCAATGCCTCCATAACTTGACGGAAAGTGGGGAACGGAGTTCGAACACTAGGTTCCCTCTGCCTACTGAATTTTGTGTGCGGAATACAGCGTGAAGCTGATGATATAAAGCGATTACTATAGGAATAATAAAAGCAAATTTATCTTACTCTCAATTCTAAATGTTTATGTCACACAGAGAAAAACATATTAACAAAAACGACCTATCCCCCGGGATAAGTTATATCACAATACTAGCTAAAGGTTTATTAAAATTCCGCTCGTAATATTTTTCAAATTTAATGAATTTACGTCTCACGTTTTGACAGCCCTCGTGTCAAGTGGGCTTTTTAACGCTGGGCGCAGGCACGTAGGTTTTTCGGTGGAGGTAGAAATTATATTTCTTAAATTTCTGGCATTAAATATTGTGAAAGGTGGTTATGGCGCAGTGAAAGCGTTAGTGATGCTTGTGGATTCGATTCCATAAGGGGTTACTATTATATTTCAATTATTATCGCTTTTCCGATCTGCGCGGTATTAAGTGACTCCACTGTATACGCAATATATCGAATTCGAATGGAAAATTAAAAATGGGGCATTTCGACATTATATCCTCTTTTTCTACTTGTTGGTTTGGTTAGTTCGTTGGCTTTTGTAGTGTTGATGATGGGAGAATAAAAGTCTACTTACGAATAGCACTGAGTTTAATCAACACCACTTTAAATGTACATACAATACAGTGATAACACAAATCACAATTAACAATCACGATACAGTTAATTATGCCGTCGACAAGGGGGTAGGGGTAAATCTTACGACACCTTATCGGTTCAGTCGACGGCAGTGAGCGCTTTCATATAAATAAACTAAATACGAATACTTCACAAAATATATAAATTCTATTAAACGTATGTATGTATATAAATGATAAATAAATAAATTACAATATTGAAATAGATAAATGACACATTAAATAAACTATAAATATATATAATAGTTCCCTACAGCTTTTATAAAAAAAATGTAAAAAAGTTAGGAAACGGTTAACTAATATTACCTTTTGCACGGAATGTCATTGTGAATAGAAAATTTAGTATATATTTATCTATGTATGTAAACAAACTATATTATTGCATTATATATCTTAACGGTATTATTTTTTTTTTTCTATATCTTCACTCAGTCAAAAAAAATGCTACAAAAATGTAACGTGGATTTATTTTTCTCGGTAGATTACACTATATGTATATATAAATCTGGACAATAAAAGCTTATAGAATATTTCTCGTGAAAACACTTTAGCCTTGGCAGGGATTTCTCTTTGTAAAAATAACATAAAATACACATATTTACAGTTAAGCTAGTGTAAAACACAAAATCATTTGCGGACTTTGCATATACATAGATTACTTACTTCAATGCTGTGTTTAAGATAAAGCCATAAAAATTAAAGAAAAATAGCTCAACGTTTTTCGCCTGCATAGGATGTTAGACAAAGTAAACTTGGTGTCCGAAAAGAAAAGACACTCGTTTTCCTTCTTCGCCCTATTTTCCAGACATTGCGTGTTGAGTTGCGGAATATAATGCTATACTTTGTTTGGAAGAAGAAAGAAGAAGAAGAGGAAGCGGCGGTTGTGGGTTCAATTCCAGTCAAGGGAGTTAATTATTTAATACTTTAATTTCCTTTAAAATTTAAATATAATACCTATTTAAAACAAAGATGAATAATCATTTCGTTCGTCAATATTTTTCCATACTAAGTATATAGTAACTTACAATGTCAATAATGTCGCATAATATAAAAATTTTTAAATTAAAAGTATAAAAATAATCATGGTGACATTGAACTTCGACAGTGAATATTTTTCTATTTATCCTGTTACATACGGGAGGATGAAACAGGATAAATAGAGAAAACCTAGTGTTTAGACAATCCGCCCCTACTTTCCGCCAAATTCTGGAGGCATTGCGTGTTGAGTTGTGTAACTCAACGCCGCGCTTTGCTTCCACACCAGAGCGAAGAAGTAAAAATATTAAACAATTGATTTCTTCGAATGGAAAACGAACCCGGAACCTTTCGCGTTTACAGACTCAGTCTTGTGCCTCTGCGTCGCGATTGGCCTCAACAGTGAATGTGATGGAAACTATTCAAAATATATGTTCTATCTATCTATCGTATATTTATACCAATATTGAGTCAGGAACCTTTTATGAATTCTTACGCCGACCTCTGGCGACGAATAAAGCAATTATCTTTACGAAAGGAAAAAGTTTGTTAACGTGGAGTTGCTAGAGTTTTATAGGCAAAAGATAGGTTCGTTTGAAAGTTAGAAGCTCATGGATATAATTATGACATTGTAGTGAAGCTTGGACTTACATTGACCGATAATGTTGCTAAGCCTAATTTAATTTAAAATATTTAAAAGAAACACAACATTAATTAAGACTAAATTAATATACAATAAAATTTAACCCTCCTTAGAAATAAAACAAATCATATTAAGAACTCTATTTAAAAAACTAAAACTTTCGTCGTCTGTACGTTGTAATTTTTTCGTTTAAAACGATGCTTGCGATGCGATTTTTTGAGTGGAGACCACCACGCCTCGGCAAGCGTAATGTGGGATGTCCTCCAGCTAGATGGGGCGACGACATTCGGAAAGTGGTTGGCATTTGAACGAACCCTTTCAAGCAAGTTTCTAACATCAACAATTTTGTATAAAAAGTTTTCAAAGTTCTGATCACTTGGTAAAAACTCTTTACCCATTCTTTATGCTGTCTCCTTAATAGGTGTATTATTTTTATTATTATTCAGTTAAATTCAGTTCTTTGATTATTGTGTTTCTTTAAAAATATATATTTTCACTGTTGTTTATATTCATATTTTCCATTTAAATATTACATGAATAATAACAACAATATAACAATATTAATAGAGGAACTGCAGCATATTTGGAATACTAACTTGGAATACTTCGTTATGTAAATGAATATAAATGCCGTCTCTATTTTTTAACCATAAACACAACGTCATAAGACACACAGAGTCATTGAGTATTAAAAACAAGACATCATCTTGACATTCCGGCCACCAGCGCGAAGGGAATGAGACGCCTGCTTTGAAAACTTTTTCAGGAAGAATGCAATCAGTGTTAATCATTTACTGTTATAAGTAAAATCTTCATTGTAATTATTTAAACAATTAAGTGACCTTGTTGGTTTCTTATACAATTAGATTTTTTGAATATTTTTAAAATAAAAAATATCACATGGAGTTTTCGGTTAGAATGGTATGTTGTTAATGTGGAATACTGACAGTGAGCATAATTTGGAATATTCCAAATTATGTTGCACACTAAGAATATAGAGTTGATAGATCTAGCAAAACAGCATTACGTGACTATCCTATCACTACCACCTCATTGTACGCATAAAGTTCACTTTCATGGACTAAAATACTACTACAGTGAAGAAGTTCGAGTGTTTCTCAGAGAAGCTAATTACTTAATAATTAGATACAATTTTTAGATATTTTGATTTAAAAAAATTATTACCTAGACACATAAAGACTATAAAACTGTTATAAAAAGAAATCTATTATTAGTTTCTAAGAAAAAATATTTGGAATACTATATTCCAAATTACCTGCACCCTAAGTCAAATTTAGCTTTTGTATTTTTTTTAATTTTATAAGCATTTGGTAATGTTTCTGGTTTTTGTTCTGTTTGATGGTTATTATTATTAAAGTTTAATACTTTTGCAATAATTTAAAGTATTTTTTATTGAGCCATCCCATTTCTCTTTAAATTTATTCTCAAAAAACAAACTAGTATTCCAAATATGCTGCAGTTCCTCAAATAATTAAAAATGTCTCTAAATAGTAACTAATTTATATAATTCTCAACAAAAGCTTAATTCGCGAGTTATATTTGAAATTGGAGAGGATTTTCAGTTCGTAATGACCAAATCAATTATAGAGTTTTTCTATAAATTTGTGGATTCGGCATCATTGTTTTGAACTTTTTATGTACTTCGCCTGAATAAAAATTGATCGAACGTCGAGTTGAAATGTTACATTGAATTTATTCTACGAAAGATATTCTTTTACAAAGTTAATTAAAACTACCTGTAAATCACCTGTAGTCCTCGTATTCTTATTAAGATAATATAATTGTGAAATTTATCTATCTTTAGATTTCATTCGGTGTTCAAAATATGTTATTTTTGATACGTGCCAATTAACGTACATTAAAATCTAACCCGTTAGTATAATAACCCTAGTATAGATACTTCAATTGAAAATATGAAAGATGTAACTCGGATGATATTCTTTTAAGATTTATGTTATTGAGACATCTTCGTGCATAAAATTGAGAAAATGTCAATGTATCACGGCATATGCACTAGCTTTGTTAAGCTAGTGTACCGCACATATAGCAGGGTATAGATGGAATCTGGGAACCTGGTGTTAAGAAACCCCGTTTTCTTTAAGCCACTTACGTTACCCACTTTCCGCCGAATTCTGGAGGCATTATACCTGGCTGATGTTAAGGATTCCGTTTCTTTTTATTACAGTTTATTCTTAAAAATTAAAAGTAATATAACGTTATCAGGATTTGTTTTGAAAAGAGTTTAGTTTGGCTGTTATTTATAATAATATATTTAAAATATGTTTCGATACCGTAACAGTAAGTTACGATATTCTTGAAACTTATTTTGTTTCTTTAAAATAATATTTTTGACTTTGAATATACACGCGACAGCTTGTAGGTTCGATTCCCATTCGAGAAAATGAAATATTTAACACTTTCATTTTCTTCATCTTGGTAATGAGGCAAAGGGGAGCTTTGTGTTACGCCACTTAAAACGCAATACCTCCAGAGTTCAGCGATAACTGGAGAACTTAGTGTCTTAACACTAGGCTCCCCCTGGCTACCCCGCTATATGCAAGATACAGCGTAAACCTGAAAAAAAATCATAGTTACTCTCATTATACATACATGTACTTGCATTTTGTAATTACAATGCTATTGCTGTCGATAACTAAAACAAATTTGTTACACTTAATTAAATCCAATTTAAATATCCTGCATACTTTAGCAAAATCAAATAACGCATAAAACCTAATTAATTGTATGCAAATTGAATATACAAATATGTCACGTAACTAATAAAACATAACTTTATGGCGTTGCCTATCACACATAGGTCATCAAAAAGTTATTTTTGTTAGCTTCACACTATTTCACGCATATAGTATTGTAGGCAGATGGAACCCTGGAACGTAGTGTTGATATACTCTGTTCCTATTAAGACATTACCGTTCCCCACTTTGAGTCAAGTTCTGAAGGCATCGCGGAACTGAACGTTGCAAAGAAGCGAAGAAAGAAAGATAGAAGCGAAGAGATGAAAATATTAAATTATAATTGAACCCATAACTGTCACGTTTACAGTACTTATTCTCATACACCACGACGGCAACTATATTAGACAAAACAAGTTATTCTATTGTTATTCTTACATAAATGTTATTCTTTTCGGTCATCGTGTTGTATGCGATAAACAACTTTCATTTTGATTTTCTGAAATCACATATACTACGTAATCAAACCTCCTATTTATTATTATTATATTTATTATTTTTATACTATTTTTTTAGGATTCCGTACCTGAACAGGAAAACCGAACCTTAATAAGATCACTTTGTTGCTATAAACAAAATGCATTCAACTTGCAATATAAATAAAGGAAAAAATCCGAAAAGTAGAAATTTATAGATATTTCATAGAAAAAATTATTACAAACTTATATGTTTAGCTCATTTTATACAAAATAAGTGCATACACCCGTAAAGTTAAGCTTGTAAAAATCCGTCACGACTCGCCCTTAAGTGGTTTTTTAAAATTGGAATCATAAATCTATAATAAACTAAGCGTCCTCGTCAGATTTTGCAAATTCTTTATAAAATTAAAAAAAATGGATCATCCTCCAATCGACTAAGATAATTTATGTTATTGGGCTTACCACTTATTATCAATGTCTCTAAAATTATTAGAATGTGGAGAACGGAGAATATTAAAAGTATATTCTTTCTGTCCACACAACGAGTGAAGATAATAAAATTAAATTTTGAGCAAAAAATTATATTGTCGTGTCCAATTTTAAAAGCTTCCAATAACACATTGTTTTCATTCGATATCAGAATAATAAAATTCTATCTGTAAAGTGAACATTAATAAGTTGACATATTAAAAACAAAAGCCGGGGCTTATTTTCTATACAAAGGAACAAAATTCTATACAAAAATGAATTTATATACAAAATACCAAACTGTTATTAAATATACTTGTTAATTCACTTTCTTTTTCAGCTATACGCTGTATCCTGCATGTAGTAGGAAGGAGAAGGAATAGATTAGGAACAGAGAACTTAGAGTTCCGCTCCTCACTTTCCGCTGAATTCTGGAGCCATTGCGTGTTGAGTGCCGGAACTCAACGCCGCACTGTGTCTCAACACCAGGGCGAACAAATGAAAATATGAAATATTTTATTTCCTCGATTGGAACTTGAACCCATTACCCTGAGACAGGTTACTTTCACACGCTTGTACCCCTGCGGCACGACTGGCCTCAATTATACAAATAATAAGTTAATTTTACCTTTATTGTTAAAAATAATTGTAGTGTATGTAAAAGCTTCATTAGAGCAGGTTCAAAAGGGCTAAAATTGAAAATTATAAAATATTACTCCATTGCTTAACGAAATCAAATAAAAAGTGTACCTTTTTAATAATTCTTTGACGAATGATTAAGTCCGTTGTGGAAATGATATGCATTTATAACAAAGTAGGTGTTTCTAGAGGGGGAAATTACGATAAGGTGTTCTTAAAATATTCACTTTTAAGGTCGTTCAGTTTATCAGAATACTATAATTACACCAACACTACAATTGTAGTTAAGTTAGTGAAATTAAATAACATTTAATAAGATGAATTCTAACTAACGCTGTTGATTTTTCATGAAATCAACCACAGCCTAAATATCGATCCGAGGCGTACACGGGAGGTGGCTAGCTATTATGGCAGAAATGCAACCTTTACCTACCCTTGGATTTGTCCCTCTCAAAGAGCGCTTACCCCCAGCTTAAAACTTACAGTGGCTAACTTGGAAGTCGTTAAAAAATCGATCAAGTAGCCAAGTTTGCCGACGAGGTGAAAATTTTGTAAAGAAGGGATTAACAACCTGTGACTGCGGCGCCAACCCACAAGCAATGTCATACTTGCTCTCCTTTCAAACTCTCCATCTACCTGCTCGTTTTACAAACTGACTAAGGCAACGGATAATGAATGCAGTCAGCCTGGCTGGAATCTGGCAAACCTCAATTTGAACAATCCAATCATATAACAAAGAGAAGAATTCTGTTTCAAGCATCTTTTTCAATTAACCAAGTTAGTAGTAAATTTTGTAACTATGGCTTTTGTATTAACATAATTCCATAGATTTTTACCTTTAAAAATATGAAGTGTTGATTGTTTATCTAAGCGTTGTTACTTCTAAATGTTACTGTGTAAAAACTGTGCCAGCAACATTCAAACCCGTTATGACATTCCAATCATACCACACAATGCTCTTCTAACCTGAAAAATTGGAAAATTTCAGTTTTGTATACAAACATGGACTATAAAAATGATTCAATGCGGGCATATTGAATGGAGCCCGAAGAGAACTATTTAGCTCTCAAATTAAATCTCAAATAAAAGTTTGTGTAAAAAGCACTTAAAGTCAAGGAGTTTTGATCGCGTTGATTCCAGCGAGAAAAATATATTTCCTCATTTACTTAATGAGCCCCGGACTTTAGAGGGACGGTTGTTTGGAGCTCGTTGTTTGTTTCTGCGTGAAGTGTGAAATTTTAAATGTTATGATTAATTAACGTATTAGTTTAGTGGATGGTACGTGTTAGCGTTTGCATCACAAATGCTATATTTTCCTTTTAAACTGATGTAAGATGTATTAAAATGTGAAGAGTATTCGCAATAGATTTACTAAAGGTCAATTGTTTTATTTATATTTTTATAGAGACGTATGATTCTATTTAAGACCCTAGGACATGGTTGCACAGATTTATTAAGACTAGGGGGTACTCGGGCAAATCATGAACTGATGGCGGGCCAGCCGCCAGAAGAATAGGTAATATTTTTTTTTTGGTTTTATTCTAGAATAGAATTCAATGTTTTTCGAATGTACGAGAGTAGGTATTATTTTTGCTGTCGGCTGCCCACCAGTATTCGACCGGCGGGCCGCATGCGGCCCGCGGGCCTCGGTCTGTGCATCCATATCCTAGGATAATGTAATTATATAAAAATGATGGAAATCACTAACAGCTGTGTATGACATTTTACATATCCTAAGTGCCTGAGGTATTGAACCAATCAACTTCTCGCTGTATTCCGCATATAGCAGGGTAGGCAGAGAGAATCTGTTTGTTTGTGTGTGTGAACTGATTTTAAAAGGCACTACATGTTGAGTGGTGGAAGTCAAGTTTTACTTGAGAGAAGAAATGAGAATATTATTAAATAACTAGAGGGCGCGCGCGGCTTCGCCCGCTTATTAGGAGTGAATTCTAAAAAAACCACGAAACACGTGTTCAATAAAATATTTTTAACAGTCTGAATTTAAATTTTTATAAAAATCGGTGGCAATTTAAAGATTTTTCCATATAAACTTTCAACCCCTTATTTGAACCCTTAGGGGGTGAATTCTTAAAAACCATGAAACACGTGTTCAATGAAATATTTTTAAGAGTCTGAATTTCAAATTTTATAAAAATCGGTACAGATTAAATTTTTTTTCCATACAAACTTTCAACCCCTATTTCATCCCTTTAGGGTTAAAATTTTTCAAATTCCCTTCTTAGTGGATGTCCAGAATATGAAAATAAACATCTGCCCAAATTTCACGTTTCTACCATCAGCGGTTACGGCTCTGCGTGCGTCTTACCTCAGTCAGTCAGCACAAGTCCTTTTATATATATAGATAATTTATTTGAAGCCAGTCGTGGCGCAGAGGCACGAAGTGTGACTGTAAAATCGACTGGTTGTGGGTTCGATCCCCACTCGAGGAAGTGAATTATTTATTTACATTTATATTTTCATTTATTCGCTCTGGTGTCGAGGCAAAGCGCGGCACTGAGTTCCGCCACTCAACACGCAATGTCTCCAGAACTCAGCGGAATGTGGGGAACGGAGTATCTTAGCACTAGGTTCCCTCTGCCTACCCTGCTGTGTGCGGGATACAGCGTGAAGCTGATTTTATTTTTTTTAATATTATAATTTATTCCCTCGAGTAAGTATCGTATCCACAAGCGTCGCGTTCACAGTCGCAGCTTATGCCACTGCGTTACGACGGCCTCGGACGGGATCATCTAACACATTTTTTTTATTTGACCAGTAGTTTCTGAGATGAGCGTACGTTCATCCAAACAAACTCTATAGGTTAATAAAAAAGTACAGATAAGCATTTATAAAATCGTAGAGATCTCAATCACAATGGTTCTTAGATTCTTTGTATTTGTTCGTCTTACAAACCTTTATATGGGATAGTTTTAGTGTAACCGAGTTTGAACGCACTTTCTCGTTGCCATTTGTCTCTGGCAGTAGTCCAATAACTCTTTAGTTTTGTCACTTCTATTTTTAAGTGCCCTAAAACAGAATTGGGTTTCTTGGTTGGATTTTATTTGACATTTCGAGCGTATTTTCTACTAGGCTTAAGTAATTTGAGATTTTAATATAATAATAGAATTTTTTAAGCTAATTATGTTTCTTTTTATACCAAGCTACATAAAGACTAATAAGCTGGTACTTAAAATAATAAAATTTTCCTTTCTAATTTTTATTACAACTTTGAATTATATACAGAAAATAAAAAATATATATTTAAGTTCTATAATTAAGTTGGGTATAGCCCAATTTTTTTTGTATATAACAAACTTAAATATTTTTCATAAAAGGCAGAAAACAGTAAGGTTATGTAGTAATTCTAAATAAGCCTTAGAAAATGAATCTATAAATCGAAATAAAGAAAGATACATTAATCTACAAATCAATTCTACGAATAGAGTTGAGTGAAATAAATAGCTGTGGACAATTGGCTAAAACAAATGTTTACCAGTTCCATTAGATATAGAGTATTTCACGCGAAGGTATCTTTCCCAATTCATTCTGCTTCGTTAATAGAGATGAAATAAGCTGCCTGGTAAAGCCTATTCCCTTCTGGAGGATAACTAATGGAAATCATTGATTTTTTGTTACGGTGTCCAATTTGCTTGTCTTTTTCTTGTCTGTTTGTCTGTGTGTATTTTTTTTTAGCTTCACGCTATATCTCCCACATTGCTATGTATATGTATACTCTGCTGAGTAGGCAGAAGTAATCTGGAAACCTGGTGTTAAGATACTCCGTTGCCATTAAGGAACTTTCGTTTCCCACTCTGGCATTTTAATACACATATACGTATGTATTCGTATTGTTATAATTATTTCTTCAGGTGATCTTCACGCTTTATCCCACGAATAGTAGGATTAGGGAACCTCCTTAGATAATCAGTCTCCCGTTTTCCGCTTAAATTCGGGGCATTCAAGTGGCGAAAATCAGCGCTACCTTAGCGGCGAAAGAAAAATTATTTATTTCTCCGAGTGTGATCAAACCCACAACCATCGATTGCAAGCCAAAAACAAACTTCTACATTTACATATTTGTTTACACGGAGTTTTAATAAAAAAAATATAATAATTTGTAAATACTAAAAGTATTTTTATTTTTATGAGTATGATTTTTTAATTTATAGTATTTAGAAGCTCTTTGAAGCATCATTACGCGTGTTTAATTTTGTGTAAACAGGCTACATACGCTATAAACGATAATTATAACAAAATACAAAACTATGTGGCCATCGTGGCGTAGCGGGTTCCATTCCCATTCGGGGGAGTTAATTGTTATTATAATTGTTTTCTAGCGTTGAATAATGCCACTTAACTTGCAATGTATCGAGAGCGAAGGCGCGAAGTGGAGAACGAAGTGTAAAATTCAGCTGTTTTGCAAGAATGTCTTATAATATTGATAACGTAATATTAAGTTAATAATTTATCTATTAATAACTAATATGAATCAATAATTGAATAACAAACATCATGCCTTGAGAACATATCTTTGTTTTTATTTCCCGTATTATATATGTATGTAGTATGTATTATTTTTAATATATTAAGAAATTAAAGGCAATTACATAGGCTTAATATATTTTGAATCTTACATTTACATGTAACTTTGATTTATCTCAATTAAAGTCTTTTTTACCTATATTTTTGTCTTTTTCAACTATATTTTTGTACATCTAGGACTACTAGGCCATTTCTGCAATTTTGTCGATTTTTTTTCGATATCCGCAATTTTTATATTTTATTTTATTTTTTCATTGTTGAGCAAAAAAATGTTGCCTGAATAGTTTGAGAATAGTATTACATCAGTACATTTTACAATAGTCTTAATTTTTATATAAATTGAATAGTAACAATATTGTATTTATACGTATATTAATTCACAATATTTCATTACAGAATCAAAGGCTAATCTCTGTTTGATAGTTTCCATTAGACGCGGGCGGCTGGCTTATTGTAAAAGATAAATGATTGCCTTTATAGTATTGAGGGCGGGATCGTCTAAATGTTGGAATAGATTCAGCCTTTTAAATTTCTATTTTAGTGACAATAGTTAAATGAATTAAAAACTAAATTGCCGTAAACAATAAACATATTTTATTTAATAATATGTATTTTTATTAGAATATTAATTTAAATATCTAATATTTATTTAAATTGAAGCCAGTCGTGGCGCAGCGGCACGAGGTGTGACTGCAAAACCGACTGGTTGTGGGTTCGATTCCCACTCGAGGAGATGAAATATTTACTTAAATTTATAATTCCATTTCTTCGCTCTGGTGTCGAGGTTAAGCGCGGCGTTGAGTTCTGCCACTCAACACGCAATGCCTCCAGAATTCGGCAGAAAGTAGGGAACAGAGTGTCTTAACACTAGGTTCCCTCTGCCTACCCTGCTGTGTGCGGGATACAGCGTGAAGCTAATTTAATTTTTTATTTTTTTTTTAATATTTTAATTATTGTAAAATATCATGTTGGCTGAATAAGCTACTGTCAACGTCAAAGTCAAGAAAAGGAAAGAAAGAGAGGGGAGATGGCGGACGCGTCTGAGGAAGGATGGATGTTTTAAATGTTTAAAGAAGTTTTAATTTTTAATTAACATATAGTATACAGTTAACATACCAACAGTTATATATAATATTTAAAAAGCATGTGAGATTGTGTCTTCAATTGTGATATAAGTATTCGAGGTCTCATACGGGTGTGTGGTGCTATTTTATGTCCTGGAACTCCGGTGTATATAGTAGTGTTCGCCCGTCTCGTACGGGTGTGTGGTGCTATTTTATGTCCTGGAACTCTGATGTATGTAGTAGTATCCGCCTATGAGTCTAACAACTTGTTTTAATGTAGAAAACAAATGAGACACGACTGTGGGGTGTATGCCGTGCGTTTATTTAACATATCAGCCACCTTGCGATAGTGCGTTCGATCCAACGACTTATTGATCTATAGAACCTATTAATCTCACAAATCAATCAACGTCACGAATCACCATTCTAATACAATTTTAATATAAACAAGCGTAACCAGTACGTTCAAAAAGATCACACACGAACAATTAAAATATTAATTATGTTATTAGTTATTTTACATTATAATACACAATAATTTTTAATAAATATATTTTATATCTGCGTGTTTTACCTACGGTATTTTACGTCACTTTAATATTACTTGTACGCGTAATTAAAGAACTGAACTAAACTATTATTTATAAGATTGTATTTATCTTAAGCTATAAATTAAATAATATTATAAATTATTTTTTTAAATTTTAGTTCTGGTATGGATCGTTACACCCCCCATAAATTATTTATTTATACATTATAATGTTTATACATTAATTAGTTAATTTTATAACGATAGTGTACGTGGAATATGACTGGGGAAAATTTTGATTCATGACTTAACTCCCGAAATTAAAATAGACACGTATTAAAAAATACATATGAAACACGAAACACTATTTATGTAAACAATATAATATTTAACCAACTAAATTTTACTTTTTTTTTATTCAAACAATTTATTAATATCAATTGGAATATCTTTATTACAATCCTGCTAAATATCAAGCAAATATATTATAATATGCTATTTGTTAGAATAGGATTTTTGCTATTTTATCGTACAATTTATTATTCTCTATTATCACGTGGCTCTAGGAGATACTGTGGTGAGCTTGTTTGAAAAACTGGAATTTTAATAGAATACATCCACTCCCATCCAACGCCACGTTTCGCCAAAGTTTGTATAGTTTAGCGGACCGTATATCACCGACGTCTAACTAAAGCCTTGAAAATATCTCTGAATATGTTATGAGACAAATATTAAACTGTTACAGAACTCATTTGGTCTTGCTGACACTTATGTTGGTTAGGTATTAGGTGTGTTTAATTGTATTTATGGATATATTTATATAAGGAAACCTGGGAACCTAGTTTTAAGAAATTTCATTCCTATTAACCGCGAGTGGAGGAACGCCCCGCTATGCCTTTGCGACGGTAATGACGATAATAAAAATTAATGAATCACAAGTGCAGTGTATGTATTTATAAATTTTTATTATTTTTTATTTTTATTTATCATATATTCGTTCACTAGTGTTTACAAACAAGTACATACCCGTTATTAATATAAGACGTGTTGATAGTAGAAATGTGACAGTTAATTTAGTAATCATTTTTGTATTAATAAAGTATCAGTAACAGTTAAAACCATATTAAAATACCTGCAACTGAACAAGCGAATATATTTTCAAAAACTACGTTGTATTGTGAAAATTATACAAAAATAACAATCTCTCGAGCGACCGGAAGACTTGTCTTTAATAATTTCAATCGTTGAATACCTAAAAACCGTAAATTTCATCCGGTTCGAGCTCTGAGTCGTTGATCTGACAAATTGTTCGTTCCCGCAAACGGATCGTAACATCCCTATTTTGAATTTAGGCCGCGGTTAATCTCTTAAACTACAAGCTACTAACGAACTTTGTTCCGGCAAAAAGTTTTTGTTTTTACTGATTTTTATTATGATTTGTAGAGTATTTGTGTTGGTTATGTTTTCAATATTATAATTAGTTTATTTTGGATTCAGTTTTTGCTTATTCAGGGAAAACATGATTAACAAATGGACTATATTAACAGTTAAATCACGAATGAGTACTTGATTTTTTTTTAATATTTTTAAAGTGTTATTCCACACTTAGGAATTAACGTATATATACGTTTTCTAAATAAGTATGAGTACTTAAATTACCTCGAAGTCGTCGAGGAGCAAGGGCGCAAACGTGGGACTATAACGCGACGGTTGTGAGTTCCGTTCCAACTCGAGGTAATTAATTATTATTTAAATGTACCAAGGCAATAGCGCGGCGTTGAATTCCGCCACTCAACACGCAATACCTCGAAAATTCGGCAGAAAGTGGGCAATGGAGAGTCTTAATACGAGGTCCTAACTGCTTACCCTGCTATTTGCTTGATGCTATATCAAAGTAAAGCTAGAAAAAAAAATATTCTAATTCTTTTTGCGAAACTCTGTCTTTGTATAGGAACAAACATAATTAATTAACATAATGATATAATGGTGTCCTCAATGAACAGAGAGTGGTTCTACTTTTATGTAGCGGCAGTAATTTCGACGACAAAAAAGAAACTCTTAGAGAAGACCGTGTTGAGTAATTGTTAATTGTTGTTCTTGAAAAAGGAAACTATTCTTTTTATTAAGTCCACTGCTAATTTTATTTTCCTCGAGTCATTTTAACATTTTTAGTTGCATTCATTACCATCAATTGTTTGACAAACATATTATTTACTTTTCCTACAAAGAAAGATAGGCAAAGGGTAAAATTAACACTTCGTTTCTCACATTCCGCCCAATCTCCAAACTAAACTGAAAGCCGCACCTTGTCTGCCAGAACGGGAAACAGGAAATAATTTGAATATAATTGACTTTCCTTCGAATTCTTGAGGCATTGTGTGTTAAGTGGTGGAACTCCACGCCACGGAGATCCGCCACTTTGCCTTTTTACCAGAACGAGGAATTGAAAAAAATATTATTTTATCGCATTTACAGTTGCAAGCTTGTACCTCTGCGACACGACTGACCTCTACCTAATTCCAAATCATATTTCTGAATTATTTTTATATTAAAAATGTAGTATGTAGCTTCAACGTATCTAAATTAAGTAAGTGGTTTTAAAGAAAATTAAAATTTGTAACATCTAAAGCATTAAGTAAGAATGTCGTCATATCCTATTAACCAATTAGAACTTTATCTATAAACATTTTAAAAATTATGCATATTCGAAAATATAATAGTATAATACTCGTATATACAAAAGTATAATTATATATTTACAGTTAAGTTTAAAATAAGCAACACCTATTGGTAAAATTTAAGTGGTACAATTATATTTATTTTGTTAATAATTTATACTCGTTATATTTTGTCAGATATCTCAGAGGCGTCACACGCTTATGATCTAATCCTATAATAAAGGTTAAAAAATACTGCTCACAAGATGTTTTTCGGCTTCAAGCCATATCCCGTATGTAGCAGAGTAGGCAGAGGGGCCCTAGTGTTAATACACTGAGCACCTTACATTCCGCTGAATTCTAGAGGCATGGCATATTGAGTGACGAAACTCAACGCTACGCTTTGCCTCGACATCAGAACGGAGAAATGAAAATATATATTTAGATATTTTTTGAGTGAGTGGGGATCGAACCCACAATCTGTCGCGTTTACAGTCACACACTTGTGCCCCTGCTCCACGACTGACCTCTCTTACATACACATTTATAATATTACTAAAATGTAAATTTGGAACTCCTTACGAGATTTCACTTGGCTGTGCGTAAAATACTTGATGTTGGATAAGTTAGACGTTCTCTACGTCCATATATTGTTGTTCTTTAGAAGTTCGATGTATAAATTGTACAGACTAACTTAATTTCAAAGTTAAATCTACTTACCACATTAGAAACTTAGACAGATGAACTTGTTATATTTAATACGAGTACAATATGATTAACTTTTGTTACCTGTTTCTTGAAAGGTTACAATATTATTAACTGAAAATTAAATTATTTAATGAAGCTATGAAAACATCAAGAGATTAACATTAACCAATTAACATTAATTCGAGAAGTAATTAATATGCTTACTCCAAATGAAACATAGTTACGTCAGAACTATCAGATGAAAGGGTATTTTGAAAAGTTAATTTATCTTTATCGCAAATTCTAAATGACAGCAGTTTTTTCAGTTTTTTAAGTGCCTAATTATTTCTGCTTTCTTTAGCTTCACGCTGTATCCTGCACATAGCAACGTAGGCAAAGGGAACCTTGAAATCTAGTGTTAACAAACCCCGTTTCCATTACGATATTTTCGGTCTACAATATCCGCCGAAGTCTGGAGGCATTGCGTATTGAGTGGAGGACCTCAATGCTTATTCTAATTTAAACATTGTTATGTCAGAATTATCAGATGAAAGAGTACTTTGAATAGTTAATTAATGGTTACCGCAATTTCTAAATGATAGCGTTTAGTGTAAATATAATTCTTCAATAACATCGACAATGAAAAATTCATGTGTGATCTTAGTCGTATTGACTGGGATTGCATTTTTAGTGCAGGTAGTGTCGATGATAAACTAAATATTTTTAATTCCATTTTAATTGAGCTTTTTGACATTCACGCGCCGCTCAGACCAATAAAAATAAAACATCTCCCTGCTCCATGGTTAACGCAAGATATTAAAGTACTTATGGTCAAGCGTAATACTGCAAAGTCCAAATACAAAATAAATCCTACGGACGCAAATCTTCAACGGTNCTTTTTAGTTCGTTGTTTGAAGTCGGTTTTATTCTTAAAATTTTTTTTTTACAATAAAACCGACTAACTTTCTAGGTACTTTTATTTAAAGAATAATGTGTTGAATGTGATTTAAGATTATTTTTTTATTTGTTATTATAGTTTTACGTTGTACCTCGCACAAAGCAGGGAACCTAATGTTGAGACACACCGTTTTTATTAATATATTTTCGTTCACCACTTTCCGCTGAAGTCTGAACACATTGCGTGCTGCGTGACGGTACTCAATGCGCTTGCCGTGTTACCAGAGCGAGGAAAAGAAAAAAAATAATATATCATTCCCCCCCAGTGGGAATCAATCAAAAGGATGTATGTACAAATAAAACATTTTTAAAAAGGGTTACCCTATAATTCTATTATACCAAATAGAGTGACCTCCGCGATTAAATGAGGATTTTTTTAAAAGCTAATTTAATATAGAAATTTTAAAAAGGTTTTTAAACAAGCTTGTACGACAAACTAGAATGAATCTTATATGGAAAAAAATGTTTCTTTTATTTTTATGAACACAACTTTATTCGTCACCATTTCGTATTTTTTTTTGCTGAAAACTTATTTTTATAGTTTTTTTTCTAAGTTAAAATTTAAAATAAAATGAATTAAAAAAAACAACTAAAATCTTATATCTACATTATTACAAAATAATTGACCTTTTTAGCTTCATGCTGTATCACCTATGTAACAGGGTTACCTATTCAGTTACAATGAACATAGTGCTAGAGCACTCCGTTTGCACTTTCCTCCCAATTTTTGGGACATTGCATTGTGTGGCGGAATTCAACACCGAGCCTCGCCTAAATAAAATAATTCATTCCGTCAAATAAGAATCGAAGTCAGTACCATCGTGCTTACGGTCAAAACGAAGTAATTTGTGTATGAATACAAAAAAATAATAATTTTAATAGATGATTCTTTTAGTAAACATTCTTTGATAGACTTCAGTCATGTATTATTCTGAGCAACAATGAAAAATACTTGAAATGTGTTCCTCTCATGAGAATAAGATTGTATATATTTAAAGAAGAAAAGCCTTTACAGAAATTGCCATATATTTTATCTACCAACACTATTGTTGTTTTAGTTTCTATTTTGTTATTTTAGATAAGTTTCTATAAAAAATGAAGAAATTAATTTAAATAAGATTTAAAATAACATGTATGTATGTATTGTATATCTATGATAATATATTATGTATATAATATTATAAAGACATGTTATAGAGGTGTTTTGCAATTCTTTTTCAGGGTGGAGAAACTAGTGTTAAGACACTCTGTTCTTATTTTTTCGTCAAAGATCACAAAATTTGACACATTTACTTATTGATATTTTTATCAATATTTGCTTAATGAGGCCAGTCGTGAATTAGTGATATAGGCGTGTGACTGTAAACACGACGGGTTGTCGGTTCGATTCCCACTCAGGGGAACGACATATTTAATTAAAATTAAAATATAAAATATGCGGAATTATAGTCATTTTTAAAGAGCTTTTTCGATATCCATCTATTTATGTCGATATCGATAGTAATAAAGTGAAATGATGTAATGCATTTCTCATGTTTTTGTTTTAAAAATATAAAAAAAATCCTAAACGAAAAGACGAAACACGAATACACACATATTCACACACATTTTCAAATAACTGTTAATTAAAAAATGTACACTTAAAAAAATATATATTTATTCTTATAGATACTATTTTCATATATCAACTGAACTTTAATCTATACTAATATAATAAAGAGGTAAAGTTTGTAACTTTGATTGATTGTTTGTTTGTTTGTAAGTGCTAATCTTCGGAAATACTGAACCGATAATGATTTTTTTTTCACAATCAGAAACTACACTATTCAAGAGTGCTATAGGTTATATTTTGTTATAATTGAACAAAAAATTCAGAGAAAAATAATGATATATGTATATCAAGTCAGCGGAAATTGGGAGATGTGATGCTTTACCGGCGTGCGCTGACTAAACAGTTCGGTATAGTTGAACATAATGTTCGTAAAACATGTTGCTCTCTATTAGTTTTACAAAAAATCTGCGGTTACTGTATAGCCATATTTTATATTTGACTTATTACAAAGGCTATTTTCTATGAACTTGAAATTTTGATATCTCTAAGCGGTAACAAAACTTACAACCATCGTGTACAGTAAGAGTTGGTCACATATGTAGCAAATTGTACCACAGTAGCACTTGTAATGTAGCTAAAATTACTAATTTCGATTTAATAGCTGTAATAAAGGCTCTCGGGTACTAGAACTTTCATTAATCTTCAGTTGAGACAGAAGTTTGGTCATATTGAGTAATATAATGAAACTAGCGGCCTGTCCCAGCTTATTTGTCCCAATTTGATTTATCCTTGAATTGATTTACCCTTGAAACTTTTTTTTAAAGCTTCACGTTGTATCCCGCATGTAGCAGGGAAAGCAGAGGGAGCCTAATGTTAAGACACTCCGCTCCGCACTTTCTGCATTGCGTGTTGAGTGGCGGAACTCAACGCTACGTTGCCTCCTCACCAGAGGGAAGAAATGAAAATATAATATTAAAATTTCTTTTTCTCCAGTGGCAATCGAACCATTCGAACACAGCCCGTCATGCTTACAGTCACATGTTTATTTCTTTTTTACTAAGTAGATGGATATATTTAGATAATTCTTTTTGGTTAAAAGACTTGATAGTTTTTTTGTGAGAAAAAAATATTGTTTATTTAACATATGTGAATTTTAGTATTACTCATTGATAACAATACCGACAATACGTTAAAAATGGTAGTACAAATTCTTTCTTTGGATTGATTGAATCAAAATTTCATGTAGGCAAACGTCAAACTGAATATCATGAAAATTCCAAATATTGTCACAGTTGATATAACTCTTTTTTATGCGGGAATTTTTATTAATTTTAAAAACTACACGTCAGAGGTAATAGTAATAAAAACATTGATTTTTTTTAGTATACCTTGGAACATGTATGATTTCAATTTTGTATTGAGAATAAAAACTAAATATAATACCTACATGGTGGTATGTCAATTTGACATTGCATATATTTTTTTCTATGTTTAAATGGTGTGCAAAATAATGACTGTTACGTCGGACTAACTTTCCACGACGTGTGCCTTCTAGATATCCAGCAACTGATTATCTGGCCAGATTACGCAAAAGTAAGAAGTAGAGGGAATCTAGTGTCAAGCCCCGCCGTTGCCCATTTTCTGTCAAATTTATGAGACATTTTCTGCCAAACTATGTTGATTGACGGAACGCCGCATTTTGTCTTCTTACCAAAGCGAGGAAAATGAAAATATTAAGAAAATTAATTCTCCCAAATGAGAATCGAACCCACAGCCGTGTTACAGTACGTACGTGTAACAGTCAGTAACTTAATATTCAATCTATATAATACTACAAAATATTTTATTTCTCTACGAAGTAACCAATTGAGGTAATGTCAATAATAATAAAAAAGCAAGTAATATTCCGAGTCAGTGTCTCCGAAGTCGCATACGTTGGAACATCTGCATACAGACTCTATTGAACGAAATGTACCGGCTTAATATGAAAAATAATTGACAATATTTCTCCAGAGTTTAATATTT
The DNA here is from genome assembly GCA_013403705.1 of Heliconius hermathena. NCBI lineage: Eukaryota > Metazoa > Arthropoda > Insecta > Lepidoptera > Nymphalidae > Heliconius > Heliconius hermathena. Next base: position 32,437 of record JAAIXJ010000818.1, read on the forward strand.
GTAATATGAGTAATATTTGTTAATATGAGTAATGTTAGAGGTCTAGTGTCGAGGTTAAGCGCGGCGTTGACTTCTGCCACTCAACACGCAATGCCTGCAGAACTAAAAAAACTGCAAAAGTCGGGAACAGAGTGTCTTAACATTAGGTTACCTCTGCCTACCCTGCTGTGTGCGGGATACAGAGTGAAGCTGATTTTTTAGAAATTATGCCGTTATGCATTATTCAAGGCTTATAAGTTTAATAAACAATTTTGCATAAAATGAAAAAGTGATCAAAAACATCTAAAAGATCACTTTTAGAAGAAAAAAATATCTCTTTCCTTTTTTTTTCATCTTAAGACTATATTTCTTTGTCTTGATACTAGAATAAAATAATGAAAATATTAGTTGTTAAACTTTTTAAATTGAGAAAAGTTAACACTTTCAGTTGCTGTGGTTTATTAAAAACTCGTTGTTCTTAATTAAAAATTAAAATTAAATTAAATCAGCTTCACGCTCTATCCCACATACATCAGGATAAACAGAGGGATGCTAATGTTAAAGCACTCCGTTTCACATTTTCCGTCGAATTTTTGAGGCATTGCATGTTGAGTGGCAGAACTCAACGCTGGGCTTTTGCCTTGGTGCTAGAGCGAAGAAATGAAAACATAACAAATAGTAATTTAATCCCTCGAATTAAGCCCACAACCGGCAATGTTACACAGTCACGTCCTTGTGCTCGTGGACCACGACGGCTGAAAATATTAAATATCAATATTCAATGAAGATCCACAAAAAATCTTTTTTTAAGGCTAACGAATATAAAAGAACACAATTTATTTATATAAAATTGTTTTATGAAGAACAGATACCTTAGAAATACGAAAAAAAAATCGTTAAAACAAAAAACAGAAAAAAGTTGAATACAACAAATTGATTTTATAATTACAGAAATAACAATGTTTAAAAAAACTTCAGCAAAGTTAAAAAAAATTAGAATCAGATTATATTTCAATTCAAATTCAAAATATTCTTTATTAAAAAAATATTGCAACCATTTTTGAAGGAAAAGTCGAAAGGCCACAAAGCTACCAGACTTTAGACTTTTAAAGGCAATGAGAAGCTGTGTTATTTTTAATATTTTCAAAGTGTTATTTCACACTTAAAAGAAAGAAAGAAAAATACTTTTTTTAGAAAACGTATAAAAATTTGAACGTACCTTGATCAAGCGCTCTGACCACTAATCCATACGTTCTACGGACGTTACGGTTTTCAAGAGGTGCGATATCAAATTCTGCGACGTTCAAAGTTTTATAGGTTTTTTAAAAAGTATCTATGTTCTTTGCAATATTATTTATATATATATATATATATATATATATATCTTAAATTAAATAAATAAATAATAATTCATTAATTGAAACCAAAAAGAGGTATATCACTGTTAATGATAAAATTGAATATAAATTCCAATTNATAATTTAATATAGCTGTAATAGTATTTTTTTTAATTTCTTTTACGAAAACTAACCACTTTCATAAGGAAATCAGTGAAACATTTTTCAGAAAGATTTTCAAATTGACTACCTGCAATTAATTCACAAAGAATGGCGAAAGATAATTAATGTAATACACTTACTTAGTAGATTCTTAAAAAACTAGAACAGAATGAATCGCACTTTGTAAGGAAATAAGAGGAAATAAGACTCAATTTGAGATCCAATTATATGAACTAAATTGGCAGGAAAATGACAATATTGATGGTAAATATCCTAGTATATAGTATTTTTTTACCGACGACATTGGTCTGTATCTGAGCTTTTCTTGTGTTTTGTTTGGTTGTGGTTATTTTTATTTGGCTTACAAAGACGACATTACTTTTAAATTCCGGCTGAGTAATATAATTCACTTTTGACCCCAAATATGAAAGAGAGAGAGAGATAGACTAACAATATATTTAAAATATTTAAAATTTAGAGACCAGTCTTGGCGCAGGGGCATAAAGTGTGATTGTAAAATCGACTGGTTGTGGGTTCGATCCCCACTCGAGGAGATGTAATATTTATTTAAATTTATATTTCCATTTCTTCGCTCTGGTGTCGAGGCAAAGCGCGGCGTTGAATTCTGAAACTCAACACATTGCGTGTTAAGTTCCAGAATTGCCTCCAGAATTCTGTCTTAACACTAGGTTCCCTCTGTCTATAGTGCTGTTTGCTGAAGCTGATTTGTTTTATATTTTATTTATCTAATGGAACAAGAGTGAATCGTAAATAACTGAATAATAAACACTAAGAATTTCAGGTCATCACGACTTCTCGACTTATGAAATTAACCGCACCCGGAGGTCAAGTTTTACGGTCTTACGCGTTACTTTTTATGAGAAAGAACTTCTTGGGACCAAAAGGCATTGTATTTTGATGCAAATATCTGTAATTTTGATTAAATTGGGAGTTTTGATTATTTTGATAGTAAAATATAAGGTATATTACTAGCTAGATGAAGTACGTATTTTTCGCAAACCTAAGAAGTAAACTGAAAGTAAAAAATTACACCTTTCCAAAATGTAAAAGATGAAAAAAGTAAAATAAAAATTATTATAAAATTCTCTATCGTGCTCCGAGTAACAAGCAGTCAAAGCAATTTTATCTGAAAGTGTATGAAATAATTCTCACGTCGCTCGTGCGGTCGGCAACTTTAAATACTTGTAGGTATTGAGATTTTTGTACAGCTAGATAGAAAATGAAGGCTATATTTTAAAATGAATATCTGTTGTACGCTTAAGATATATTACATCTTAACAAATTGAGGCCGTCGTGGCGCAGGGTCACAGGGGTGTGACTGTAACGTGACGTTTGTGAGTTCGTCCCCACTCGGGGAATGAATTATTGTTTATAAATATTTTCATTTCTTCGCTCTGGCACCAAGACAAAAGCCCTGCGTTGAGTTTCGCCACTTAACACGCAATGCCTCGAAAAATTTGGCGGAATTTGAGGAACGGAGTGTCTTAACTCTAGGTTCATTCTACCCACCCTGACCCTATATGTGGGATACAGCATTAAGCTGTATATCTATACATATAATAAAATTGCAACTGATTGCCATATGTACATGGAAGATATATTATGACAAAATCAGTTTTCACTATTATACTTTTGCAAGCTTTCCGTAACGTTTAATGTTTATTTTATTTTATTCAGTTCATATATGTATAAAAAACGTTATATGAATTAAAAATTCGTAGCTTGGGAATATATATTTTAATTTTTCGTTGTAGTAAGTCCTAGCTATGTGACTACAAACTTCTATAAAAAGACATATTTCGTATTTTAAAAAACAAATCTCCCAAGTACTGGTCATGCTTATCCTAGGTTCAGTCGACGCCTGCGTTGGTAGACGCAGCGTCACCAAGTCTGAGTGATTCTGCGTCTTTAAATTTTTACGATATTTGTCAAACGTTATATTATTTGCTTTGAGTTAAATTATATTATTTGTTTTAAGGAGAGAGTTAAATTATATTTTATATGGTGGATATTATAAATATGCTTTTAGTGATGTTATTATATTATCGTTATACGTTCAAATTTTTAAACGTTTTACTACATAAGTAAATACTTATGTGAAAATGTAAAAAATATTTAATAAATAGCATTCTCTCTTGTCAATTGATAATTTTGAGCAATCATTTTTGTTAGTGAAAATTTGAAAAATCTTTCAATATCTCTCTCTACAACAAGCGTATAAGAGTGAAAACATAGGGCTTAATGTTCAGAGCGCTTGGACAGCTTCCAAAAGGTGTGGGTTCAAATCCCGCTACGTTCAAATTTTTATAGACTTTTCTAGACTTGTTTTCGTTATCTCATTTTAATAACAGGACAAAGCGTAATGAGTTCCATCACTCAACACACCATGTCTCGAAAATAAAGCGGAAAGTGATGAATGCCGTGGAGAATACTAGGTTCCCGCTGCCTACCCTGATATGCGTATAGCTGATTATTTTAAATGTTTATTGATATTTGTTATCATTGGTGTATAATGGATCTCTTTATTCACAATTTAATAAAGGTCAGTCTCAAAGGGGTGTTGATTAGCTTTCGTGTTTTACATTATACGCTGTATTATATATTGTCAGCTTTAATGAGATCGCTATCGTGTTCGTCCGGAAATTGGCTCTCCATTTTATTATTTAAATAAATTAATAATTAATATACACTATTTACTCTTATATGGTAAACAAGTATATATTTATCACATTTTTTATTTTAGTTTATTTTTTTATTTCAAGCTATATATCCTACATACAGCAGACAGAGGGAACCTAGTGTTAAAACGATCCGTTCACCTTTTTTACCGCTCAATTCTGGAGACGTTGCGTGTTGAATTCAACGCCATGCGACACCAAAGCAACAAAATTAAAATATTCGTAAATAATCATTTATTTATCCGAGTGGAAATCGAATCCACAACCAGTCGCGTTTACAGTCGCACTCCGTGCCAATGCGCCACGACTGGCAACTTTGTTCTTAGTCATTTATATTAATTCATTTATTTTTATAGGTCATTACGCGCGGTCGCGCGTGGCCAAGTTCAGTAAAACAGAACTGGCGAGCAGCACCGAGGGTAATTTTACACGAACCATTAGAAGCCACTTTTTACCCCTTCATAACTCAAAAACTATTCCACCTAAACCTGTCAAATTTGGCTAAAAAATTTAGACCCGCTACTTGTATACGTGCATCAAATTTCATAAACACAGCTCAAATAGTTATTTAGATAATGTCGTCTGAAAATCGTTAAATTTAATAGGGGGTTGACTGACCTAAGCCCAGCGTTGAGTTCTGCCACTCAACATGCAATGCCTCGAAAAATTCGGCGGAAAATGTGAAACGGAGTGGTTTAACATTAGGATCCCTCTGTTTATCCTGATGTATGTGGGATAGAGCGTGAGGCTGATTTAATTTAATTTAATTTTTAATTAAGAACAACGAGTTTTTAAAAAACCACAGCAACTGAAAGTGTTAACTTTTCTCAATTTAAAATGTTTAACAACTCCAACTGACAGTTAAAATTTAATAAAGATGAAGCGCAAAAACAAAGTTTATATACAATTATATTTTTTTGAAAGTTTTATTACTGAAAACAAGTTAATTAGAAAATTATGAATTTATTTTGATGAGGCCAGTCAGCGCTGATAGGCGCAGGAGCACAAGCGTTTGACTTTAAGCGCAACCGGTTGTGGGTTTCATTCCCACTCGAGTAATGGTAATATTGAATATTAGAAGGCAAAATTGAATATTTTCATTACTTCATTAAGTAGTATCAAGGCAAATAAATATAGTCCTAAGATGAAAAAAAAAGAAAAGATAGATATTCTTTTTATCACTTTTAGATGTTTTTGATGACTTTTTCATTTTATCCAAAAATGTTTATTAAATTAATAAACATTTTTGCAAGCAAAGCAAGCCTTGAATAATGCATAGCGGTATAATTTCTATAAAATCAGCTTCACGCTGTATCCTGTATCCAGCAGGGTATGCAAATGGTGTTAAGACACTGTTCCCCACTCTCCAGCGAGTTCTGGAGCATTGCGTGTTGAGTGGCGGAACATTTCTTGGTAATTAAAATGTTCTAGAAAAATCCCTGGAGATATAATACAATGAGTCTACATAAGACTTTCCATATATCGTAACTCCAAAACGTTACAAAATGTCACTAGGACATTATAAGAAAAAGTTTGTTTTATATTAGCTCTTACTTTAATGAAATGTATGAAAAATAGTTTTTGTCTCAAATATTTTCAATAAAACGCTCATAATTTTAAACATTGTACATTAATTAGTATCTTCATTATCAATTTTTTTAGCTCTACATCTTATCCTGCATCCTGTTGCTTTAACCTGCAAAGAGAATCTCGTATTTGGATGCTCCGCTCTTCCGAATTACGAAAACCGAATTGGAGGCATTGTGTATCGCATGGTATAACTTAACGTCACGTTCTGCTTACCCAAGCTGAGAAATGATAATAATTCATTCCCCCAAATCAGTATCGAATCCACAATATATAATAATAATATAGGTATTCATTTCAAAAATTTAAACCAATGTTGATAAAGGTTACATAGACTTATTAAAAAAAAAGGAAAAGCGCGGCGTTGAGTTACGCTGCTCAACAGGGAATTCAAAAAGTTAGCTGAAAGTTTGCCACTTGTGTCTTAACACTACGTACCCTCTACCTACTCTGCTACATGGGGGATACAGCGTGAAGCAAAAAAAAGGTTACAAATAAAAAATATCATAAAGTCCAACAAAAAAACAAACATTACTCACATTACAAATATTAAACTCTGGAAAAATATTGTCAGTTATTTTTCATTTTAAGCCGGTACATTTCGTTCAATAGAGTCTCTATGCAGATGTCCCACTGGATGCGACTCCGGAGACACTCTGACCCGGAAATGTTACTTGCTTTTTTACTATTATTGTTATTACCTTAATTGATTATTTCATAGAGAAATAAAATATTTTGTAGTATTATAAAGATTGAATATTAAGTTACTGACTGTTACACGTACGTACTGTAGCACGGCTGTGGGTTCGATTCTCATTCGAGAGAATTAATTTTCTTAATATTTTTCTTTTTCTCGCTTTGGCAAGGAGAATAAATGCGGCATTGAGTTCTGTCAATCAACATAGAATGTTTCATAAATTTGGCAGAAAAAGGGGAACGGCGTGTCTTGACACTAGGTTCTCTCTGCTTCTTATTTTTGCGTAATCTGGCCAGAGAACCACCACCTGGACTTTGTAACCTGGTTTTTATAGGATAGTAGCCTATTGCCTAGAACAGACGGGAAGTCTGAGGGTTGCTGGATATCTAGAAGTCACAAGTCGTGGAAAGTTAGTCCGACGTAACAGTCATTGTTTTGCACACCATTTAAACATAGAAAAAAATATATGCAAGGTCAAATTTTTACATATCACCATGTAGATATTATATTTAGTTTTTATTCTCAATATAAAATTGAAATCATACATGTTCCAAGATATACTAAAAAAATATCAATGTTTTTTTTTTACTTTTATCTCTGACGTGTAGTTTTTAAAATAAATAAAAATTCCCGCACAAAAAGAAGTTATATCAACTGTGGCAATATTTGGAATTTTCATGATATTCTGTTTGACGTTTGTTCTACATGAAATTTTTAATTCAATCAATCCAAAAAAAGAATTTGTACTTTATATAATATATATACCGGTTTTTAACGTATTGTCCGTATTATTATCAATGAGTAATGCTAAAATTCACATATGTTAAACCAACAATATTTTCTTTTCACAAAAAAAAGAAAACGTTATAGAAATCAAAAAACTACCAAGTCTTTTAACCAGAAAGAATTATCTATATCTATCTACTTAGTAAAAAAGAAATAAACATAAAAAAATAATTAACGCGTTAAGAACTTCCTTCGGTTTTTACATAGATGGAAATTACGATGTATTTTTTTATTATCATAGCTTTTAGACTCAAAGATCAATTTAATAAATCAAATACGTAAAACTTTTTGCATTTGCAATTACTGAAATTGAGAAGTCATAAAAAATGTCTAGAGGCGTGTCGTGGTGCAGAAGCACAAGTGTGTGACTGTAAGCACGGCGGGCTGTGCTCGAATGGTTCGATTGCCACTAGAGAAAAAGAAATTTTAATATTTTCATTTCCTCTCTCTGGTGAGGAGGCAACGTGGCGTTGAGTTTCGCCACTCATCACGCCATGTCTCCAGAACTTGATGGAAAGTGCGCAGCGGAGTGTCTTAACATTAGGCTCCCTCTGCTTACCCTGTTACATACGGGATACAACGTGAAGCTATAAAAAAAAAGTTTCAAGGGTAAATCATATTGGGACAAATAAGTTGGGGCAGGCCGCTAGTTTAATTATATTACTCAATATGACCAAACTTCTGTCTCAACTGAAGATTAACCCTTAATTAGGCGCATGGGGTCAGGGCCACTTGAAATTAAAAAAATAATGGCTTACAGTCTTCAGAGCGTACTAACGCTCTTTCTAGCTTCCTCACTCCCCGCAGGGTACGCAAATTAGTCGCATCCAGAACATTAACGTGTGCGCACGTATCGCTGTCCTTTAGAGAGCTGACCCCATGCGCCCAGTTACGTTCCAATTTTTGGCGAAGGTAAGTTTTTACTTTTGTGATTGTTTTTTGTGTTTATATTAGTATATAGTTTACTAGTTATCTTTGTATGTGTGTATTTTGATACGGTATGATTTCTTTATGTATTTTAGAGTTTTTTTCTATCCTTTTTCTTTTTTTTTAGTTTTTTTTTAATTGAAATGCCTAACGACAAACAAGTATTGCAATGGCTGAATGAAGTGCTTGATGAAGAGCAAGATGTTGCTGGTTCGGATTCGGAAGACGAAACTTTGCAGTAATTATAATATTGGATTCTTTCAACAAAAAGGTGGCCACTGGCTGTATTTTTTCATCTTATAAACATATCTGGCATCAACGCATTTGTCATACACAAAGCGAATACTGTGAAGACTATGACACATACAAGACGGATTTTCTTGAAGAAAATAGCTGCGGCACTTGTGGAAGATCACCAAAAACGTCGCATACATCTACGTGCTGTACCAGCGACAACAAAAAAAACGGCTCCGTGAAGTTTATAATTATGAACAAGGCGGTTTATCAATCGACAGCTAAGCGCGGACGCTGTTCATCATGTCCTAGAAAGGAAGACAAAAAAGTGCCAACAAAATATTTCAAGTGTCGTAAATCTATTTGTCAGCAACACTCAAGGATTTACTGCGTCGGATGCAGAATAGAAGAATCCGCTTATGAGACTGAGTAAATTTATTTTTTTAAGTTGATCTCGGCTATTCCAAAAAAATTAATTCAAAGAGAGGTTTACTGTTTTTTATTTTTTTTTATATTTTTAATGTCCCAGTAAGTATTTGTTTCTTAAAGTTAAGTATATTAAAGAACTTTATTAATTACTATAGAAATCCATTAAGTTTTATTCCTTTTTGATACTCCTTTCCCAATGTTTTTTTGGGGTCATTTAAGACCCCATGCGCCTAATTGGGTGATTTTCTTTATGCGCCTAATTAAGGGTTAATGAAAGTTCTACTACCCGAAAGCCTTTATTATAGCTATTAAATCAAAATTAGTAATTCTACCTACATTACAAGTGCTATTGTGGTACAATTTGCTACAAATGTGACCAACTCTTACTGCACACGATGGTTGTAAGTTTTGTTCCCGCTTAGAGATATCTCATGACAATTTACGATATTGATTCTTTTGTTTTTTTTTCATGAAAAAATATCTCAAGTTCATATAACATTGTTTTCTTTCATTTAATAAAATAGCCTTTGTAATAAGCCAAATATAAAATATGGCTATACAGTAACCGCGGATTTTTTGTAAAACTTTTATAATAGAGAACAACATGTTTTACGAACATTATGTTCACCTATACCGAACTGTTTAGTCAGCGCACGCCGGTAAAGCATCACATCTCCCAATTTCCGCTGACTTGATATACATATGCCATAAATCAAGAAACAGGTAACAAAAATTAATCATATTCGTACTCGTATTAAACAGTAAGTTCATCTGCCTAAATTTCTAATGTGCTAAGTAGATTAAACATTAAGTTAGTCTGTGCAATTAATATATCGAACTTCTAAAGAACAATAATATATGTACGCAGTGAACGTCCAACTTATCCAACATGAACTAACAATAGATAAGTGAAATCTCGTAAGCAGTACCGAATTTACATCATAGTAATATTATAAATGTGTATGTGAGTGAGGTCAGTCATGGAGCAGGGGCACAAGTGTGTGTCTTTAAACGCGACAGATTGTGGGTTCGATCCCCACTCACCCAAAAAATATCTAAATGTATATTTTCATTTCTTTGTTCCGATGTCAATGCAAAGCGCAGCGTTAAATTTCACCACTTAATATGCCATGCTTCTAGAACTCGGCGGAATGTCTCTGCCTCCTCTGCCTACACATGCGGGATACGGCTTGAAGCCGAAAAAAAATATTGTGATCAGTATTTTTTAACCTTTAATAAAGGTTTAGATTATAAGCGTATGACACCTCTGGGATATTTGACAAAATATAACGAGCATAAATTATTAACAAAATAAATATAATTGTACCATCAAAATTTTACCAATCGGTGTTGCTTATTTTAAACTTAACTATAAATATATATTTATACTTTTATATTTATTAAACTATTCTAGTCTAATGTATAGTAACTATAGTTGTAGTTGTTTTTTTTAAATTTAAAAGTTTAACTTTTGATCATTCGTAATACCATATAATTTTTTTTAGAATATGCGTAATTTTTAAAATGTTAATAGATAAAGTTCTAATTGGTTAATAGGATATAACGACACAACTATAAACGGTTCTAACCACTAGACATATCACGAGCCAAGGAATTATTTATTGAATAATATTTTCAAAGGTGTTTGAGATATCAGTAACAAAATGTTTATAGATAAAGTTCTAATTGGTTAATAGGATATGACAAATTCTTTCAATAAAGTAAGCTTTAGATGTTACACATTTTATTTTTCCTTAAAACCATTTAATTAATTTAGGTACATTAAAGCTACATAGTACATTTTTAATATAAAAATGATTCAGAAATATAATTTGGAATTAGGTAGAAGCCAGTCGTGGTGCAGAGATACAAGCTTGCAACTGTAAATGGATGGATTGGACGAAATGTGGGAAACGAAGTGTTAATTTTACCCTTTGCCTATCTTCCTTTGCAGGAAAAGAAAATAATATGTTTGTCAAACAATTAATTTTAAAGAACGCAACTAAAAATGTTGAAGTGACTAATGCCAGTCTCGAGCGAAATAAAATTAGCCGTGGGCTGCAATTAACAATTACTCTACACGGTCTCCTCTAAGAGTTTCTTTGTTGTCGTCGAAATTACTGCCGTTACATAAAAGTTGAACCACTCTGTTCATTGAGGACACGATTATATTATTCTATTAATTAATTATGTTTATCCCTATATACTTTAAGAGAGAGTTTAAATAGATTTAGATAGAGTTTCGCAAAACTTTTAGGATATTTTTTTCTAGCTTTACGCTGTATCAAGCAAATAGCCAGGTAAGCAGACAGGACATCGTAATAAGACTCTCCATTCCCCACTTTCTGCCGAATTTTCGAGGTAGTGTGTGTTGAGTGGCGGAAATTCAACACCGCGCTTTTGCCTTGGTACCGGAGCGAAGAAATGAAAATACTAATAAATAATAATAAATTGCCCTGAGTAGGAATCGAACTGACAACCATCGCGTTATAGTTCCACGTTTGTGCCCTTGCGCCGCGATGACCTTGAGGCAATTTAAGTACTTCTTCATCATTTCACTGTCAATATAGTCCATATGTTAATAAAAAATTAAATTAAATCAGCTTCACGCTATATCCCGCACGCAGCAGGGTAGGCAAAGGGAACTTAGTGTTAAGATACTCCATTCCTCACTTTCTGCCGAAATCTGTAGGCATTGCGTGTTGAGTTTTCGGAACTCAACGCCACGCTTTGCCTCGACACCAGAGCGAAGAAATGGAAATATAAATTTAAGTAAATGGAACGGAAAAAAAATTAAGTAAATGGAAAAGTAAAAGGAACCCACAACCAGTCCATTTGGTAGTTACATTTTGAACCACGACTGGCCTCTATTTGTTAATCATTTTACCAAAGTAATGTTTTCCCTGAACAAGCAAAAACTAAATCCAAAATAAATTAATTGTAACATTTACAACACAAATACTCTACAAATCATAATAAAGTCAACAAAAACGAAAACTTTTTGCCGGAACAAAGCTCGTTAGTAGCTTGTAGTTTAAGAGATTAACCGCTGTCCAAATTCAAAATAGAGATGCTACGATCCGGTTGCGGGAACGAACAATTTGTCAGATCAACGACTCAGAGAGAGACTCGAACCGGAAGAAATTTACGGTTTTTAGGTATTCAACGATTGAAATTATTAAAGACAAGACTTCGCTTTCGCGCGCACTTACGGTCGCTTGAAAAAATGCTAATTTTGTATAAGTTTCATATTTCAATATGTTTAGTAAAAATATAGTCGTTCCTTCCAAATGATTGTATTGTTTTAAATGTTTCCTTTTATTCATTCTTGATTATATTATGTGTGAAAATTTACCTTATTTATTAAAAGAAAAACAAATAAAATAAAACGAATACAGAATTCAGGCGGGAAGTGGGGATCGAGAGTATCTTAATAGGGATGAAATATTTTAACACTAGATTCCCAGGTTCCTTCTGCCTCCTCTCATATGATGAGAGGAAGCTGATAGCTACCATAATATATCAAGAAATATAATCGAACATACACGTGACCAGCTGATACTTATATCAGCAAAACCAAACGAGTTTTGTAACTGTTTAATATTTGCCTCATAACATATTCAGAGCCATTTTCAAGGCTTTAGTTAGACGTCGGTGATATACGGTCCGCTAAACTAAACAAACTTTGGCGAAACGTGGCGTTGGATGGGAGTGGATGTATTCTATTAAAGTTTCTGTTTTTCAAACGAGCTCAGACAATATATCCTAGAGGCGTGTGATTAAAGAGAATAATAAATTGTACGATAATATAGGAAGATTGTTGTTGTAGCAAATAATGTATGAGTGTTTGCTTGATATTTACTTTGCAGGATTGTAATAAAAAACTTTCAATTGATTTCAATGAATATTTGGTTGGTTACATATTATATTGGTTAAATAAATTGTGTTCCAAGTTTCATATGTACTTTTTAGTACGCGTCTATTTTAATTTCGGGAGTTAAAAGTCATGAATCAAAATTTTCCCCAGTTATATTCCACGTTACCCACGATAGTGTATCGTTACAAAATTAACTTATTATTGTTATTTTCTGAGGAACAGAGTGACTTAAAACTAGGATCCCTCTGTCTACCCGGCTGAGTGCAGGATACAGCATGAAATTGATTTGATTTATGTTAATTTTAAAACGAATTTCTTTATCTTCAAACTATTATTTAAATGGAACCCAGAAACATTTGTTTGTTATTTATTACCATTATTTCTTAATAAAATGTTTTGTCTTATAAAAACAAATCACGTTTTTTGACAATCACATTCTTTCAGCTGACTTGTTTGTAACATTGCATGTTGGGAGGGACTGCCCCGTTCACTTAAGTGCTTACTCTTAGCTAACTAAACAAAAGCAACGGCGATATTTTAGATAAGATTTATCACAAAATAAAATTTTAAACGGCAATCTAAGCTAAAGCTACATCACTCGGCGGAAAGAGGAGTGGTAAAATGTCTTAATAGGAACGGAGTGACATATTATTTAGGTTAACACTAGTTTTCCAGGTACTCTGCCTGTCTTGCTGTGTACGGGTACTGTGTATAGCGTGAAGCCTTTATCTTAATTAAATTTACTTCTTAATTTCGATTTTTAACAAAAAAATTGAAAACAAAACCAATTATTTTTACCTTTTAATTTAGCCAAAAATAAAGATAAATTACCTCATTGCATAGTAACAAAATATGGCTAATATTAAATTACTGTCTGTTTAGGTATATTCGCAGTAAACATACATACAGCGGGGTGCGAGTAAGCGCGCCTTTAAAATATGTCTTAGCTATATATCAAGATAATTTAGAACATCTCGCTGAACTATCGGTTGCTATTGAATTGTACATTTTGTTGTGTTTCCGTTGTTTCCGTTAGTGATATTTAGTTGATATCACTAATCGATTTATGCGTAAAATATTAAGTTAGATATTTTTTTCAGCTTCACGCTATAGCCCGCATGTAGCGGGGTGGGCCGAGGGGGCGTAGTAGACATACCGTTCTTTTCCTTGGCTTTGGCCCCAGTGCCACGACGGACTGCATTTTTTTATTCAGAAAAATAAAATAAAAACTTATATTAAAAAAAAGTATGTAATTTAAGATGGATGAATGTATTCATCTTAAAATGACATAAAACATAAAGAAAGCACATTTCATCCCAGTGTGAACAAGTATAATAACATTTAGATGAATACCGAATATAAGCAAGAAATATCCAATTATTCATTTAAGCATAAGGCTAAGGTACACTAGTATTTCATCAGCCCAGTGACTATGACAATAAAATTTGTAACCTTTTATATTATAAATATCATATTAATTATTGAGTGGGAAACGGAAGACTGTCAATCAGAATGGATACTCCACACATAACGATACGTTCCCAGGATCAATCTGCATAGCCTTCTATGTGTGGAATGCAGCGTGAAGCTAAAATAAAAAACAGTCGAATGACCTCCGCCTTATATAGAAGTCTGTTAAGAACAAAAAACTATCATTTTTCAGAACACCGAAAAAGAAACAAACAAAATTCGTTTATACAATTTTTTTTCATAAATTAAAATAATAATATAATTCAGTTGAGGCTTCGAATCCTCTTCGAAAAAATATTGAAAGGAAATGTTTAATATTTTTTTTCGTTGGTAACAAGGAAATTAGCGAATAGAAGACAACCGAGTGCCATGTGCGGAATACAAAAAAAATATGCAAAAAAATCTATTTATTTAATAAATTCATTATTCTAAATATTCATAAATTAAATATCACAAAAGAAAAAAACCTAAGCCAAATAACTGTAGTGTCGGATCACTATACTCTCTTCATAGAGAAAAAAACATTATACAATATATTTTATAGAGGAATCGACAACCGTACGTAACCTACTTAGGGTGGTACAAACCTTCGTATAAATGTTAGGATCGTAATTATCATAAATCATAAAAAGGCAAAGGTCAGTGGTGCCACAATTTCTGCCCAAGTTTTCAGACAGCCAATTGAGTGGGACTCAACGTCGCGCTTTGTCTGTACCGCTGCGCCATGACCGCTTCTAATTCAAATACTTACTGTTAAATAAAAAATAATTTATTATTTTCAGCAATTTTTGTTTAATTAATTTAACTATTATTACTATCATAAAATAGAAATGTAGGCTAAATCTATCCCAACATTTAGGCGGTCGTACCCTCAATACTCTAAAAGCAATAATTTATCTTTTACAATAAGCCAGCCGCCCGCGTCTATTGGAAACTATTAATAAAAGACTAGCCTTTGATTCAACTGAAGTGAAATACTGTCCATCGATATATAAGTACGATATTGTTACTATTCAATTTATGTAAAAATATAAAACTATTGTGGTGTAGTGGCGTAGCACCAATTCTCAAATTATTGATCAACAATGAAAAAACGAACAAATTATCACCTTTGTGAAGATCAGCTTCACGGTTGTATCCCGCATACAGCAGCGTAGGCAGAGAGAACCTAGTGTTAATTCTGGAGGCATTACATGTTGAATGGCGCAACTCAACGCCACGCTTTGCCTTGAAACAAGATCGAAGAAATGAAAATATAAATTTAAATAAATATTTCAGTTCCTCGAGTGAGGATCGAACCCACAAATCTAAAAATCTGTTATTGATTGATATTAGTTATTAATGAATAAATTATTGACTTAATATTTATTTTTATAAGATGTTCTTGAAAACAGACTAGATTTTTGTCATTAAGACACTTCGTTCTTTACTTCACGCCCAATTGTCCAGACATTGCGTGTTAAGTGGCATTATACAATACCAGAAAATAATTATAATAAAAATAGCTCATTGCCACGACTGGGAACGAAATCCAATATGCCACGACGGCCGCAATGTTGTATATTTTGTTATAATTATCGTTTACAACGTATAAATTATATATGTAACCCGTTTACACAAATTAAACACGCTCAATGTTCAAAGAGATACTAAAGTAAATTGAAGGATCATCCTTATAAAGAATACATTTAATATATATAAAATTATTGTATTTTTTGATGTTAAAGCTCCATATACACAAATATGTAAATGTAGCAGGGTTACTGACTTGTCAGGGAAAAATTACGTCATGTAAGGTGTTGGCTTATTTGTTTATGTACATAGCTTGATATAAAAGAAATTCAATTAATAAACACAATTAAATCATAAAAATCTCATCACAAGTCAATTACAGCCCCAAAAATATATAAGGCAAATTATTTAAAACTAGTATAAAATACGCTAAATATGTCAAATAAAATCCAACCAAGGAACCCAATTCTGTTTTAGGGCACTTAAAAATAGAAGTAACAAAACCAAAGAGTTATTAGACTACCGCCAGAGACAAATGCCAACGAGTAAGTGCGTTCAAACTTGGTTGCACTAAAACTATCTATATATATAAAAGGACATGTACCTGACCGACTGAGGTAAGACGCACGCACAGCCGTAACCGCTGATGGTAGAAACGTGAAATTTGAACAGATGTTTATTTTCATAATCTGGACATCCACTAAGAAGGGATTTTAAAAAAATTTTAACCCTAAAGGGATGAAATTGGGGTTAAAAGTTTGTATGGAAAAAAATTAAATCGGCACTGATTTATATAAAATTTGAAATTCAGACTCTTAAAAACATTTCATTGAACACGTGTTTCATGGTTTTTTAGAATTCACCCCCTAAGGTTCAAATAAGGGGTTGAAAGTTTATATGGAAAAATCTTTAAATCGCCAGTGATTTTTATAAAAAATTAAATTCAGACTGTTAAAAATATTTTATTGAACACCTGTTTCGTGGTTTTTTTAGAATTCACCCCTAAGGGTGCAAATAAGCGGGCGAAGCCGCGCGCGCCCTCTAGTCCCATATAAAGGTTTGTAAGACGAACAAATACAAAGAATCTAAGAACCATTGTGATAGAGATCACGGAGTATACTAGTCTAATATATTCTATATAATTTGATGATCTTAAATCTAATATAGACTTTAAAATGGTAATAAATAATTGGTTATACTTTATATATTGTTTGTGTTGTAATCACTAACTACTAACACGATAATTATCATAACATTTAAAATTTCACGTGATAACAAACAACGAGCTCCAAACAACCGTCCCTCTAAAATCCGGGGCTCATTAAGTAAATGAGGAAATATATTTTTCTCGCTGGAATCAACGCGATCAAAACTCCTTGACGTTAAGTGCTATTTACACAATCTAGGATTCGCATTTAATTTGAGAGCTAAATAGTTATCTTCGGGCTCCATTCAATATGCCCGCACTGAATCATTTTTATAGTCCTTTTTTATATATAAAAATTTTTTTTCAATTTTTCAGGTTGGAAGAGCGTTGTGTGGAATGTTGCTAGTACAGTTTTTACACTGTAACATTTAGACGTAACAACACTTAGGTCAACAATCAATATTTGATATTTTTAAAGGTTATGTTTATACAAAATCCATAATTAGAAAAATTTA